>OX030951.1:47176379-47346796 GCA_943735915.1 Pherbina coryleti | reverse complement strand
ACATCAGCATTAACATTAACATTAACATTAACATTAACATTAACATTAACATTAACATTAACATTAACATTAACATTAACATTAACATTAAAATTAACATTAACATTAACATTAACATTAACATTAACATTAACATTAACATTAACATTAACATTAACATTAACATTAACATTAACATTAACATTAACATTAACATTAACATTAACATTAACATTAACATTAACATTAACATTAACATTAACATTAACATTAACATTAACATTAACATTAACATTAACATTAACATTAACATTAACATTAGCATTAACATTAACATTAACATTAACATTAACATTAACATTAACATTAACATTAACATTAACATTAACATTAACATAAACATAAACATAAAAATTAACATTAATATTAACATAAACATTAACATTAACATTAACATTAACATTAACATTAACATTAACATTTACATTAACATTTACATTTACATTAACATTAACACTAACATTAACATTAACATTAACATTAACATTGACATGACCATTAACATTAACATTAACATTAACATTAACATTAACATTAACATTAACATTAACATTAACATTAACATTAACATTAACATTAGCATTAACATTAACATTAACATTAACATTAACATTAACATTAACATTAACATTAACATTAACATTAACATTAACATTAACATTAACATTAACATTAACATTAACATTAACATTAACATTAACATTAACATTAACATTAACATTAACATTAACATTAACATTAACATTAACATTAACATTAACATTAACATTAACATTAACATTAACATTAACATTTACATTAACATTAAGATTAACATTAACATTAACATTAACATTAACATTAACATTAATATTAACATTAACATTAACATTAACATTAACATTAACATTAACATTAACATTAACATTAACATTAACATTAACATTAACATTAACATTAACATTAACATTAACATTAACATTAACATTAACATTAACATTAACATTAACATTAACATTAACATTAACATTAACATTAACATTAACATTAACATTAACATTAACGTTAACATTAACATTAACATTAACATTAACATTAACATTAACATTAACATTAACATTAACATTAACATTAACATTAACATTAACATTAACATTAACATTAACATTAACATTAACATTAACATTAACATTAACATTAACATTAACATTAACATTAACATTAACATTAACATTAACATTAACATTAACATTAGCATTAACATTAACATTAACATTAACATTAATATTAACATAAACATTAACATTAACATTAACATTAACATTAACATTAACATTAACATTTACATTAACATTTACATTTACATTAACATTAACACTAACATTAACATTAACATTAACATTAACATTGACATGACCATTAACATTAACATTACCATTAATATTACCATTAATATTACCATTTACTTTAACATTAACATTAACATTAACATTAACATTAACATTAACATTAACATTAACATTAACATTAACATTAACATTAACATTAACATTAACATTAACATTAACATTAACATTAACATTAACATTAACATTAACATTAACATTAACATTAACATTAACATAAACATAAACATAAAAATTAACATTAATATTAACATAAACATTAACATTAACATTAACATTAACATTAACATTAACATTAACATTAACATTTACATTAACATTTACATTTACATTAACATTAACACTAACATTAACATTAACATTAACATTAACATTGACATGACCATTAACATTAACATTACCATTAATATTACCATTAATATTACCATTTACTTTAACATTAACATTAACATTAACATTAACATTAACATTAACATTAACATTAACATTAACATTAACATTAACATTAACATTAACATTAACATTAACATTAACATTAACATTAACATTAACATTAACATTAACATTAACATTAACATTAACATTAACATTAACATTAACATTAACATTAACATTAACATTAACATTAACATTAACATTAACATTAACATTAACATTAACATTAACATTAACATTAACATTAACATTAACATTAACATTAACATTAACTTTGACATTAACATTAACATTAACATTAACATTAACATTAACATTAACATTAACATTAACATTAACATTAACATTAACATTAACATTAACATTAACATTAACATTAACATTAACATTAACATTAACATTAACATTAACATTAACATTAACATTAACATTAACATTAACATTAACATTAACATTAACATTAACATTAACATTAACATTAACATTAACATTAACATTAACATTAACATTAACATTAACATTAACATTAACATTAACATTAACATTAACATTAACATTAACATTAACATTAACATTAACATTAGCATTAACATTAACATTAACATTAACATTAACATTAACATTAACATTAACATTAACATTAACATTAACATAAACATAAACATAAAAATTAACATTAATATTAACATAAACATTAACATTAACATTAACATTAACATTAACATTAACATTAACATTAACATTTACATTAACATTTACATTTACATTAACATTAACACTAACATTAACATTAACATTAACATTAACATTGACATGACCATTAACATTAACATTACCATTAATATTACCATTAATATTACCATTTACTTTAACATTAACATTAACATTAACATTAACATTAACATTAACATTTACATTAACATTTACATTTACATTAACATTAACACTAACATTAACATTAACATTAACATTAACATTGACATGACCATTAACATTAACATTACCATTAATATTACCATTAATATTACCATTTACTTTAACATTAACATTAACATTAACATTAACATTAACATTAACATTAACATTAACATTAACATTAACATTAACATTAACATTAACATTAACATTAACATTAACATTAACATTAACATTAACATTAACATTAACATTAACATTAACATTAACATTAACATTAACATTAACATTAACATTAACATTAACATTAGCATTAACATTAACATTAACATTAACATTAATATTAACATAAACATTAACATTAACATTAACATTAACATTAACATTAACATTAACATTTACATTAACATTTACATTTACATTAACATTAACACTAACATTAACATTAACATTAACATTAACATTGACATGACCATTAACATTAACATTACCATTAATATTACCATTAATATTACCATTTACTTTAACATTAACATTAACATTAACATTAACATTAACATTAACATTAACATTAACATTAACATTAACATTAACATTAACATTAACATTAACATTAACATTAACATTAACATTAACATTAACATTAACATTAACATTAACATTAACATTAACATAAACATAAACATAAAAATTAACATTAATATTAACATAAACATTAACATTAACATTAACATTAACATTAACATTAACATTAACATTAACATTTACATTAACATTTACATTTACATTAACATTAACACTAACATTAACATTAACATTAACATTAACATTGACATGACCATTAACATTAACATTACCATTAATATTACCATTAATATTACCATTTACTTTAACATTAACATTAACATTAACATTAACATTAACATTAACATTAACATTAACATTAACATTAACATTAACATTAACATTAACATTAACATTAACATTAACATTAACATTAACATTAACATTAACATTAACATTAACATTAACATTAACATTAACATTAACATTAACATTAACATTAACATTAACATTAACATTAACATTAACATTAACATTAACATTAACATTAACATTAACATTAACATTAACATTAACATTAACATTAACATTAACATTAACATTAACATTAACATTAACATTAACATTAACTTTGACATTAACATTAACATTAACATTAACATTAACATTAACATTAACATTAACATTAACATTAACATTAACATTAACATTAACATTAACATTAACATTAACATTAACATTAACATTAACATTAACATTAACATTAACATTAACATTAACATTAACATTAACATTAACATTAACATTAACATTAACATTAACATTAACATTAACATTAACATTAACATTAACATTAACATTAACATTAACATTAACATTAACATTAACATTAACATTAACATTAACATTAACATTAACATTAGCATTAACATTAACATTAACATTAACATTAACATTAACATTAACATTAACATTAACATTAACATTAACATAAACATAAACATAAAAATTAACATTAATATTAACATAAACATTAACATTAACATTAACATTAACATTAACATTAACATTAACATTAACATTTACATTAACATTTACATTTACATTAACATTAACACTAACATTAACATTAACATTAACATTAACATTGACATGACCATTAACATTAACATTACCATTAATATTACCATTAATATTACCATTTACTTTAACATTAACATTAACATTAACATTAACATTAACATTAACATTAACATTAACATTAACATTAACATTAACATTAACATTTACATTAACATTAACACTAACATTAACATTAACATTAACATTAACATTGACATGACCATTAACATTAACATTACCATTAATATTACCATTAATATTACCATTTACTTTAACATTAACATTAACATTAACATTAACATTAACATTAACATTAACTTTGACATTAACATTAACATTAACATTAACATTAACATTAACATTAACATTAACATTAACATTAACATTAACATTAACATTAACATTAACATTAACATTAACATTAACATTAACATTAACATTAACATTAACATTAACATTAACATTAACATTAACATTAACATTAACATTAACATTAACATTAACATTAACATTAACATTAACATTAACATTAACATTAACATTAACATTAACATTAACATTAACATTAACATTTACATTAACATTAACATTAACATTAACATTAACATTAACATTAACATTAACATTAACATTAACATTAACATTAACATTAACATTAACATTAACATTAACATTAACTTTGACATTAACATTAACATTAACATTAACATTAACATTAACATTAACATTAACATTAACATTAACATTAACATTAACATTAACATTAACATTAACATTAACATTAACATTAACATTAACATTAACATTAACTTTAACATTATCATTAACATTAACATTATTATCAAATTAAATACACTCCATGGTACAGCGACCCAAATAGAGCAACAAGGAATTTTCGTATTGTGTAGCCACGCAGCAAATATTGTGAAGGCATGATCAATAAATCGCAGCGAAAATAACACAAAACCTTCTAGTAGAAAAAATAGTTATAATGAAATTCGTTGCTGCTAGCAGAGAGTGGAAAAAGTTCGCTCAAAAATATATGAAATTAATGAAACCGTAAAAAATCATGTGAAACAACCTCTGATATTAAAATATAAATTATGGCGAATTCTGGCCTCTAGGCACGTGTTATTTCATTAATTTCCATGATATCGAAGTAAAAACACATTTTTCGGTTAAATGCTTTAAACTCAAACAACTATCATTGAAACATTCTTAAAAAATGAGCAGATTTAATTGAATGTTACCAAGTTACAAATATTTGTTTACAAATGTTGCAATTGGCAAGTGAGTAACAAACATCGATGGCAACGCTTTCAAAATGGTCGTCGTGCAGCAATAAATGTTAATTAAAATTGCTTTTATTATTTTATTTTATGACAAATATCATCAAGTGCATTCTCCGCCATGTTTATGCCACACATCAATTTTTAATCAAGTCGCACTGAGCATCAATTAAAATATAAACTTAGTTTTTGTTGCAACATCGTCAAGGCAACGGCGTTACGTATATCACCAATATACAAACTTGCAACGACATTTCTACATCTCCACCACTGGAGTTAATTTGTAGTCGATTTTATGATGCTCATATTTTTTTTTTTTTGCAATGTTACCATCAGTGAAATCAGTGCATAACTTTACAACCGCAAAGAGAGATAGTTTTCATGCAGCAGCCTTATAGGCAGCTAAGTGAGGAATAGGAGTGATGATGAGGTTGGTTGTCCAAATGTGAATGTAGCGGCGTGGCTGTCGATTACAAATTTACACTCATTTAACGTGTCATAAAATTGCATTAATTCTGTTCATATGAATTGACATGCAGTTTGGACATTAATTTGATTCAATATAATTTTTCTCAACAGGAATAGGTATAAATTTAATTTTTGCGTTATTCAATTTTGTTGATAATTTTAGTTGAATATCTTAAAGACCTTCGGGGACATATGTGCTATGTTATGTTGTCATAACAAGCCTTCGAATATTTCCAAGTTAAAAATGATTTTCAATTTAGAGATCTTAATAGATATCCTAAGTACCGAGAGTGGTCGTGGCGCAGTGGGTAGAGTGCGTGACCCATACGCCAGAGAACCCTGGTTCAATTTCCATCTGACACAGAAAGTTTATTCAATTGAATTTATTTTTCTGTTCGGCAGTTACATATTCACAAAACTCCACATATCAAGAATGTTTGTGTATCGAACCATAAATCGATCGTTTTACAATCATTATAAGTAGAGGACAGGGCCAGAAGTGGACATCATTGTGTTATTCGTACTACTGGAGCCATAAAAGCAGAACGTGAGCGAATTCGCCGAATCCCTTAAGGAAGCAGAAAATTATGGCTAGCGAGATGAACATGTCTACCAGATCCATGTTCCGACTAATCCGTGATGACCTCCATATGAACTCCTTTCGAAGGAGCACTGGTTATCTTTTAACTAAACGATTAATACAAGTAAGATTGGAAAGATGCAAGAAGCTGTTGCAGCGGCATGCAACCAATGGTCATAAAACTATCCTTTTACTGATGAAAACATGTTTACGGTGAAGAAAGTTTTTATTAACAAAATGACTAAGTCTATGCTAGAACAGCCCAGGAAGCAAAAAATTCAATACCTTGGTTCAGAGAGGTCAACATTCCGCATGCGTTATGATTTGGTGGGAAGTATCGTGCAAAGGCGTCAGATCCCTGCATATTCGTGAAAAAGGTATAAAAACTGGAGCGAAAGTTGACCAACAAGATGTCTTGGAAGGCGTTGTTAAAAATTTAACAATTGAACACTTCAATGGAGAACACTGGGTCTTTCAACAAGACTTTGCACCAGCTCATAAAGCTAAAACAACGCAAGCGTGATTGCGCCAGAATAATCCATCTGAAGATTGACCCTCAGGAAACCCAGATTGACATCCTCTTGATTACAAATTAAGGCTTGCAAAATTTGCCACTGAAATTTGGAAAGTCTCAAGCAAGCGCTTATTACAGCAGCGTCATCAATACCAATGGAAACCATACGTGTCGCTATAGCCAAATGGTCAGACCGTCTAAGAGCCTGCATCAAAGCAAAAGACAATAATTTTGAATAATTTTTTATGTTCTTAGAATGATTACACTGTGCTCGAGTCGGAAAAAAACATTTTCCGTCAAGCGGGGCATCCAGCGGGTACACCAAATTCGAGTACGCTGAATCTAATGGCATTAGCCATTTTTATAGGTTAGCTCTCGTTTTCGAGATATTTAAGATTCAAATTTATAGATCTAAAGACTCCAAGAAGGCAAATTTTTTATTTGAATCGATCGAGTTTGATTAAGTAAACATAATATCGACCAACATACATTTAATTAAACTATTTAAAAGACAAATCAAAACAGAGTTGCAAATTTTATACTGAATTATCATAATTTTTTTGCAAAATTTAAACTTTTTTTATATTAGTTTAATGTTTGGGTATGCTTGGAATACTATTTAAAAAAGTTTTATGTGTCAGATCACTTACAAATATGGCAAGCAATAATGTATTGTTTGATCAAAGAATTGGTGGTACTATTTGTCATTCGAAGAAAACACTTGTTTCAAAAGTACTTGCTTAAATTTGAAAAAAAAATATGTAGTAAGCTGTCAAAAGTGAATTTAAAGTAGTGGAATATGAAATTAAATCTTAATAAATGGAAAAAGGATGGACCGCAATACCAGTTGGTGTGCCGATTATTTGGATTGAAGGAAAAGAGCACAAGATTTTGAGTGCTTATGTATTTATTTATATTTTATTTTTATTTTACAGGAGTTTTTAATAGGCCAGACATTCGCCGTTTGGTTAGGGACGAAGTTTTTGAAAACGTACTGTCTGAAACAGAACTTGTGGCATGGAATTGTGTGTGATTGAAAATGTCCTCGGAGTTCATCGATCTGCAAATTTTCTCATACTTATTGTTGAAATGCTGACTGCATTCCACAATTTAAATGTTAGAATGTCATTGAAGACTCATTTTTTGCATAGCCATGTAGAAAAATTTGCTGAACAATCAACAACCGAGTCTGATGAACTCGAAACAATCAACAACCGAGTCATGCAGAGCGTTTTCTTCAAGTTACGGCAAGGCTTGAACAATGGTATAGTGGCAAGAAACTACATGCTCTTTTGGATGACATTTGTTGGAGTTTGCAAGAGGAAGATGACGAAAATTAGGATAATGAAAAAAAAATTAAATATTAATTAATGTTCATTAAATAAAAACAATATTGCTACATTGTGCATTCTCCACTATTTTTTCGATGTTACTGGACGATATAATGTTAATTTAATCTAACTCTTTCATTACAAATTCAAAAAAAATTGTATAATAATGTATTCTTGGGGTCTTCTAACCTATAAATTTGAATCTCAAATACATCCGTGCTCAAAAGAACTAGGCACCCTTTAAAACCACCTGAAACAAAGCGATTTGTCTGTTTTCAACCAAACTAAAAACGCAGAAGATGTTTGTTTTAAATTATTTATTAAAGAATATTAATACTTTGTTGGTCCCCCTCTCATTTTTATGTGTAAATAGAAATAGTAAATAAATAAATAAATAAATAGAAATGTAAATAAATAAATAAATAAATAGAAAATAATAATGAAAGATTAATAATTGCTTTGTTTCATGTAAATTAATAGGGTGCCTAGTTCTTTTGAGCACGGCTGTATTTCGAAAACGAGAGCTTACTTAGAAAAACGGTTGATGCCATTAGATTTAGCGTACCCAAATAAGGTTTACCCGCTGTGTGCCCCGCTTGACGGATTTTAACACTAGCACAGTGTTATTTTTAAATTAAAAAATAAAAATTGCAAAATAATTTAAAAACTCGTTTCTAAGATTTTTACAACATATTTAGTTTGTTACAGAACTTATGGCACGACTAGGTACATATTAGCCGTTTGGGGTCGCCATAAAACTAGTTGATCCAGTTCTCGATCAATTGTGTACAAACAGTTAATAACACACAGAACACAATTTGATCATAAGAAATTTGGTCTAAGTAATTTCAAGGGCTGAAATGGCCAGTTTATTTATTTATTTATTTTTAAATACAGAAATTACTGAAGCAGAGAGATCATATTATCATATATATCCTAAGTATATATATTATCATATATATGTACCGAAAGCATAGTGCTTAGTTAACGTTTTTTTTTATGCCCCCACGTTTAAAAAACGTAAAAGGGGTACATTAATTTTGTCACTCCGTTTGTAACGCCCATAATGAGGCGTGGTAGGCATAGAAAAATATATATATTCTTGATCAGTATCACCACCCGAGTCGATTTAGCCATGTCCGTCTTTCTGTCCGTCTGTCCGTCTGTCCGTCTGTCCGTCTGTCTGTGATCACGATTACAGGCGTAATTTTAAAGCTATTATCACGAAATTCAACATTTAAGCTTTTATCTAAAAAATAAAGGTCAAGTCGAAATTCAGCCAAATCGGATGAAAACCACGCCTAATTCCCATACAAAGTGACTTGATCAAAACGGAAAAATCTCTTCGGATTCCACAAAAATAAATATATGGACTTGAAATTTTTTATATGAGTTTTGATGTTCAATATACACTCTGTGTATGAAATTTAACGAAATCGAGTGAAAACCACGCCTACCTCCCATACAAAGTGACTTTATCAAAAAACAAAAGTGAATATATCCTGTTTAAACTTTAACGAAAATGTTTTTAAAAATAAACATTTTATTGATTGCTTAAGGCTTTGAATATACCTCGGTTCGGTCGTGGGGGTATATAAACTTCGGCCCAGTCGAAGATCATTCCTTACTAGTTTTTTTTTTCTTATTTCCTTGTCATTTTTCTTTTTGGTTTCATTGAATTTGTTTTTTCAGCATAATTCCTACAGCATAAGCCCTCTCTCGACGAACAAAACGTACGCCCTATAAGTCAGTAATAATGCCCATCCTATTAACCCTTTGATGGCCGCTCCTGCACACCTGGAAAATTCGTTAATCCGTGTTAAGCGAAAGTGTGAAAAATCATGGGACCTATATGTCCCAATGGTCGTCAACGGTAAAAATGTATACCACTATTTTCTCTCGTTGACAGTATGCGAATGAAAAGTTTGAGGTTGAATTTTGATTTATTTTATGAGAACTCGTTGTTTTTCATCTATTTTGGAAGTTTACCAATGAAAGTTTAAAAACTAACCTTTGCAATGTTGGTATTTTGACCTCTATATGACTATTAGGAGATATTCCCAAAATATTTAAAAAGATTGTTAAAAACCCAAAAATTCTATCATAATATCTGGCCTTCTATATTTGCTACGACGTAACGTTTGATATCCAATGAAAGGTTAAAAAATAACCTTTCCAATGGTGGTACTTTGACCTCTTTACGACTATACAAAATATCACAAAATAGGGTAAATTTTCCAAAAAATCGGATCTTTGATTTGATGCAAAACAAAATTCCGTAACAAAAAAATTGTTGGGATTTTTTAACGAATTTTGTACCTATTTTGGAAATATCTTTTGGACCAATAGTCGTAGAGTGGCCAAAGAACCACCATTAGAAACAAAATTACACTTTTGATTTTGTGTTTTTATTTCAGTATTACTACGAACATGATCGCAAATCAAAGACCAAATTCTACTTGCGTCTTTTCTGCGATCGCTTTGATTTGAGTGTGCACAATCAGTGGCGGATCTAGGATTCACCAGAGAGGGTTAGGTCTGAGCTAACAGTTTTATAGTCCAAGGGGGAGGCTGAAACGGCTTTTAGCGCTTTTTTCAATTTTTTTTTCCACACAAAAAATTCTTCAAGGGGGATGGCAGCTAAAGCCTTTTCAACACTGTGCACTTTAGTTACAAGAAAAGTTCTACTTCGAATAATGATTCATTTTCTATATCTGCATTGGAAGTTTGTGGGAAACTGGCTACTCAAAAGATCAATACGGTCACCAACCGCTGTTGTGTTGTTGTAAGACAGGTACCTATCTATATTAATAGAAATCATTTTCTGTTTCTTTGACTACAAACAAATCTTAACGGCTGAAGGGATTTAACTCAAATTCGGCTCACATATTACTTGAATCCTAACTTAGGTTATGGCATACTAAGTTTTGACCACGCTTCTTCCGCCCCTTTACAAATAACGCAAATCTAACTACTAGCGTATTTTTTTCAAGCGAAAATGCTCAATTTATGAATTTTAAGAAAATACTGTTATTTTGATACCAAAAACATTCACATATCTTTAAAATTGGACAAACTTCTGGTACAACGTCTTTTTCTAATAACATCGTTTTCTTAGAATAACAAAAAAAACTATTAGAAATTCGTATATTTTACTTGCGATGCAAATAACTCCGTTGTTTTTGAATAAATTTCATTCAAATTTTTTTCGTTGATAAACTCAATTCAAGCACTTAATAGAAACAATTTAAAGGGAACCGTTTTCTTAGCGGATATATTTTTAATATTTATTTCAAAAAAGGTCCAAAATATTGACTTTTTTACTCAAAAAATGACACAAAAGTTGTTTTTGTTGTTAAAATAATAAAAACTCAAAATTGCATTTTCGACTACCTCTTACATGACGTAGCGTTTTATAGCAAAATGCTTCCAATCTTACAGAAAAATTTATTAACTATTTCTGTCATCAAAAAACATGACCCCAGTGATTTTTTAAAGAAATTAATTTTTTTTAAAAGTTGTTTTTATTCTTTTTATATAATAGTTAAGCTCAAAGAATAATTTATGTGAAAAAATTATACCAATATCTCTTTCCGATCAAAAGTTATCGCGATAAATATATTTTTTTTTAGACACAAACCAAGCTGTTTTTCAAATGCTTATCTATTGATAGAAATCATTTTTTTCTGTGAACATTAAAAATACTGGGAAACTGTAACGGGCAGTGGAAAATGACTGTGGTGTCAAGCTATGAGTCTAAGAAAAGTTTTTAATACACCTATTATGTTCCTATATAGTTGCAGGGTGCAGCAACGCGCGCCGGGAAAAGGCTAGTAATAAATAAAATAAATAAATAACTGGCCATTTCAGCCCTTGAAAGGACTTTGACCTAGCTTCTTATGATCAATTGTGTTGTGCGTGTTATTAAGTTTGTACACAATTGATCGAGAACCGGACCTACGTGTTTAACGCCGACTACGAACGGCGATGAACGAAATGTTCTTGTTCTCAAGAAGCTTTACATGGCATTTTGGCCGTACAGAAAAATTTTTTTAATTCAAATAATTTTCTGTCGCTGCTGGGGTTCGAACCCGGGTCTCCAGGTTCGTTGACATAGCGGCCACGCACTTTAACCAACTACGCCACGGACGCCACAAGACAGGTACCTAAGAGATTTAAACTTGATGATATCACTTCCCTGTCCGATAATTCTGCAAAAGTGAAACGGGACGTAAGGTTTTAATTTCTGCTCAAAACAACACAAAGGCCATCGAATAAATACTATTTGTGGCTTTTGCAAAAAACCATTTTGCTTCGCCAATGATCGAAAGAATTTCAAATTTCATCATAAGAAAATGAAAATTCAATATTTCAAGTAAAATTTACTTTTACTTCAAATAAATCAACTTTTCAACAAAATTAAATACGTCTTCGATTTTGGGACATATAGGTCCCGTCAGATTTGGTGGTCGCGTGGATTGCCCAAGTGGACTATCTTTTTTTTTGCTATTTTTTGTTAAAAAGAGGAATGTTGCCCGCAACTTCCAAAAAAACTTTTTTGCCTATAGCTCCTCCTACCCCCAAAATATTGCAGCAAGAGGAAGAGGGAGAAAAAGTAAAGATTTTTTCGACTTTGGGGTGGTCTGATAGGCAAAGGGATGAATGTACTCCGCATTCATTCCGCATTCATTCCCTGTTGAATGATATCTTGTTAAGAAAAATTGTTTGCATAGTTTTTCCAGGAAAAATTAGAAAGTAAAAGGGTCGCCGATATCCCAATGGTCGTCAAAGGGTTAAGGTGTGTATACGAAAAAAATTGGTCGACAACAAATGGGTATCAAAATTGTATTTTATGAACAAAATTATAAATTAATACATATTTGAAAAATTTATGACTATTACCTCAAGAAAATCAAAATTTTAAGTCATTTGGTTGAGGTGTACGAGAGAGATCATAACTTTGAATTAACATCTGCCATTGGACGCTGCACATCACTTCTGGTTACCAAAGATGATACTTTTATCCATTTTTGTTTTAGCTCCCTTTCATATTTGGCAACTTGCTTTGTTTGAAGCAATTCTTTGTTAATTATTGCCCAGTATTCCTCAATTGTGCGAACGTCAGGACAATTTGGAGGATTTGCAATTTTTTGCACAACTTGGACCCCATTCTCTCTCTCTTTGTACCAGTTTATGACCAATCTGCTATAAGGACAGCTAGCTAGGTCTGGCCAACAGAAGACAGGATCTTTTTGAAGTTTTATTATGGGCAGCAGACGTTTCTGTAAACACTCGTCTATAAAAATTTGTTTGTTGATTGAACCCGTAGTAATAAAAACGTTGCTCTCAAACCATGATTACAAATTGCTTGCTAAACCAAATCTTTTTTCGCGAACTTGTCCACTTTTTTTCCTTAAACTTTGACGAAACGTCGCCTTTCTTCTTTGCAGTGTAAAAAGTTGACCAAGTAGCTGATTGAAGTAAGTTTTGTTTCATTACATTAGTTTCATCGTCCATTATCAAAATAGCCAAAATTATGCACAAGGTTGTCATAAAGCTTTCTTGAATGATTTTCAGCCCTTATATTTTGGTTTTCATTTCTGGTCGGGGCTATTGAAACTTTGTAGGATTCAAGACCTTCTCTCTGCGAACTTTCTGTACATAGCCGAGTGACATATGTCTTTTTTGGCCACATCTCTAATGGAAATTCCTAAACTTTTCTTTATAAATCCGTCAGAGCTTAAGCTTTTTTTTTCTAAGGTGAATCCATTTTTTCGTCCACTTCCAATTTTTCTTTCCGTAGTTAATCGTTCTTTGAATTTTTGTTTTTTTTAACACGAGATTTGCGAACAATTTTTTTTTTTTTCTTTATACACACCTTATATGCAGCACAAACCAAGAAGTTGAGTACACTAAAGAAAATAACGCATATTAACATTATCCACGCCTGAGTATAAATTTTTTTTAAATATTTACGTTGATATATCAAATATTTTCCTTACAACTCGTTTTTTCCCGTATTTAAATTTTATTTATACCACACATCTACACACATATCCCATACAGCTGAAATAGCCGACAAGCAGCAACAGCATCGCATTATGTTCCTGCAGTTTATTTCTTGCAGTTGCATGTTTCTTATAGTTCTCGTTTAGTTTTTGTTACAAGGGTAATATAGCCTGGATGTTTGACCAAGATGATTTGTGAGTGCGATGGGTGGTCGCTTAATGAAATGATGTAGGGTGGAGTGACAACTTCATATTTTCTGACGGATGTCTTGCACCAGTTGTCATTAACATGCATACTTTGCTTCTTATAAATTCTAATTCTTATTGAATTTAAATATGTTGTTTTTTAAAATTCAATATTTTTATATAAATTTTCTTTAAATGCGATATTTTTACTGTCCAATATTAAATATTTGAAAGATCTTTTGAAAAAATTCGTGCATAATTTTAATATTTTTTTATTAATTCTGTTTAAATATTTAAATATTTTATTTAATTAAAAAAAGTATTTAAATAAATTTTAAATATTTACATAGTCAATTTATGCAAATGCGTTATTGGTGCAAAATTGACTCGCTTTTTGGATAAATTAAAAAAGTTTTTGGATAAATTTAATATTTTTTTTTCTCTTAGTGTAGTTCTAATGACAAGGCTTTGGGAGCCTTTGAGAGAAGATCTTCCGTAAGATATTCAGTTATATCGGCTTCAATGACAAGTACCGAATTCGATTGAACCATGATCTGTATAAGATCACATCGACAAAGTTAAATAAATAAAATAAATTTGCCATTTCAGTCCTTGAAAGGACTTTGACCAAGCTTCGAGAAGAGGACCGGAATTCGTCTTGGAAAGATTCGAATTAAATGTAATACGCCTTAACTCATTATTAACTCTCGATTTTACTTCTAATTTATAAACGACAAGAGTCGTCCCATATAGAATGGGACATTATCTATAGGTACATATAAACCAAAAATTATCACGTTTTTCAGGAGATTTGAAAAAAATTTATGATTAAGTTCACTATTAAATCCAAGAAAAGTTGTGACTGACTAAACCGGTTAACATAAAATCCATTTTCTGTTAGCAACAGGGAATTTCTTAACTTTAATATAAAAATAGTTTATTTATGGAAACACCGACCAGCACTTGTTCTGCAAAATTCGAAAAACATTTTTTTTTTTTAAATTCATAACATAAAATACTGCCAAAGAGTACGAATTAATTCTTCCATAAAACGATTTCAACTTGACTTTTTCTCACTGACTTCTTAACAAAAAAAATAACCAGTTATGTTACAGTCACTATAACTGTTATTTTATAAAAAAAAAAAAAATGGTTCATTAATTTCGACTGTGAATAACTACCATTGTGTAAAATACACAACTCAGAAAAAAAAACAGGCTTAATATTAAAGCCCTGAAGTGGCAGAAGGCGTTGAATAAAATCGAAAAAGTTAACAAAGTTTATAAAGTTTATCATGTTTGAGAGCTTTCAAGGCTCACTTCAACTTGGATGACGCCGCAATTGGATTCGTTCGTCATTCATTGCATTATATATGCATGCAGCACATAATTTAAAAGCAGCAACAACTGAACTGCAACAACAACGACCACCAACAGCAATGGCAACAGCAACAGCAACAACAGCAACAACTTTTTGACCCAGTTTACGCTTCATGCACTTTTGTTCGTTCAGTCGTTCGTACGTTCTTTGCTTGTTCACTCGCTCGCTCGTTCGTTCGTTCGTTCGTTCGTACGCTCAATTCACTTCGTGTTCACCGGAAAAATGTAAAATTAATTTCTGGCGATTTCCTTCCTTCATGATGAACTCATCAAAGTGATGACATCCGTTTCCGTTTCTTACTCTTCTTTATTTTTTCATATGGCTTGTTGTCTTTCTCCTTTTCTTTCATTTCTTTTTCTTATTTTTTTTTTTTTATAATTTATCTTTAACTGACGGCCGTTCATGCTGATGGTTGTTTTCATGTTGTTGTTGTTGTTGTTGTTGTTGTTGGTATTGTTGTTGTTGTTGTTTATGGCAGTGTGCATGCATGCATTACACGTGGAATACTTTGCGACGCTGTCATCGTTTGCACCAGCTGTTGCAAATCCATCCAGGATACTTTCTTGCATTTTGTTGAATTTGCTTCGATTTTTCAATGTTTTTATAAACGAAGCAATTCAACAAAGTGAAAAGGTGACATTCTGACTACCATGCTAAGTGTCATGCATGGGCCATAAAAACGACACCAACGCCTTCAATGTTTACGATGACAACGTGAATGTGAAAGTGACTGAGGAGCGAGAATCGAAGACGTCGTTGACGTTGGCAACGGAAATGGCAAACATTATGCAGCAAGGTCAACCCTGAGGCTAGAAACGCTACCAGGCACTGTCACTGGCTTTAGTAACAGTATGTGTGTGTGTGTATGTGTGTGAGTGTGTATGAGAGTGATGCTGGGTATATGTTGTGCGACATTGAAACAAATTTACTGCTGAAAGTAGAGACATTTTTAACATTGAATGCAGTGCGTTAAGAAATACTTGCGCTTAATAGATTTGGCTAAGACTCAAAGCGGGCAAATAAATAGTAACAGTTTCTATATATGTATGTAGTTTAAGAGACAAAATGTTGGCTTAGTTATTTAGTTTTTTTTTTTTTTTTTGCTATCATGCACAACGACAAAACATAGTAAGTACATTTCCAGCAAAACAAGAAATATTCTTTCAATATCAAATCGATATCGTTAAGGTGATGAATTATATCGTTTACGATTATCGAGATGATATCATAATGCTATCGATAAATAATTGTTTCGGTATAGAGCAGGGCTGGGCATTCTAACACAGTCACATTTTATTTTGTCTTGTTAGTGTTGGTGCTCTCTCGAATTGAGTACACTGAGCGAAATAGTTGTCACAATTATCTAGATTAGTAAGTTTTTCTTTTTTATTTTATGTTTTTATTTTTAGTCATCGTATTGTTCATTATTTCTTCTATGAAGTTAATTAATACAAGTAATATGAATAAATAATGAAAAGAATCTTAATATGAATATGAATGAATTATATGAAACCTTAATATATACGAATAATTATTTTAATATTATAAAATCTTAATATATATGAATAATTAAAAGCAATAACAAAAAATATTTAAGTAAATAATAAGAAATTAAATAAAATAAATAAGCAAGTAATCAAAACATTAAGCATTCAAAAATTAATAAGGAATGTGAATGAACAATACAAAAAGTCTTAATAGCTAATATGTATTCATTATATGAAACCTTAATGTATACGAATATAAAATTCTACAAACTAAAAAAATATGTGCATAAGTGTTATGAATCTACAATAATTTGATTTTTCAAGAGTGTACACAATTTGCAGCGCAAAACGACATAAATCTTTACAGCATCACCGTCAGCGAACGACTGAATTATATTCTCTTCTGTTGTGAGCTTTATGTACATGTGAAAAGTTACGCTCACAGAGAGCTCAGTGAGCTATGAAGCGCCCTGCGCTGGTATAGAGCGATCGAGATTGAGTTGAATTTCTGTATCTTTTATATATCGAAAGTTTGATGTTATTTCGAAATCACAACGATCTCAAGGATGATAATTAAGAAATCATCCTGATTTGGATGCTTAAAACAGGGATTTTTTTAAACATTATTTTAAGAATTTGTTATTGTATATGGGTCAATTGCATACAAAATGCTCTCTTTTTGTCACCGCTCTTTTAACTCTGTTTTTAGGTAAAAACAAATAAAACATGAGAAAGTGATCAGTGAAGTGTTAAAATCTGTATTGACTACATAATGCTTTTAAGAATTTTATGTACTCATCACAAAATTGTTGTAAATAACTTTATGTAATAAGTACAGTTCCGATGTACGTAGTACATAGATTGTTGACAGCAGTTTTGTGATGAGTACATAAAATTCTTTATTGCCTAAAATTTTAGAGAAAATCACAAAATTTCTGTGTATAGAAATTTCTGTCATGAGTATATAAATTTATGTAGTCAGTCCATAGGTTTTTCCGTCGGTGTAGTTTGATAAGGTATTCATATTGGATTAAATCTTAACTAAAGATTTTCTCAGAAGATTTCAGTTTTTTATAAGTCTTATCTATAAGTTATTTGCCGCATATATAATGTAGCAGCATTAAAAATGGGTTGATCCTATCGTTGATCGAGACGTTTGCAAATGAAGAAGCGAATGATATAAAACAGCAAAATCGTATGCCGTTGAGCGAAATCGTATGCAAGCGAGACATGTACTGAGTTCATATTTTATGTAATTAGTACAGTTCTTGTAAAATGTTACAAGAAATATTGATTGAGAACACGTTGCTTGTATTTCTTGAAGTCTGCAATGTATTCAACACATAATGCACTGTATTGAATACATATTTTATTCATTTCATAAAGTGAATAAACTTATATGTAACCAGTACACGCTCACTTTACCCAGTACATGCAGCTCTCGTTGCCTTCTCATACAAGACGAAGTACATAGATTTTACATAGATGTCTATGTACTGATTACATGAGTTTTTCCCTCAGTGTATGTATGACTTTGACCTGATTTTTGCTTTTTGTTTTTACTAACTGATATCGCCCATTTCACATTGAAATGGTCAGTTGCACTCTTTCTCGCAAATATTTTTCTTGCATTGGTTTATTGATTTGAAAACCAAATTCGAAGTTATAAATTTTTAGAATAATTGTTCGCGGCCAAAAAAGGGTCTATTTGGAGACAACGTAGCTCAAATCAACTTAAGACCGATTACCGGTAATTTAGTATCATTGGAAAAGTTATTTCATCTTTTTTGAGGAAAAGTACAAAATTTTTGAAAATATTGCAATAAGTTGACTCATTCTTAATTTGTTTAAGTTCAATACCATGCCAGCAACACGTGCTATAATTTTTTTCTTTTTTATAATTTTCATTTTTTTACGTTTTTACGTTAGGTCATACCTATCCAATGATATAAAATGAAGATGTGGTTTTAAAGGGTACAGGATCTATATTGTAAAACGTAAAGTCTTAATAAATTTCCAATTCAAATTCAACTAGCTATTGACTTTTTTAATTTTTTGTAAAAAAAAGAGAAAAAAAAATTGGATATAAATTTCATGTATAGCTGAATAAACTTTAAACTAGAAAACTTTATATATACTTTTTGTTTTTTTTTTGTAAAAGAATAAACCTGTTTTTTGTCAAATTCCCAATTTGATTTACATTACTTGGTTAAGCGCAACAAAATATATTGAACGTCACAAAATGTATTGAACGTCACCCTGTTGTTTTTTCTGAAATTACTTATTATTTAACAGTTTTTTATTATTTATTGCTGCAAGTTTTCTTCTTTGAAAATAACCTCTATGTTGATGTCTTTTTGGAGAAAAATTTCAATTTTTTCCCGTTAAAATTATTATTTCTGTAATTGAAATGGCGATTTCTGCAAAAGCTGACTTAACTGATTAAATAACTTAACAAACATCGCAGTAAGATTTCATTTACAACATATTTCAAATTTTCAGGGATTTTTCCCGTATATCTGCTGTGTGACGTTCAGTACAAAAATCATATAAAAATCAAAGAAAAAATTATTTTTTGCAGGGACTAAAAACAACTTTCAATTTTCACTTAATTTGACTACTCTAACGGGAAAATTTAAAAAACTTTAAAAACAAAACATGAAAACCTCTTTGTGTACGTTTTTTTTTTTGCAATTGACCCATATATTAATATTAAATTTATTAAGCTTAATAAATGTGCTCTTAAAGTACATATAAACCAAAATTTTGACGGAGAATTACGTCTTACAGCGCGGTTTGTATTGGGAATACATAAATTATATGCATACATTACATTACATGTAATGTGTACATTATATATTCTACATTAATATTCATCAAATAAAGATAAAATATATGCCAAAATAAAAGTTATATGATGAATGAAACAAATGTCTAACTTTGAATTTTGTAACTTCTTTAATAAAATAAACAAAATGAAAATTTAAGAAGAAAAATTTCTCATTGTTGTATGAAAATTAATTGATAAAATGCTTCAGTAGCTACTTACTTATGTTGTTATGGTTGTTACGTTTGTTCGTGCCGAAGTCGCGCACGCAACTTCGTGTTGTTTGTTGAGGCG
This sequence comes from Pherbina coryleti, assembly GCA_943735915.1. Lineage (NCBI taxonomy): Eukaryota > Metazoa > Arthropoda > Insecta > Diptera > Sciomyzidae > Pherbina > Pherbina coryleti. The sequence continues at coordinate 47,325,972 of OX030951.1, read as the reverse complement.
AATTGTTTAACAAATATTTCTCAGTTACTGATTGCGTTGATGATGCTAATAATTATTAATCTAAAATTTATGTACATGCATGCATACATATCAGTTGCTTTCGTTTTGACATTAAATAACGTCATTTTCGGAGGTAGGGTGTTTGATTGTGATCAGTAAATGAAGCAGAGCCGCGAATAACATTGCAAAAGCCATTTTGAAAAACCGTTTTTTTGCAGATTACCGTTAACATAACTCTCTTACATAAATCAAACAGCAAATCGCTCAAAATTATGCACCTTATCAAAATGCGATTTGAAAGTGTCAGTCAGTGCCAGAACGTTTTAAGTTACTAATAAAATTATACGGACGGAATTGTCAAAAAAAATTGATAGGAACAGAGGTACAAAAAGAAAATCAAATGTAGAACATTGGAAAGATAGTAAAAATAAAAAGTTAAGAAATCGTGGAAATGCGTATATTTCAAGAAAAAATAAGACTATACCTCAAAAAAAAAAAAAAAAAAAAAACACTACATAGCAGGTAGTTTAACAGGTAGGATACGTTTTAAGTACATATCAGAGACCTGCAATTATTCTCGTTTTTGAGTCATTGGTTGTCTAACACAAGAAAGAGTATTAGTGGATTTAAGGGAAGGGGTTTGACAACTTTTTTTTTTATTTTTTTATTTTTGTTTCTGAAAGTACAACATCTGAAGAATATTGTATTAAATTTTTAGGTCATTCGGAGCAAAACTAACGAAGTTACAGTCGGTTGAATGACCGTACCTCTAACTTAGTTAGTCAACCAAAAACAGGAGCTGTTCTAAAAAATTTTTTTAGATAAAAGAAGTGATTACTTTTTTTTTTAAAATTTATACAGGTTATTGTACATAAAAAATACATTATAAAAATATTTTTTTTTCTGAATACAGTTCTGGCTTTTATATAGAGGGCGCTGAAAATGGCATTGAAAAAAAGACATCCAAAACGGTTCGATGGATATGGCCTTTCCCATGTATCGGAAACAAAGAAAATGAAATGACATTTTAAAGCATATACCTTATATTAAGCATCCCTACGCAAGACCCCCGGGGTTTTTATTTTAATTATGGCGGAAGTTGAAGAGAAAAGTTCGAAAAATAGATACATTTTGGCGTGCTTTTTTCTTTATATAAAAAAAAACAAAAAATAGATACTTGAATTTAGGGGGAATGCTTAAAAGACAATATAACGAACAAAATGCATAAAAAATCATTGAAATTGAACCAATAGATTTCGAGTTATCTATCGAAACGTTTTAAAAAAACTAGTTTCGAGGAAATCGCGTTTAAAGTCCTTTATTTGTTGTATGGAGCTTAGACATAGGTTAACGAAAACCGTTATAACTTCTGTTTTTTTTAAATATCGATTTTAAAATGTGTATGGATATTCTTAAAACTATAAAGAACATATTAAACAAAAAAAAATTTTTTTTCGTAAAATTTACACGTATATTATACCTTAAATCACTGTTCACCTTAAATCTGAACTAAACGTTAGATTGTCATGAAATACGTATTGTTTTAATACATTACACGTATTGTTTGAAGGTTCGAACTTTCGAAATATTATATCGATATTTCGTTCGAGGTGCCACCTAGTAATTAGTCTCGGGACTTATTGGACCATGTGTTAGGTTACGTTTTAAGTACATATCAGAGACCTGCAATTATTCTCGTTTTTGAGTCATAAGTTGTCTAACACAAGAAAGAGTTAGAGTGTGGATAGTGGATTTAAATCAAAGAAGAACTTGCGCTTATATCCACTCAAACTCGTTCACGCACGGCATACAAAGCTACAAAGAATAAGTTATCTGCTGAAAAGTGTTACCAGATGGACGATGGCATCGTCATTTTGACGATTTGAGAACACAAACGACGATTTAAGAGCACAAATTACTATTTTTTTTATTTTTTATTTTGTGTTAACACTTTTTCAATAAAACGAAAAAAAAAAATTGCCTACAATACACTGTTTTACTGTTACACTGTTCAATATTTTTTTAGTCAAAGATCACTTCTTTACGAAGAAGTTGAAAAATAAAGAACACAGCAAAAAGCAAACGTCAACTGTTAGAAAGTTCGTTAAAAAGTTCTAGTAACGCAGACCTGCTGGCGGGCTGCTAAAAATTTTGAAATGGACAAATACATGATTTAATTTACAGAGACAAGTAATAAAGTGTAAGCGATATTTACAATTATATATCGACTCATAACCGCCAAAATATCTTAAGCGCCAAAAAGAAAATTTTACAGGAGAAGGTTTTTTGTAATTATCTTTGCTTAGTGCTTAGTGCTTTTTTAATTTTTTGCTTTTGGTTTAAATTCATAATCTAATTTCGTACACCTATGAAATTTTGACAGACGATGTAAGCCATCGCAAATTATCGATTTTCATCAAAAAACATAAATTGGATATTTTGTCGCTTAAGATATTTTGGCGGTTATGAGTCGATATTTAAAGCAAACATGAAACATGAAATTTTAAGGTTTGGTAGAAATCAAAGAACTGAGCAACTCATTTTGCCCAGGCACAAGTATCTTCTGTCTTCTCGTCATTTCTTCGTCCATGCGATACATTTATGGAATACGTTACCAATCAATCTAAAACGCACTTGTAACACACATACCTTCAAGCAGAAGCTCTTTGAACATTTTTCAACCCCTCTCTAAATACTCTTCTATCTACAAAAAAAATACAATGTTTAAATAAATTAATAAATATCACGTTAACTTATATTTCGACATTTCTTTTCTATAAATTTTTCTTTTTCTGTTTTTTTGTTTTTTTCTCTTTTTTTTTTTTAAGCCTTTAATCTTTAGTTGTTAAGATAAATTGTGATTTAAAACCTATAATGAAGTTATAATTAGCTATACTTGTACTACCTAAAAAGAGAAATCTTATTGTACAATGAATAATCAGTTTCAAATAAATAAAATAAATAAATAAAAAATACTTCATCCGTCTCAAGCATGATGGCTGTCTTTAGAGGCAGTTGTATGCCGCGTATAAGAGTTATAAGAAGCGTCGAAGATATACTTTAGCTTTAGCCGTAAATACTGATCATATGGGATAGTAGGATAGTAGCATATAGGCAGGAAATTTGACAAAAATTGATCAAATCATGTTAATGAATTATACTTATGTTTTCTTAAGCATATACTTCAAGTTATAAATAAAGATAACCAGGTTTTTCAAAGTGAAGGATTGCAGGTTCATAACATGTTTGCTGAAAAGATTTTTTTAGATTTTTAGATAATTTTTTAAAACCATTGTTCATAAATTCTAACGATATTGAAGGTGTCGATTATAAAAGCTATGATCATTATTTAAAAAAGAATGAAATTTATTTTGGAATTATGTTATAGAAAAAATTAACAAATGTCATATTTCTACTGATAAATTATATGAGTTGACAAAGCATTGCATTTTCACACAACACATTCAGTTGTATGACTAAATACAAAAATATTTCGATTTCAATAGTATAGTTTTGAAAGACTTAAATATCATACGTTATCGAAATTAATAGTAAAAACTGAATTTGATCCAAAATTTGTCATTGCTTTCTTGCTTTAAGTAAAATTTAACAGCCGTATTCATAAAAATATCTTAAAATATATTTAAAACATTCAATAGTTAAAAAGCTTTTTAAGGTCAAAAAGTCTTTTCAAATTTTGTTATTCATAAAAATGTTGTTGCAGCTTTGTAGTTATAACAGGAACACTTTGGATTTGAAGTAGGAAGAGTGTCAATAATGGTTTGTGTATTAGATAAATTCAATGACTTTTTATTTACTTGACACAAATTTATCAACATTTTGATATTTAAAGATCAAAATTTTTTCGAAGCTGCCCTATGCACTGAAAAAATTTGTCTTTTTATTTCTTTTTTTGTAAATATTTTGAAATTTTTTGATAAATTTTCTTGCTTTTATTTTCTTTTCCTCCGAATTTTTTTATATTTTTTTGAATTTTTTTGACATATTTTTCAAATGTTTGAAATATTTTTAATTATCTTTGACAATATTTGTGCTCAAATGAAAGCAAAATAATTTTAAAAATGCACCAATATTTTGCACCAATAGTCATGGCTCATGACTTAAATACACACTAATTTCATAAGTATTCAGTGCAGATCTCTGGTACACATAGTATAAATTCTACAAAAAAAAGTGCGGAGTAGAAGTGCTCCAAAACGGCCGAGGATAAAACAAACGGCAGGAAGTTATTTCTCAATCTCTTCGGGTAAAAAGGACTTTTTGGCATTTATTTTTTATTAATTTCTGAAAGTGTTAATAAAAGAAAGTTAAATTTTTTTTAATTGAATTATTTTACAAATGCATTAAAAAAAATTAAATTTAACACAAGGAATCTTCCAATTCAAAAACAAAAATATATTAAAAAAAATATCATTCTGAAAACCTTCGCAAAACTCCCGCGCTTTGATAAACCTTCAACGGCTATTGAATTTTCAGTGTGGAAATTCAAAAAAGCGAATATAAAAAGCAAAAAAAAACAAACAATTTTGACTTAAAAACACAAATAAAAGGAGCCAAAATGTGAAATTGCTTTAATCAATTTAATGAATAATTTTCAATTGGAAAACTTAAGGAAAAGTATTCTCTTAATAATATAAGTGTAAATGTGAATGAGCTTAAATGCTTTAGTGTGCGGACTTCAGGCCCCATGTGTGCAATTCACTCAAGCTAAAAATACTTAAGTTGCAAACCGCAAAATGCTTTGAAGGTTGTGAAACGAATGAGTTTCTCTTAAAATTCATAAAAATAAAAACGAACACACACACACACACACACACACATACACGAGCAAGTGTAGAGGTGGGAGTGAGTGTCGCTGATCAGCTGCATACCTATCAAAAAGAATCCCAGCGCTTGACTTTACAAACTCTTCACAGATATTCGAGGCTGACTCGAGGTGCGCGTCTGGCAAGCTGCGGTACTTAGTTGAATTTGGGTTTATGAAAAACGAAAAAGAAAAAAAAAACAGAAAATGTTTGAATGAGTTGATATACATACGTGCGCCACGTTAACGAACCAAATCCCAGCAGTGTGTGGCGGCATTTTGAATTTGCCGCGATTTGGGGCAAAAGAAAATTCAAATTTGCACCAAGGGAGAAAACAAAATTTAATTTCGAATGATATAATTTTTTGCATTGCTTGATTTTAATGGCTCTGTGGGCACTTTTAAATAATTTCGTTTTGAAGAATTATATCATAATTTTATTTAAATTCATAAACATAGAATTTGATTTAATTAATAAATATTTCATAGGAGATTCTATTCAATTTGAGGTCATAAATGCATGAATATTGAATATTTTGAAGTTCAAGTTTGTAAACCCAAAAATGTTTAAAGTTCTTTAGACATCATCCATAGCTTCAACATAGCACTCACTTTTAACCACATTAATTTTTTTTTTACTGTTCTTGTCAGTTGCTATTTTTAATAACATCTCCAGACGCACTGCTACCGGTATAGAAACGAACACTTGCACTCACACACAAGCCAACACACACACAAACAGCTCATCACATGCTTAGAGTAACCAGCAACGGAAACGGAAATGGAAAATGCAAAGTTACTTCCGCTGAGTTGTGGAACTCTGCATGTGATATAATCTTGGCACCATCTTCTACAACTTTTACCTGTATGAGTATTTATGTGACGAGTATTTGTGTGTATGTGTGTGTGTATGTGTGCATAAATGTCTTGCCGTATATGTAGAAGGTTTTAAATCATTCTACAGCTTATATATATACATATATCTGTGCTCACATCAGTGCTGATTGCAAAGGCGGAACATTTTTTTCCTTTCTTTTGGGATTTTCTGCTTTTTTTTGTGCTCCTAACCAGCGGGAATTGAGGTTAAATAGTTATGTAAACTTTAGTTGAAACGTAACGAAGCTAACTGCTTCTTGTACACAAACATTCGTGCCTGGATCATCAGCAGCAACAGCGAAAAAAAATAGACTGTAACATGGCAATCCATCACATACACAAACCCACTCCGGCACCCACGAACGGAAATGCTCTTCAGTGCATTTCGATGCTAAAATTAACTTGCTTTGACCTTTGTTAAGGTTGCCAGAATTTGCATTCGAGCAACCTTACAATGAAACTAGTTGAAAATGTTGCTATGACTATGAAAATTATTGAAGTTTTAAGATAATTAAAGAAGATACTTCTTTTTAATTAGTATCTTTAGCCAATAAAATGCTATAAAATATATAAATTAAACGGAATGGATAGTTTTCAAATTTTGAATTTGAAAATCGAAAATATTTTTTGCCTTGAATAAAATGGGATCAAAGAAATCTAGTTTATTTACAAGTAAATTTACAGTTGACGATAAACTCATGTTTTTTGTAAGTGTACTTGACGATTTATTTGACCAACATGTCCCTCTTCGTACAGCTCGTTGTGTTAACAGTTCATGTCCGTGGTTCACTCTACATGTTAAGTGTGCAATAAAAAAACGAAATCAGGCATATACTAAATGTAAAAAAGCGCCAACAGCATTGTACTGGGAAGAATATTAGAGAGCTCGCAATGAAGCAAACTCGCTTGTTAAGGCTGCAAAGAAAAATTTTATAAGTCAAAACTTGACGTATCACTTTCCTCTAAGCAACTTTGGAAAAATTTAAAAGAAATTGGAGTATGCAATAAACAGTTGCCTAAGTGCCAGATTGATCCAAAAGTTCTGAATAACTTTTCCCTGATTCATTGCCCTATGTAAGCTGCAATCAAAGCATAACGAATTCAGTCAACAATATTAGTAACTTTGAGTTTTCCAGCGTATCGGAATATGAGGTTGCCAGGTCTGTTATGAAAATTAAATCCAGTGCTCTTGGAGAAGATGGGGTAAACATAAAGTTCATCAAAATAATTTTGCCTTACATTTTGAGTCCGTTAACGCACATCATCAACCATTGCTTTACTAGCTCATGCTATCCCAAAATGTGGAAAATAGCAACAATTATTCCCATTGCGAAAAAAGCTAGACCATCAGAGCCGTCTGATTTTCCAAAGTCTGCGAGTCATTAATGGCAGATCAGATCTCGCATTACATTTGTACTAATAAGCTCCTGTCTCCCTTGCAGTCTGGTTTTCTCCCTGGACATAGTTGTTCAACTGCAGTAGTGAAAATCCTAGACGACATTCGTAACTTTACTGTGCCTTTTAGATTTTTCTAAGGCATTCGATACTGTAGATCATTCTCTCTTATGTTCAAAGCTTGAAACCTGCTTTAGTTTTTCCTCAACTGCTGTCTATCTTATTAAAAACTATCTAAAAGATAGATCCCAAAGAGTGAAAATTGACTGTAATTACTCGAACTATAAGTATCTAAATAGCGGAGTGCCACAAGGCTCAGTTCTTGGACCACTTCTCTTTGCAATTTTTATTAATGACATCTTTTCCATTCCGAAAAATGTAATAATGCATGCATATGCGGATGATCTCCAGCTTTATATGTCTCATCCAATTGGCCTCAGCGAAGACCTTTGCTTCAGAGTTAATGAGGACCTTGAATCCATTAATAAGTGGGCGATGTGTAACAAGCTTAAACTAAATCCACTGAAATCTTTTGTGTTGCCAATTTCAAAATCTCGTTACTCAGTTGATGATATTCCTACCCTATACATTAGTAGTACACCACTGAAGTTTGTTGAAAAAATAACCAACCTTGGGTATCGAATAAACAACTCGCTCTCATGTGTTCACCATATTAACTATGTTGTAAGCAAAATCTACTATATCTTACGAAATCTACGAATGACTGCTCAGATCATACCAACAGAAACACGTCGCAAACTAGTAGTACAGTTGATTATGCCTTTTATAAATTATTTTGAAGTGGTGTTGAGTAAACTAGATTCCCATTCGTTACATAAACTGCAAGTGGCGTTCAACTATGCGGCCCGTTACGTTTACGGACTTAGAAGATTTAGCCAGGTTGCTGGTCTAAGCAATCGTATGCTTGGATGCAATTTAGAAAATTACTTAAAAGCAAGAGATTGTATATTCCTCCATAAGCTTATATACTCAAAAATCCCCAACTATCTATTTTCAAAAATTCAGTTTTGTTCATCATCTAGGAGCTTAAATCTTATAATTCTCCGCTTTAAATATTTAAACTCCTCAAGACTATTTTTTATAAGCACCATTAGATTGTGGAACTCTTTGCCTAGGTTTATCAAATCTATATCAAACGCACGAAACTTCAAGCAATTAATATCTGTACATTTTTCTTAAGTTCTCGTTTCTACACTAAGGGCAAAAAATATTAAATTTATCCAAAAACTTTTTTAATTTATTCAAAAAGCGAGTAATTTTTGCACCAATAATGCATTTGCATAAATCGACTACGTAAATATTTAAAATTTATTTAAATATTTTCTTAATTAAATAAAATATTTAAATATTTAAACAGAATTAATACAAAATATATTTAAATTGTGCACGAATTTTTTTAAAATATCTTTCAAATATTTAATATTTGAAAATAAAACTATCGCATTTAAAGAGAATTTATATAATTGAATATAAGTTGAATTTAAAGAACAACATTTTAAAATTCAATAAGAAGTTAAATGTATAAGAAGAAAAATATGCAGGTAAATGACAACCAGAAAATATCAAGTTGTCACTAAACCCTACATCAATCCATAAAACGGCCACCCACCGCATTCACAAATCATCTTTGCTAAATATCCACACTACATTACCCTTGCAACATTAACTAAATGAGAACTATAAGAAACCTGCAAGAAATAAACTGCAGGAACAGAGTGCGATGCTGTTGCTGCTTGTCGGAATATGTGTGTACGTGTGCGATGCTGTTGCTGCTTGCTTGTATGGAATATGTGTGTACGTGTGTGGTATAAATAAAATTTAAATACGGTAAAACGAGTTGTAAGGAAAATATTTGCTTTATCCACGTAAATATTTAAATAAAATTTATACTCAGGCGTGGATAATGTTAATATGCGTTATTTCCTTTAGTGTACTCTTCTATCTTCCTATTTCACTCCTTCTATAATACTTCGCTTTATGAAATGCAACCTCTTGTTGGCATTATTATTTTAATTAATTTAATTTAGGTAAATAACTTTAAATATTTGAGCTATTTGTTTAATTATTGTTTTTCTTTTTTTTTCATTTTAATGATTGTTCGAGATACATGAAATAGGTACTACTTATTGTACGCAAAAGAATAACTTTATCTTATGTACTAATAACTGTTTTTAAATAAATAAATATAAAAATAAATAAATTGTAGTTATTTTACTTGTTGTTTTGATTCAAACATTTCTATGTTTCGAGTTGCCAGAATTTCTCCTATATAAAACTAGTAAGAAATTCTCTTCGACTGGGCCAAAGTTAAAATACCCCCACGTCCGAACCGAAGTATATTCAAAGTCTTAAGCAGTCAAAAAAATGTTTATTTGTAAAAACATTTTCATCATAGTTTAAACAGAAAATATTCTTTGTATGGGAGGTGGGTGTGGTTTTCGCTTGATTTCGTTGAATTTCAGACACAGAGTACATGTGTAAATATAAAAGTGCATACGCAAAATTTCAAGTCCATATTTTAATTTTTGTGGAATTTAAAGAAATTTTACCTTTTTGATAAAGTCACTTTGTATGGGAGGTAGACGTGGTTTTCATTCAATTTGGTGTAATTTCTTACTCAGAGTGTATATTAAATATCAAAACTCATATGTAAACTTTTAAATCCATATATTAATTTTTGTGGAATTCTAAGAGATTTTACCATTTTGATAATGTCACTTTGTATGGGAGGTAGGCGTAGTTTTCAACCGATTTGGCTCATTTTCGAATTTGACCTTTATTTTTTAGATAAAAGCTTAAATAACGAATTTCGTGATGATAGCTTGAAAAATACGGCTGTAATCGTGATCACAGACGGACAGACGGACATGGCTAAATCGACGCGGGTGGTGATGCTGATCAAGAATATATATACTTTTTTATGCCTTCCACGCTTCCTTATGGGCGTTACAAACGGAGTGACAAAATTAATATACCCCGTTTACGTTTTTTAAACGCAGGGGTATAATAATAGGAAAATGTAAATTTCCTATTAGTTGTTAATTACGAGCAGGAGAAAATTCTTAGAGTCTTACATTATTTTATATTGGCAGTGATTTATATGCATAATTTTTTCAGTTGCATAAATTCCAACTAATTCATTTACTTTTTTTTTATATTTTACGAGGGTTTCTACATATATTTCGGGAATAAATATAAAGACCGAATTTTTTTCGTTGAAATTAGCTTTATTGTTTTTCGAACTATTCTTCTTTATATTCTCCCATTCCGCTTGGTACCTCGCTTGAGACACCTCTTTGCTTGAATTCTGTGTATCACCGAAATATATTTTTTAAATTTTTTTGCTGAAATACAATTTTAAAAGCACTGTTAACAACACAATAAGCACTTGTACAATAAAACGTTGTGAGAACGGTTGAGATAAAAAATGTTAAACTTTATAATGAAAATAATAGTTTATCTAGAATGACATTAGTGTTGCAAGATCCCGAGATATAAGTTACAGCCTAAGTATTCTTTACTCTAGTGTGCTAATGTTATTTTTTATACGTCAATACTAATTATTAGTCGGTCTCATTAAAAACTCATTAACAAAATTTTTTTGTATTGTGATTTTAATATGTTTTAAGTAAAAATTAAATAAAAATTTTGGCCTTTGTTAGTATTTTTTATTTAAAAAGTTCACTTTTAAAAAAATATTTTTAAAAGGAACTCTTTTTAGACAAGTTTTTAGAAAAAAAAAACAAAAAATATTGCAATTAAAAATTTGATTCAAAATAAAACAAGATAAATTAAAAATTCATATTGATACCAAAAATATTAAAATCTTCTGTTTAAGAGCAATTGTTACATACTTCAATTTTGTACTCTCCACATATGCTTTTATTGCACTTGGAATCCACAAATACTCCTTTTTTTTATTGGCTTCACGTTCAGCTGGATAAACTTCCGTCGAAACATCATTTTCGGATCTAAAATACTCGATATTATTTCTAATTGTGAGTTCAAGCTTGGAAACTCCATACGTTTATTCACTTCCATACGCTTTGGTATGTAGCTCCATCATATAATCTTTTCGGATGAACTTTCAATTCGTTATGCCTTCCACGCTTCCTTGTGGGCGTTACAAACGGAGTGACAAAATTAATATACCCCGTTTACGTTTTTTAAACGTAGGGATATAAAAATAGGAAAATATAAATTTCCTATTAGTCGTTAATTACGAGCAGGAGAAAATTCTAAGAGTCTTACATTATTTTATATTGGCAGTATTTATATGCATAATTTTTTCAGTTGCATAAATTCCAACTAATTCATTTACTTTTTTTTATATATTTTACGAGGATTTCTACATATATTTCGGGAATAAATATAAAGACCGAATTTTTTTCGTTGTAATTAGCTTCATTGTTTTTCGAAATATTCTTCTTTATATTCTCCCATTCCGCTTGATACCTCGCTTGAGACACCTCTTTGCTTGAATTCTGTATATCACCTACTAATAATTTTTTAAATTTTTTTGCTGAAATACAATTTTAAAAGCACTGTTATCAACACAATAAGCGCGTGTACAACAAAATGTTGTGAGAACGGTTGAGTTAAAAAATGTTAAATGTTAAACGATTGAGTTAAATAATGAAAATATTAGTTTATCTAGAATCATGGTATAATTAACCAGGTAGGTGTGACAGTCTTCAATCGAACATGAGTTGTCAAAAATCATACAAAACAAAGCAAACAAAAAAAAGAAAAAAAAAAAAACAGCCGAGTTTAACAATCTATGAACGATCTCGTGAGAAAATAGCCTGTTGTCAAACCTACCTGTATAATTGTATCATGATCTAGAATGACATTAGTGTTGCGAGATCCCGAAATATAAGTAGCAGCCTGAGTATTCTTAACTTTAGAGTGCTGTTATTTTTTATACGTAAATACTAATTATTAGTCGAATCGACTAATATATATTTAAAACTGATTTTTTTTTGCGGTTTCACACATCACTCATTAACAAAATTTTTTATATTGTGATTTTAATATGTTTTAAGTAAAAATTAAATAAAAATTTTGTCCTTTGTTAGTATTTTTTATTTAAAAAGTTCACTTTTAAAAAAATATTTTTTAAAGGAACTTTTTTTAGACAAGTTTTTAGAAAAAAAAAACAAAAAATATTGCAATTAAAAATTTGATTCAAAATAAAAGAAGATAAATTAAAAATTCATATTGATCGCAAAAATATTAAAATCTTCTGTTTAAGAGCAATTGTTACATACTTCAATTTTGTACTCTCCACATATGCTTTTATTGCACTTGGAATCCACAAATACCTCTTTTTTTATTGGCTTCACGTTCAGCTGGATAAACTTCCGTCGAAACATCATTTTCGGATCTAAAATACTCGATATTATTTCTAATTGTGAGTTCAAGCTTGGAAACTCCATACGTTTATTCACTTCCTTCCATACGCTTTGGTATGTAGCTCCATCTTATAATCTTTTCGGATGAACTTTTTTCTTTTTTTTTTCAATTTTATGATTAATGTTCAGGAAATTACGTAGCTGTTGATTGATGCCATATTCTATATTCCACAAAAGATACACATGTGTCATCTGTTACTTTTTCGGCTCCAGGATATGATGCTGGATATCTGATCAAAGGTATCTACAGATCCAGGTTTAGTTGCAAAATTCGATCATCTGTGGTTTGTTTGTCTTTCTACCAACATTTCCTTCTTCACGTCTTGATTATAGCACATATATAACTTTATCCGGTTTTGGTTTATATGATAGCAAGTTAATTCGTTGTCGAAGGAAAAAAGAGCTGTTTCCACTTTTCTATCTTTTGAGCTGAGCAATTCCCTTATAATGCAACTCATTTTTGCAACCTGAAATAACAAAAGCATACAAAACACAATCACTTGACCTCTTAAGTTCGAAAATAAAATTCTACAAAAAAAGATAAGTTACATAAATGCTAATTAACATATTAGTCGCATCGACTAACATGAGCTTCACAACTACAAAACTACAATACTTATTATAACGATGCAACTGCTGACAACAAGAGAACATCGGCGACTGAAATTACACGAAGTTTGAAAGCGTTCGGCAAAGTGAGAAAAACTGTGCAATAAAATATAAATGATATTAGTCAATTCGACTAACGTTAGTACTCTACACTCTAAACACTCAATGTTAAATCACTACAATAAATATTGTGCAATTTTAAGCATTTATTGGCGTTTTATAAAAAATATCACGCCCAGCAGCATGTTCTTTCAAGTCAGTAAACAAATAAGCGTAATATTATTCATTTCTCTCTTTCCTCTCTTTTTCCCAGCTTTGTTAGTGTGTTTTCGCTCATAAAATAATCGAAGGGAGAGAAATATTAATATATTAATAAACGCTTTTAAGCGATATTTTACATAGTAAATGTAGGTAACCAGTTGCCAACAATTATTGTAGTGAATCGATTGAATTTTTATTAGAGTGTAGGGTTAATCACGGCCCTAACAATGCTGAAGCTTTGATCTGCTTAGCGAAAATTTCAACTTCTTTTTTTAAAGAATTAAGCTATTTGTGAATTGCACTAAAATTTAGGAAATGACTTTTATTTTCATTTTCCAGTTCTGAAATAATTTAGAAAAACAGCCGATTAGACTGAACAAAATAATAATAGGTATTTTTTTTTTTTGAGACGGAGAAATTGGCAACAGTTGGTGTGATCGGTAAATGCAGCACTGCGTTAGTACTGCCGCAAAATTTTAGGCGAAGTAAGTTTGGTTCAAGTTTAACAAAATGTTGTCAATTCTGTAATATGTGTCGATTATAAAATTTTAACAACTCTCTATATTGATGGCTTGATAATAAGAATTTGTTTATATTCCTTTCCCCCCTTTTTAAAAAATGCAAACCTTTTTTGGGCATAAATCATGCAACAGCGTCAGCTGATCGCGCATCAGCAGCGCAACAAAGCATCAATTGCGCAGTGTTCATTGGTTTTGTTGCATTTCCGAACATACCAAGTGTTTCCGTGACAGCCGATTTGAAATTTCTAAGTAGTTTTGAAGCAAGTTTGGTTTCACAATTCATTTTGTATAGATGTCAGCACCAGATGAATGCTAAATGCTTTTTCAATGTGCTAAAAATTTACTTGAAACCAACCAGAGGCGCAACCAGGAATTTGTATAACTACACTTGTGCTCATACAATTAAGACAAAAAAGAATTCGTTACTATTATTGCTATAATATTTTTCTGCTTTTGTTTTTTGCTTTCGCTTTTTCATGATAAACTATTACCGTTATAACGGTTTATGCAAAAAAAAAATTTTGAAGTAATTTGTTGTTATTCATAATCAGTGCTATTTTTATTGCGAAGCAATCAACATCTAAGTGCTCACGTAATTAAGACATTTGATTTAATAACGGTAAATAATATATCTTTCTACTTTTTTTTCATTGCATTGTAGATAAAATGATTAATGTATTAATTTTACTAATATTAAAATTTGATTTGGCCTAATGGGGAACAAAAAGAGCTCCACACCATGCGAGAGGAAAATGATTTGGAATTCCTACCAAAACTCTGAAAACGTTGCTAAAGTAGCTAAAAATTTGAGTGTTTCGCGTACCAGAGTATATATTGCCCTGGAATATTTTGAGAAACATCAAACTTTTGATGATTTGCCACTAAATAAGCCCCGCAAAACGATAGCAACTGATGATCGCAAATTGGTTAGGTTGAGCATATCAAACCCTTTTTTAACCTCCAGCGAATTAAGTGCTCAGATGGAAGCAGATTATAATGTAAAAATATCGTCGCAAACAGTTCGAAGACGATTAAAAGAAAATAGTTTAAATGGGCGAGTTGCACGAAGGAAACCAGATACATCCAAAAAAAAATTGCGAAGGAGACTTTAATTCGCAAAGAAACACTTTACTAAAGAGCAAAAATTTTGGGATCTCATTGTATGGAGCGACGAATCTAAATTTAATGTCTTCGGAAACGATGGAAAGCCGTATGTTAGGCGTCCTCCGTTGAAAGAATTGGACCCAAGATACACCAAAAAGACGGTGGCTCTTCCGTAATGGTTTGGGGTTGTTTCACCTCATCTGGCGTTGGTCCAATACAACAAATAAGTGGTAAAATGACAGGTGAAATGTATAAGGATATTTTGGCGGAGCATTTGGACGGAGACTACGTTGAAAATTTGCCATTTGCTGGGATATTCTAGCAAGACAACGACCCTAAACATTGCTCCCGGACAGTGAAATCTTGGCTCGAGTCAAAACATATCCAAGTCTTGGAATGGCCAGCCCAAAGTCCGGACCTAAATCCGATAGAAAACCTTTGGGCTATAATTAAATGAAAGGTTTCAGGTCGAAAACCCAAAAATAAGCTTGAACTGTGGGATATTATTCAACAGGAATGGTACAAGATAACTCCCGAGTAATGCCGGACTTTAGTATGCTCCATGAGCAACAGATGTGCAGCGGTAATTCGCCAAAAAGGGCTCCCAACTAAATATTAATATCGTTGTGGCATTTGATAAAATTAAAACACAATTTATACAAAAACATGTGATATAATTTAAATTCTTTTCAGATGTCCTAATTATATGTTGCTTTCATTGCTGATGAAATAAACTAAAACTGAATAATTTTGTAGAAAAATTAATTATTTTTAGAAAAAAATGCTTACATTATGTATATTATTAATGGAGAAATAAATGTTAAAGAAAAATGTTTAAAAACGTACTCCAAATTTTTTCAAAACATATATTTATGAATTGCGGTCGACAT
Source organism: Pherbina coryleti (assembly GCA_943735915.1). Lineage (NCBI taxonomy): Eukaryota > Metazoa > Arthropoda > Insecta > Diptera > Sciomyzidae > Pherbina > Pherbina coryleti. The sequence goes on along the minus strand of OX030951.1, from coordinate 47,310,056 downwards.
GTCTTAATTGTATGAGCACAATTGTATATGTATATAAAAGAAAATGTACGTAACTATAGCGGCTATGGTGTAATGAGTCCAAATATTGCACTCAAAACTTTAATTCTACCACAATGGCAGCAAAAAAAGGGGCATATAGGTTACAAATTTAAAAAAACCGACCGATTTAAAAACCTCGAAAATCAATTTTTTTTCAAATGGCCGCCATTTTGTTTTTTTTTTTGGCGAAAAAAAATGATCCTAGTTCAGGCGATAGCCACTTAAACAAGGATTAATTTGATTTTTAACGTAGAATACGTTATACGGGGGTGTTGATCTGGAGCACAAAATTTTGAGAAAATGTTTGTCACTTTCATTATAAGTTTTTAATACTTTATGCATGCATTGAAGAAAATTCAAGTATGGTCGTAACATATTTAATATGTCTTCTTTTGATTTGTATTTAAATAATCATATTGCTACATATAATTTTTTTGATTCTATAAGTAAATCAAAATTTAACTCCTTCAAATTTTGTATTAATTTTCATATGCTTTGTATTTTATGTATTACTAGCCTTTTCCCGGCGCGCGTTGCTGCACCCTGCAACTATATGGGAACATAATAGGTGTATTCAAAACTTTTCTTAGACTCATAGTTTGACACCACTGTTATTTTCCACTACCCGTAACAGTTTCCCAGTAGCAGGAGATCACCAAATAGTAACTCCATTTTGAGTTTGTATGTAAGTATTGCTACTTTTACTTTCAAAGCTATTCGATAATACAAATTTAAACTGTATGGGCGGAGCCACACCCTCTTATATCCCAGTTTTTTAGTAGATGGACATTACCCAGTTTTAGTACAGTTGCCGACAGTGAGCATACAAACTAAATTACAAAAATGTAGCCAAATCGAGGGAAACCGTAGGAAACATAGCATTTCTATTGATTTGTGGGCGGTAAAAGAGGGTGTGACAGAAATTTAAGCCATCTTGTACTTGAAAAAAATGTGCTGCCAAAATTTCAGCTCTATCGGCTCAGTAATTGTGAAGTTTCCAACAATCACACAGACAGCGTTTTGCTTTTTGTATATATATTTTGGATAAAGATTATGGGTTATAACTTTTGATTGGTAAGAGATACTACAATAATTTTTTCTAATAAATTAATTTCTTAGCTTTTATATTTTTACAAAAATATAAAATCACAATATTGGAAAAAAAAATTTTCTTCGAAAAAGTCTAGGTAGGCCTTGCTTTTTGAATCACAAAAATGGTTTTTAATTTTTGCGTAAAATTTAAATATCTTTTGTTTACAAATGTTATAACTTTTAAATAGAATTGACAATTTGTGAATTTGAATTTAAATTAGTTTTACAACAAAAACAAATTTTGAGCCTTTTTTTGAGGAAAAATCCAAAATTTTAGACCTTTTTTGAAAAAAAAATTTAATGTATATATACTCAACTAACGGTATTTTTGCAATAAGGTTTTCATAGCACTTTGATGAAGCTTTAAGACAAAAAAAAATTTAACAAAATGTGTACAAATGCAGCGGAGATATTTGAATCGAAAGTCACAAAATTAAATTTCTGATTATTTTTTTCTCATTATTGAGCAACGATGTTGCATTAAATATATCGTTGTAGTAAAATTTTTCATAGTTTTCAAGATATGTTCATGTTTTTGATGTCAAAATAACGGAAATTTTTTTAATTTTACTAAATTTAAGAAATATTTTATATTTTGTAAATATCTGAATATGTAACCTAAGAAAACAACTAAAAATATGCGATTTTGTAAAAAATTTGTACTACAGCACCATCTGGTGTCCAGGGTGGGTCAAAGAAGATAGTGCTAAAAAACGCATCGTACCTGAAAACTGCTATATACCAATTTGTATTCTAATCGCATAAGCGGTTTGGGAGTTTTAGGTGGTTTTGTAAAAAATGTGTACTATAGCGCCCTCTGGTGTTCAAGATAGGTAAAAAACGATAGCAGCAGAACACTCAACGTACATGAAACTCACTGTATACCACTTTTCATTCTAATCGCATTAGCAGTTTATGAGTTTTAGGCAGTTTTGTAAAAAATTTGTACTACAGCGCCCTCTGGTGTTCAAGGTGGATCAAAATTGATAGCCCACGAACACGCACCGTACCAAAAAACTTCTATACACAAATTTTCATGCTAATCGGATGAGTAGTTTAGGAGTCTATTGCGGCCTTACAAACATAAGTTCCTTTTTTATATATGTATTATAACATCATGTGTAAGAGCAGTACGATTATCTGTGTGTTCATCACAGAACCAATGTGAGAAAGAGAAGAAGTATAATGACCAAGTAGCGAACGATGTGTACATACACAACATTGATAAGCGAAGCAGAGAAACAAAATTGTGCTTACCCAGTTGGCCACGTCTTTAAGACATCCTCAATGTCTTACAGCCTTATTCATAAACACATTTTAGAGGCAGCGTTTAAAGTTACGGGCTTTAAACAAGAAAACGTTATTCATAAACATTTTTCGTAGTTGTTTAAGAGCTGCGTAACTTAAACGCCGAAATTGGCGTTTAAAGGTTACGTAAATACTAAACCTCTGCACAAATGCACTCGTTTTTTCCACAACAGTAGAGCCAACAGTGCAGAGTTCAGAGCTTGACAGAACTCTGTTAGTCAAGCAGAGCTTATCCAAGTCATTGAATGATAACAAACGAACACTGCAGAGCACTCGTCAGCTTCAAATCAAACCATGTTCTCGGTTTGCTTTAACAGAACAATTACTAACAGCGAAAAATGCACCAATCACACCTAACACAACAGAACCTTGGCGAAGTAATTATTTCTACCATTGGCAAATAGAAATGTAATTTTTACGAATTCGATGTTTGGGCGAACACTAGGTCAAACTAGGTCGCTGAATCCGAAATCGTTGTCAGTATTTTAAATTTATAAAATTTTTAACAAAAGGGTTGCCACCTTATAATGTATTTTTTACGAGTTTTAAACATTGTAAAACAGTTTTAGGGGGTGACTGTTTTCGAATCTGATGTCAGAATTTTAAAATTAAAGATAGCTGAAAGGGCTGCCACCTAATTTTATTTTATTTTTCGAATTCGGTGCTGGGGCGAACACTAGGTAAAAATGGGTCGCTGAATCCGAATCCGTTGTCAGAATTTCAAAATTATGAAATTTTTAATCCTATAGGGTTGCCACCTAAACATTTGTTTTTTTTAAACTTTTAATCACTATTCTACAGTTTTAGGGGGTCGCTGATTTCGAATCTGAAGTCAGAATTTTAAAATTCAAGATGGCTGATAGGGTTGCCACCTAATTTTTTTTTATTTTTACGAATTCGATGCTGGGGCGAACACTAGGTAAAAATGGGTCGCTGAATCCGAATCCGTTGTCAGAATTTCAAAATTATGAAATTTTTAATCCTCTAGGGTTGCCACCTAAACATTTGTTTTTTTTAACTTTTAATCACTATTCTACAGATTTACGGGGTCGCTGATTTCGAATCTGAAGTCAGAATTTTAAAATTCAAGATGGCTGATAGGGTTGCCACCTATTTTTTTTTCATTTTTACGAATTCGATGCTGGGGCGAACACTAGGTAAAAATGAGTCGCTGAATCCGAATCCGTTGTCAGAATTTCAAAATTATGAAATTTTTAATCCTCTAGGGTTGCCACCTAAACATTTGTTTTTTTTTAACTTTTAATCACTATTCTACAGATTTAGGGGGTCGCTGATTTCGAATCTGAAGTCAGAATTTTAAAATTCAAGATGGCTGATAGGGTTGCCACCTATTTTTTTTTCATTTTTACGAATTCGATGCTGGGGCGAACACTAGGTAAAAATGGGTCGCTGAATCCGAATCCGTTGTCAGAATTTCAAAATTATGAAATTTTTAATCCTCTAGGGTTGCCACCTAAACATTTGTTTTTTTTTAACTTTTAATCACTATTCTACAGATTTAGGGGGTCGCTGATTTCGAATCTGAAGTCAGAATTTTAAAATTCAAGATGGCTGATAGGGTTGCCACCTATTTTTTTTTCATTTTTACGAATTCGATGCTGGGGCGAACACTAGGTAAAAATGGGTCGCTGAATCCGAATCCGTTGTCAGAATTTCAAAATTATGAAATTTTTAACCCTATAGGGTTGCCACCTAAAAATTTTGAAATTCTGACGACGGATTCGGATTCAGCGACCCATTTTTACCTAGTGTTCGCCCCAGCATCGAATTCGTAAAAATGAAAAAAAAATAGGTGGCAACCCTATCAGCCATCTTGAATTTTAAAATTCTGACTTCAGATTCGAAATCAGCGACCCCCTAAATCTGTAGAATAGTGATTAAAAGTTAAAAAAAAACAAATGTTTAGGTGGCAACCCTAGAGGATTAAAAATTTCATAATTTTGAAATTCTGACAACGGATTCGGATTCAGCGACTCATTTTTACCTAGTGTTCGCCCCAGCATCGAATTCGTAAAAATGAAAAAAAAATAGGTGGCAACCCTATCAGCCATCTTGAATTTTAAAATTCTGACTTCAGATTCGAAATCAGCGACCCCCTAAATCTGTAGAATAGTGATTAAAAGTTAAAAAAAAACAAATGTTTAGGTGGCAACCCTAGAGGATTAAAAATTTCATAATTTTGAAATTCTGACAACGGATTCGGATTCAGCGACCCATTTTTACCTAGTGTTCGCCCCAGCATCGAATTCGTAAAAATGAAAAAAAAATAGGTGGCAACCCTATCAGCCATCTTGAATTTTAAAATTCTGACTTCAGATTCGAAATCAGCGACCCCCTAAATCTGTAAAATAGTGATTAAAAGTTAAAAAAAACAAATGTTTAGGTGGCAACCCTATAGGATTAAAAATTTCATAATTTTGAAATTCTGACAACGGATTCGGATTCAGCGACCCATTTTTACCTAGTGTTCGTCCCAGCATCGAATTCGTAAAAATGAAAAAAAATTAGGTGGCAACCCTATCAGCCATCTTGAATTTTAAAATTCTGACTTCAGATTCGAAATCAGCGACCCCCTTAAACTGTTTGATAATGTTTAAAACTCTTTAAAAAGCAACATACTATTAGGTGGCAGCCCTATTGTTAAAATATCATACTTTTGAACATCTGACAACGGATTCGGATTCAGCGACCAATTTTTGCCTAGTGTTCACCCCAGCACCGAATTTTTTAAACTACAAAAAATGTAGGTGGCAACCCTATCCACCATCTTGAATTTTAAAATTCTGAAATCAGATTCGAAATCAGCTACCCCCAAAAACGGCTAAACACGAAATCTACAGAACTCTAAACGGTCTTAATACGCTTAAGTTTTTCCTACACTTCATTGAATTATTTGGATACTTGAATTATTTGGATCGGAGCCACACCCATTTGTCAAATCCCCATCCCAGTACCCTATTTCCCATATTCTACTTTCTAGTAGAAGGATATACCAAGTAAGAACTCCATACATATTGAGTTTCATTGTTATACGGCATTAACTTCCAAAGCTATTCAAAGACAGCATAACTCCAAGCGTTCTGCTGTTGTGCACATAACAACATAACTTTCTAGTCAGTGCACACTTCTTTTACGAATCGTGCCTAACATTGGTTTGGTTTTTGTTTGTTCTTGTTCTGCTCAAGCGACGAGTGCTCTCTGTAGTGTTAGGCTTGATTTCATTGATGAGAGCAAAACATAGCAAAAGCTTGCACTACAAACGAGTGCTTTGAAACGCATTTCAAGCGCACTCGTGCAGAGGTTTAGTAAATACAACCATGATATTTGTTTGTCTTTTCTTTTAATATCAAAGACATGCTCCATATGCGCCCTTTGCAGCATTTTTTTATGCGGCGGCCATTGTAAATCCATAGGAATTCTTAATTTTTGTAGAGATTTTCTATAGTTCAGACACAAACCTTACAATCATAAGCAGAAAATGAAAAAATGTTTATGAATAACAATGTTAGCAAGGTTGCATAGAAGCTGCGTAAAGCCTTAAACAGTGCGTAACTAAACAAGCGTTTAAAGGTTGTTTAAGGATATCTATTGAATAAGACTGTTAATGACTAACGTATTCTACGTCTGACCTATGCGCCCGTGTTATCTAACACAGGCTTGAGTTTTTTTTAATTTTTCCTCAGATGTTCCAGACTGGTGATATCCTGCACACCGTCATATTTTTGGCATTTTTTTGGCAAATAACTTCAAAAACAGCTTCAAAAATTCTAAAACAAATTTTTTTGCGCACTTTAAATGTTAATAAATATGTGTGCAAAATTTGAGAACGATATCTTTTTTCCTTTTATGAAAAAAATTCCCGAAAAAAGTTTTTTTTTTTAAATTTGTAACTTATTGTGGTGTCCGTGGCGTAGTTGGTTAAAGTGCGTGGCCGCTATGTTAACGAACTTTGGAGACCCAGGTTCGAACCCCAGCAGCGACAGAAAATTATTTGAATTAAAATAATTTTTTCTGTACGGCAGCCACCTCTCTGCAGACAATGGCAAAACTCAGATAGTAATCAAAATGCCATGTAAGGCTTGTTGAGAACAAGAACATTCCGTTCATCGCCGTTCGGAGTCGACGTTAAACATGTAGGTCCGTTTCTCGGTCAATTGTGTACAAACTTAATAACACGCACAACACAATTGATCATAAGAAGCTAGGTCAAAGTCCTTTCAAGGGCTGAAACGGCCAGTTATTTATTTTTTTTTTTTTAACCTATATGCCCCCATAATGATAAAATTTTTATCAATAGTTATTTATTAGAATAGAAAAAATGTTATTTATTATTTTTATATTAAAAAGACTTTAGTTACAGGATTATGGCGATTAAGAACAATAAAAGAAACTAACTTATATTTTTAAATCCAGTTTATGCTTACTTTCAGCGAGTTTATATTAAATAATACCCAATGATGGTGTCATTTCTCTGTACAGATAAAGCAATGTGAGGCCGTTTAGTCTATCTTGCAAAATCGTGCTTCTTAAATAGGTTTTGAGTTGGCAAAGTACTGAAAATATTCGTTTATTTTCACATGAAGTTACTGGAAGAGTTGCAAGGATAATAAGTAAATTATATATATTTGGAAATATATCCTTATTGCACTGTAGTATGACTTGAAAAACTGTGTTTTTGCCATTATAATCTTTTTATTACTTATTTTCAGGGTATAAATTGCTTTCAGCAAAACAGCAAAAGCAACGAAAATTTTGCTGCGTAGTGCTACCTAAAGTTTTTCAAGACAAGCGTATGCTGCTCATTTGGCTTTGCTTTCTGAATCTTCGAAAGACTAAGCAAAAGCAGCAGCACTAAAAAGAATTTGTTTTGCTGCGTAGTGCTACGAAAGCATAAGAAATTATTGTAGTGCTTTGATTTTCATTTCATTTATTTATTACATTATTGTAGTGTCGCAGCTTTTTTGCTTTCGGAAGCATTTTATTTTCATTCGTTTGGCTTTCGGGATTTACTTGTCATCGTTTATATGCTGTATTTCAGAGACGCATGTTTTTTGTACATTGTTGTTTGTATCAATCTGACAATCGGAAAAGTATGAAGAAACTTTGGAAAATATTTTGCTTGTAAAATTAAACCCAACTTTTTTGAATGAAGCCATCGACAATTTGCCGTTGTTCAAAGATGACGATAATGTTTTATATAGAAATATTAAGACTGTCTTTTTAATATTATTTTGTTTTTATTTAGTATTTTTTTGGCTGTGAAGTAAATGCCTTATGCATTATTTATTTTTTATCTTAAGTTAATATTTTTTTTTTCTTTAATGTGATTATTGAAACTTTTATGACTGTGAAATACGTTATTATGTACACCTTAGCTATTATTTTTAAATATTTCTTTAAATTCCAAATAGGCGCTACTAAATTTATTTCTGCGATCTCTTTAAAACTCATGCAATAACAAAACCGTTACACACAACAAAAACAACACCAAGCATTCGCGACTGCGTACAACTGCGCATATTATACAAACAACAACGTACAAAAAGACATGCGTCTCTGAAATACAGCATATAAACGATGACAAGTAAATCCCGAAAGCCAAACGAATGAAAATAAAATGCTTCCGAAAGCAAAACGAAGCAAAGCGCATAATTGTTGCTTTCGTAGTGCTGCGACAAATTAGAAAAGCAAAATGAAAATCAAAGCACTACAATAATTTCTTATGCTTTCGTAGCAGTACGCAGCAAAACAAATTCTTTTTAGTGCTGCTGCTTTTGCTTAGCCTTTCGAAGATTCAGAAAGCAAAGCAAAATGAGTACAATTTTTTTTGTGATAGTGCTTTCTGCTTTGGCTGTTGCTGTTTGATTTTCAATAAGCACAGCAAAGTAAAAGCAAAAGCAATTAAACGTTTTTGCAATTAAACGTTGTAGCAACCTGTTGCTTCATGAATTATTTGGCATTAAGCTCACAATATAATTCTTAAAAAATATGTTTTTTAAAAATTATAAAAGAAATAAACTTATTAAAATATGCCACAATTTTATAACTCATATAAATGTTTTTAAATTTTTTAAACACTGCTTATTTTATACCAAACATTCAGCTCATTTTTTAGGTCATCAAAATCTCCTTCCAAATCATCTTTATAAAATGTGATTAGTTTTGTGATTAAAAATGTGATTGAAATCCAATTAGAATGTCTCTATATTTTTAAAATCTGTCACTCAGGCTTTTAATAAATGTATCCAAATGTAAACCGATATGCGATAATACGTTTCAACACATTGTGCGTCCGAGTGGTCTCGTCAAAATGAAGCCATTGTTTTCTGCTTGTTTTTCAGCAGTTATATACAATTTTTTTAATTCTATTTCAGCAATATCTCTTACATTTTTGACTCCTTGCAAACTGATATTGGCTAAATCGACTGCTTGTGTCAAATCAATGTTTCGAGTTTGAAGAAATTTACATAAAATATATGAACAACCAAATACTTGGTTAATACACTGCAAAGATATAAGAAAGTCTGTCTATTGTAATACACAATTCAGTAAATTGGCTTGGCTGGATGTGTTTGTATCCTCCCAACAGGAAATTTTGCCTAATGCCAATATTATGGCATCGAAAATATTCACAAAACCGTAACCGAGTTGTATCTCTCAATTCATCTAGTAGGACAAATTTTCTTCAATTTTTGATGACTACAAATATTTAACTCTTCGAGGCACTGTTTCAAAACCAGTTGCAAAACCATGTGCAAAAATTGAAAGGTCTAGTATTTCTTCATTGTAATTCATCATCGTAGTACAAATCGGTAAATGAAAAAGAAAAAGAACTGATTTTCATGTTTTTGCCTATAGCTCAAAAACTCGAGCTGATGGAGAAAAAAGGAGTCTATATCTGAAATGAGGAAACCCAATTTGTCTATAATCAGCTGAAAAATATCCGACACCAAAATGTCTGTCGCGAAGTGTTATGCTTCAACCTCAATCGATTTTAAATTAAAATTTCGGTTTTTCGCGCTTTTGATAAAAACATGTTATTACTTATCATGTTTTTGTTTTTGTGACAATGATTTGGGGGGGGGGGAGTTTAAACCCCAAATCTCCTCCCTTTGGTTGCGCTTCTGAAACCAACCTATTGTTTTATCGCAATTTGCTGTTCAGTCATGAGGCTCATTTTTGGTCAATGGGCATGTCAATAAGGAAAATTGGCACGTAGAAAATCCACAACAGATTCTTAAAGCACCATTATATCCATAAAAAAATCACTGTTTAGAGTGCTAAATGGGCCGGTGGAATCATTGGACCATATTGCTCGTTTTCTGCAATAACGTTACAACTCAAAAAACTAGATTTTTCAGGAGAAGCATTTTAAGTTTTGAACAGACAAAGGAAATTAAATCACCATTTTCAAAATATGGACAAAACATCAAATATACAAGTACTACTGTAATGTACATGGTTTAATCCATATAAAGTGACAAAAAAAAACTAGAGATTATCGATATATAATACGATCTAATCGGAAGTATATTGAGGTGAATGAATCACAAATTCTACTCTCCTGAAAAATTAAAGAAGATATCGTTACCAAAATTGTACACAGCATAGATCATGGTAACACGAATGTTGCTGTGTTATTAACTCAATTTGTATGTTTTTTGGATTGTAACGTTATTGAAGTAAACGAGCGATATGTCTTCAAAAATAATGATGGTCAAACCGGTACAGGGCAAAAGCTACCACGATTGGATGTACTACAGAGTAGACCACATCACATCGGACTGTGTGTGTGACACGTGGTCACCACAACATCTTACCAGCACCATTTCAAACTGGCATTCCGAAGCAATTAAGACATACTTTTCACCTCGGAGTACACAACTGTGACATCTTTTGTACAACAGTTTATACCAGGGCTGCGGAGTCGGAGTCGAGGAGTCGGAGTCGGAGTCGGAGTCGGAGTCTTAGAAAATGCACCGACTCCGACTCCGATAAAAAAAATCAATACATATTTTTAACGAATATCGCCATAGCACAAAATGTTATAGACAAACATTTTTTTTTTAACATTTATTTGTAAAGTGGTCTGTAGACGAACTTCTCGTAGCAAAACTGGTTGATAAGCTGGTACTTGAGGTGTCATTGATGTGTACCAACAGACTTGAGGTGTCTGTTGGTACTTGAGATGTAATTTCTAGTTTTTTAATCAGTTTAGCGATTCGTTGCCAAATATCAAAAAGTTTTGATTTTCGGGTTTACATCAACCAGTTGTTCATCTATTTGATGTGTTTGTAGCAAAATTAGCGACCAAATGAAAAAAGTTTATTGTAAAATCAATTCGTACGATGAGTTTCATGAGTGATTTCAATTGAAAAAATATTTCAAATAAGTTTTCGTGCCAATTTTTCTTATAGATAAAAAATATCTATAAGTTTAATAGATAAAAAGGGTGATTTTTTTAGCGTTTGGTTTTTGAAAATTGAAAAAAAAAACGCCTGCCATGCACAGAAAAAAAAGAGTCTACCTAAAAATGTAGTCAATGCAGCTAAAGTAATCCGGTGATTTTCAGTGAACGAATTTGATTAGGTGCGCTACCAATTTCTAAATGTTAATTATATGCAATTATATTGGGTAGTTTAACTGCGAGAGTAGCTAAAAAAACCTAAATATTTAGGTGTACCTTCAACCATAAAATAGATAAGACATATAATTTATTAGAAGAATTAGCTAATTTTTTTTAAACTATGACCACTTCAGATTAGGCAAGCCACCTACTAAGTGTAGAAAAATCATCTAATTATTTAGATAGCATTCCCACTTAAGAGTGGGAATGCCGTGCAAAAAATATGCAAAAAATATGTGTTTTGTTTTGCAATTTCTATTTTGAAGTGAAACTTTCCCTCCCTTAGGTGACTTTACTTCATTTCGTCACATGATAGAGCAGAAAGATTTGTTTTATAGTAGATAGAATGAGAGAGATATATATATTGTATAAATGACTGAAAAATTTCTTTGCCACCGCTGAGATTCGAACCTGTGATCTCAAGATTTCAACAACCAACGCCTTATCTATTGAGCTAAATTTCCAATACAGGAATTTACTCTACATACCAACTAATCAAATTGCTGTAGATGCCCAGTGGAAACATAATTTCAGAGTTTTGGACCTCATATTTTTATATACATTTTGTTCACAAGTTATCAAACGGCGTAACAGCACAGCCGTAAAGCGTTTGACTGTAACGCCAGCGGCCCGAGTTCAATTCTCGCAATGAGGCTTTACTTTTTGTAAAATTTTCTCACTTTGTTTTTATTTATGTTTTTTATAGGAGAGCGCTGTGCTCCTATAAAATTCAAATACGGGAAAAAAACAAGCTGTAAGGAAAGCATTTGATTTATCCACGTAAATATTTATATAAAATTTATACTGAGGCGTGGATAATGCTAATATGCGTTATTTCCCTAGTGTACGAACAAATCGACAACTTGCATTAGGTAAAATAACTAGAAGAATTAGATGATTTAATAAGCAAAATTTTAGTTGAATTAACTAATTTTAGTTAGGTGAATTACCTAATGCATGATTGTTAAATTAACTGTGTAAGTAGAAAAGTTGTTGAAAAGATTAGGTGAAATAGAAACTTTCACATTAGCTAAACTAGTTTAGGTAATAAATCAATTCTTTTATTTTCTGTGTGTGGCATGTGGTACCATGCAATGTTTCCATTTTGATTGTAACGTTGTGATTTTTATTATTTTTAAAAAATAACGGTCCAATGATACTACCGACCCGCAAGCCGCACCAAACGGCATTTTTCAAGGTGCATTAGCTTTTGAACTGCCTCTAGCTGGCTCTTCTGACCAAATTTGGCAATTCTGTTTGTTGACGTACACATTTAGCCAAGAATGAGCTTCGTCACTAAAGACAATTTTACGATAAAGAAGTGGATCTTCATCCAACTTTTCTAAGGCCCATTCACCAAACAAACGACGTTAGGGTAAGTCACCCGGCTACATTTCTTGCACCATTTGTATTTTGTATGGTTTTATACCGAGGTCCTTATTTAAAATGTTCCAGGTGATCAAATAACACAAGTACAATTGTTGAGAATGGCGACGTTTGACATATCGCGATTTTCATTGACACTGCCCGATACAGCAGTAATATTCTCCTCCGTACTCACTCTCCGTACACGGGTTGGTGGATTAATGTCCAATAAAGTGAAACTGGTGCAAAATTTGGTCACAATAGCTTGAATAGTTTGTTCGATAGGTCGATTATGACGACCATAAAATGGAGGTAAGTTGGGAAAAACATTTCTCACAAATCACCCTTTATTTTATTTTAAATTTGATTGAATTTGAATTACTTTACTCATATTTTTAGCTTCCTCAATAAAACGATGCATACATATAAATCATATGCATGAAAAAAAAAAAATGAAATTATTTTTAATTTTATGGTCGGAGTCGGAGGTTCAATATTTGGCGGAGTCGGAGTCGGAGTCGTGATTTTTCGAACCGACTCCGCAGCTCTGGTTTATGCACCATCTTAACCATAGTTTTAACCAGTATTTTTAAGACTATCCATAAGACCAATGCCAATGTGCCGGTAAAAATTGTAATCGTACGTCTGCCGAGCGTAAGGACTATTCCCGTGCTGACAAATTTTAAGGATCATTGCTATTCCTTCTTAGGCATATGCTACCTTTGATCAAGTCAAACGGTCCTCCTACTCCTTAATTTGAATGCTTCATCTATTATCTATTATTATGAATGGTACCGGGTATGGGCACCACTATATTTAAAGTTTCTGTGTTGTTTCTGAGTTTGTCTTTTGCCTTTGATTTGTTGTTGCGTTTTGTGTTGCTACATAAGCCTTTGCTCTTAATTGAGTTCAATTGCTCTAAATTGCTCTCAGCTGGCTCCGAAGCTTGCTCCGTGCCCATAGCTGATTACAACTTTTTTTGTAATGAAACATTTTGCTTTTTTTGTCTTAGTTGAAATTCATTTTCAATTATTTTTTGGAAGCTTAAGGGAGTTTCTCGGGGTTAGTTGATCTCGTCTTTTAGTCGGTGTCGGAAGTGTTTTGTGTGTTATTGTTTTTGTGATTTTTGCTATGTTTTTGTTAGTGTAATTATTGTACATTGCTTTCAGGTAATTGTGATAATAATTTTAAATTAACATTATACACAACGTGTTATGTTTGTAGTTGTAGTGGTTATATTAATTATTGAATATTAATTAATATTTATTAAATTTGTTTAAATTAATTAGTTACACAAACAATTCCTGTTTAGCTTTTTTAAACTGCATGCTTGCTTGCTTGATGTGTTTTTTTTTAATTCCTCTTTGTGCGTGCTTTGTTTTTCTTTTTAGCGTAGTGAGTGTTGTTATTGTTTCTTAACGGTGCACTCACTTCGTTGCTCATTACATAAAATAGCTTAACCCTATAAGCACATTTCGTACTTGCTCAATTTTGCCAATGGATTATTTTTCTGTGGAAAATATTGTAGCTTGTTCTTTGAACGAGCTATGCAGAAGCCATTCTGAACCCCATGTTCAGTTGTTCTGGCCCATGTGGGCAAATGTTTCACGCGAATTGTGCGGGTATTTCCAAATCGTGCTTAGACGATTTAATGTCTGTACGATCAGGTCTTCGTTGGTACTGTGCTTCGTGCAGGGCCCTTTCCCCAGATGAGCTTTATTCAAAAATTAAGCTTTTTGGTGAAAGTCTTAACTTGCTAAATAACAATTTTAGAGAAATTGTTACATTTTTTAGAGAAGTTAGTGCCACACCCAGTATCAGCGTCTACGATGAATGTTCTTCACCGGAAAAAATCTCGCCTTCTTTGTCTCAGACAATCTCTTCCGGAACGCAAACAAACATTCAGTCTGAGGAAGACCAGAATATTTCAAAAAATAAGAGGAAGAATAAAAATAAAAATAATAAGCGTCGCAAGACGTCTTCAAACCCTCCTCAGGCTAAGCAGCCCTCAGCTATGCCTTCAATAAATAATGCTACAATTATTTCTTCACCGCCATCTTATACTCCTCCATTGGCTAATAGACCAATTTTAATTTCAACTGAGCCCAATAACCCAATAATTAATTTAAGGGAAGTGTCGAGGCGAAAACTCTTATTCATTTCACGTCTTCAGCCCGACACAACAACTGAAAATGTATTGACGTTTGTCAAACAAAATATTTTATTTAGTCAAAATGCATTCTGTTCATGCAAAAAAAATTGGCAACAAGCCTTCCCACGCCTCCTTTATTCTAACGGTTGCAGCTGAAGAGTTTGCATCTGTTCTTAACTCTAAAATGTGGGCTGATAATATCCTCGTTTCTGAGTTTACGCCTAAAAATAAGTCTAGAAGGACGAATAAAATCGCCCATCAGACCCAAAAAAACTAAATAGGTTATCCCTTTACTATCAAAATGTAAGGGGATTACGTTCTAAGACACGCGACATATTTTTGGCGTCTCAGAATTTCTCTGAGGATATTATCGCGTTAACAGAAACATGGCTTAACGGAAGCATTATTGACTTGGAATTGTTTGACAATAGTTTTCAAGTTTTTAGAAGGGACAGACACACTGACAATATTTCTGCTGTTGGTGGTGGTGTCCTTGTAGCTGTAAGGAATTCTTTTGTCAGTTCCTTAATTGATATTCCTTGCTCTTCTAATATAGAACTTTTATGCGTTAAGGTGTTACATTGTAATTCCAATGTATATGTTATTAATGCATATGTTCCCCCAAAGAGCAGTGCAGAAGTCTATGCAAGCCTTGCTGATTGCATAGAATATATAATAAATCAACTTGACGTTAATGACGACATTTTACTGTTGGGCGATTTCAATCTGCCTGACTTAAAATGGCATTCTTCCGACGATGATACATATTTTTGTGCATCAAATTTGAAGACTCGCCAAGAGCATATATTTATTTGTTGACAATATATGTTCTGACTTACAACAAGTTAGTTGTATTTATAATAGTCTTGAAAGACTTCTTGACCTGGTCTTAACTACCGATAGCAACAATGTAATTGTTAAGAGGGCCTTTCATGCTCTGACTAATGTTGATGAATACCATCCACCATTGAGCATTTGGTATAAATCGGACAGAGAGAGCATAGTTAATTCGAGTTCAGTCGATAAGGTTTATGAATTCAATTTTAAAAAAGCTGACTTTTTGAAGTTGAATCATTTACTTCATAACAAACTAAATGTTATTTTAGAGTACTTAAATGGAAATAACCTTGATGATTCCATAATTTTTTTTTATACGGAGCTCTTTACTGTGTTCTCTCAGTCCGTACCATATAGCCTCAAATTTGCGAAAAACTGTGCGTACCCTTGGTACACTAAGGATTTAAAAACTCTTCGCAACAACAGGAATAGGGCATGGAAGAAATATGTCTGTAGTTTAGACTCAAATGACCTGGAAACCTACAAACGTTTGTTTCTGGAATTTGAAAATAGCTCAGTTGCATTATATAATGAATATTTAGACAATATAAAGCTGAGAATACTGTCTGATCCAAAGAAGTTTTGGGGATTCATAAACACAAAGAAGAAATCCGATGGATTCCCTTCATCATTCAAAACTGTTGATGGAATTACTGACGATCCCGTCATTATTTGTAGTTTATTTGCAAATCTTTTTAAAGAGTCATTTTGTTCGGATTCTTTTGATCCTGATGAGGGGTATTTTGAATATATGAATTCTACACCCAGAGTTTCTTTGGACTCTTTATCCTTTACCTCAGAGGATATTTTAAAATATATTAGTTCGATCGATGAAGATTTTGGCGCTGGACCTGATGGAATTCCTGCCGCAGTGTTTACTTAATGCGGTTCAATTTTGTGTCAACCACTCTCTTTGTTGTTTAATAAATCTATAAACGAAAGTTATTTTCCACTGTTTTGGAAAAAATCATATATTAGTCCTATTTATAAAAAAGGTTGCAGGAATGATGTTATTAATTACAGGCCCATTGCTAAACTGTCATCGATTCCAAAACTTTTTGAGCGAATCGTGTATGATCGGGTAAAAATTCACTGCCGTGAAGTCATAACAACTCGTCAGCATGGTTTTGTTAATGGCAGATCTACGGTATCTAATCTACTCGATTTTACAACCTTTTGCTTAAATACCATTGAATCTGGTTGCCAGGTCGACTGTATCTACACTGACTTTAGCAAAGCATTTGATAAGTTACCACACAATTTAATTCTATTTAAACTTAAGTCCATTGGATTTCCACAATATTTTGTAAACTGGATTAAATCGTATTTGACAGAACGATCTTATCAAATACGATTCCGAGGGGTTTTGTCTGCTGAGTTTATTGCGTTATCTGGTGTTCCTCAAGGAAGTCACCTAGGTCCACTTCTGTTTATTCTAGCCATTAATGATGTGACCCATATCATTAAAAACTCTCATCTGCTTATTTATGCGGATGATATGAAAATATACAGAATAATAAATTCTCAAGACAATTCAGCCCTACTCCAGTCCGATCTGAAATCTTTTGAAGTTTGGTGTTCTTAAAATAATATGTTTCTTAATCCAGATAAATGTCAAACTATGACCTTTTCGCGAAAAAGGAATAATTTAGTTTTTGATTATAAAATAAAAGATACTGCTTTATGCCGTGTGGATGTCGTTAAAGATCTGGGAAAATGTATGGATTCTAAGCTTTCCTTTAACATTCATATTGATAACATTTGTAAAAAAGCATCCTCTATGCTTGGATTTATTAAACGCTGGGCCAAAGAATTCAATAGCATGATTACGACTACAACGTTGTATTATGCAATAGTGCGTCCTCACTTGGAGTACGCAAGTCAAGTTTGGTCTCCAAGTTACAATGTGCATGTTGATCGAATAGAGAGAATCCAAAAATGCTTTGTTCGGTTTGCCCAAAGGGGCTTAAGTGGATTTAACATTTTAAACCTTCCTCCTTATGAGGATCGCTTAAAACTTTTAAAAATCCAATCATTGAGTGAACGAAGGAAGTCTGCAGATATCGTCTATTTGCACCAACTCATCACCGGTGTATTCGATTCTCCAGAACTTCTTTCTCTTATAAATTTTAACTCTAATCGTAGAAGCAGTAGAAATGCTAACAATTTAATTTACTTACCATATAGTAGAACAAATTATATGTTTACTGCTCCTTTAAACCGAATGAGTAAATTAGTTAACAATTGTAGCTTTTTTGATGTTAACTTGTCTAAAGGTCAACTCAAGAGTAGATTAAAAACTATTGTGTAATTGCATGGTTATGTTTTTGCATGGTTAGTCGTGATGTCTTGTGTTGTCCTTGAGCCCAACCATATTTTGGTGGGAAAATTTTTCTCACATAAGCTTATTTTGAGCCACTTGTATTAATATCGTTGAAAATTTCAAAGATATTTGGATTGTGACTTTAAATGTGTTAATGATGAGAATGTGCGAAAAAGCTGTAGTAGCTAAACTCGATTGTTATTGCATGTTAGAACTCCTGGACTGAAGCCCTGCTGCCACTTCGCAGTGTCTCATTTTTTTATTGATGAAGTGAATTTGAAAACACACTTTTTTAACTTTTTTGTTTCAGCGTTGACAGAATAAGACTTTTAAAATTCTTTTGAAAAGATATAACACTTTGTAGACTTCAAAGAAATTAAACTTCTAAATGGATACTATTCTTAAGACTTTTGCTAGGAGATAAACATATAAAACGCTTTATTTATTTTTTTCATCATCCTCTTATCCAAAAGCCAAAATCCGATAGGCCAACTGACCCTTTACATAAAAAATCAAGATTTCTTAAATGTTAATCTCCTGATTTTTTTATAAAGAATCGAGTGTTTTTTTTTATAAAAGCAGAGTAGAACCTGATATATCATTTCAAATTTCAACGTAGGTGCCGTAATAAACATATGTTAAATTTTTTCATTACTGAATATTTCGAAACAGTTTGCAAGAGTTTCTTTTTATGTTATGCAACATATTTACGTTGATAACTAAAGTTGATTTTTTTTTAAAGGGAATGTCTCCTTATACTTATCTAATGGAATTTAAAAACATATTAAAATCAACTCTAATGACTTTTTGCCTTTAATGTCACTGAGTATATTCGACAGTGAGTACATACAACAATTTTAATTAAAATTGAAAAATTTACTACAAATCAAGTAGCAACAAATCCCAAAAGATCCAAATATTTGTCCAAGCAAATAACATTTCATCAAAAAGAAAATTTCAGCTTTTATTTTGCATTTATAAAATGCTATTCGTATAAAGTGTTTGAAAAGTTCAATCCACAACTAAAATCATGGCTAATAAGTATGAAAATCAGTAAAATTTAATATGTATATTGACCCATGTCTAACTTTTCAAGACGAAAGGCTCAAATTACGTTTCTGTTGAAGTTGTTGTATGACTTGAATATTAAATAAACCTAAAAATGTGATTTCAAAAGCATCGAACAAGACATAAGGTATTCACCCCTAACCATACTTTTCTCCAAGCACATGGCAAAAGTTGTGCAAAATATCTTAAAAATTTGTCATCTGACCCCACTTCTTGCACTGCCCGACACTCTTCATCTAATTTTTTTTTTAAATATTTTGCTGTGTCAACCGAATTCATGCCTGTGCTGAACCGCCGCTATTTTCGCCAGCCAAAATTATTGCCTTCCTTGATATTCACTTTATTCTAATAATAATATAAGTTATGACATAGCACTCATAATTATCATATACTCCATAACATCGGGTATTTCATAATTTAAGGCTAAAACCGCGAAAAAAAAATGCTAACAGTAAAGTGGACCCGAAAGTAAGAATTGCTACACTAGCAACTCATTTAAATTTCCAGTCATGTTCAAACTTTAGCGACTAAAGCTGTCAAGAAAAAAAAAAAAAAACAAGAAATAAAAATTTGACAAATGTCGCGGTTCTACTGTTTAATGGGGTAAATAAAGTGAACCTATAAAATTTTTTAGTAATCAGAAGACCACAACGACAACGACGACAACGACGACGACGACGACAATCTTCAAGATGCGTGAAATGCCGCACCAACATCAAGTATGAATATTTTATTGTGCTTCTTTTGCGATTTCCAACTCAATATTTATTCTTACTTTTGATGTTTGCGGAATGGTTTTGTTTGCAACAACTTAATCAATGTCAACATTAAAGGAATAAAAAAATGCTGTTGAAAAAAAAAATCCTACTTCTTCACTTAGCCCATCAACCAACGCGCTATTTACGAGCGATAAATTCATGAAATGAGTAACTCTCACAATGGCCGGACACATTTTATGGGACCAAGAATTAGTCCAGTCGTCGGAAAGTGGTGCCAGCTAAACGCGGCGGAAAATGCATTAAAAAATGGTCAACGCCATGGCATTCCTACCATTGGTGTAGCCTTGATGTTGGCGGTCATAAATGTCGCATTCCCAATGAGGTCTAGTTTATGTGCGAGTTTGTTAACCATTAACCCAAAGCGCACTTTTTATAGCAGCAACAACAACAGCAAGAGCAACAATAACACTAACAACAACACCCATTATACATTAAGGGTTAATGTAAGGCAGTTCACGTCTATAAAAGAAAACAAAAAATTAACCGAAAATGTGCCTCAAAACTGAGGCAGCAGTAGCAGGAATATCAGCAGCAGCAACAGCAGCAGAAGTAGCAGCAGCAGCAGCAGCAGCAGCATAACACAGTCGCAATAAAGCAAATGCCACAAGAACATTCACAGTTTGTGTAGCAAAGTCGTGAATAACAAATGAATGGGTACAAATTTTTATGGCTACGTTTGGCAAGACCAGATTTTATGGTGATTTATTTCAAAGTGTTTGCTTAGAATTTGCAGTCTATCAGAGGACATCCGTTTAGGATAGTGTTTGCATAGATATTTTTTATTTTTTTTTCCTTATTTTGCTATGCAAGCTAAAAGCTTTTACTACGAAATGTTTAACTAACCTCAACTATTCGGAAATTATTGAAAAGGGTTTTGTTGAACCTCGACCGTTTTTTATTTTTTATTTTTTTTTTTTTATATACCACAAAGGTTATTGCAAATATTAAAGAAAATTCTAGATTCGAACTGAAATGATATCCTGATTAAATAATAATTGAATTTTTATTTGTTCAAAAAAATAAGTAACATTCCTTATTTTGGTTCTCTTGCTTCATTTCCTCACATAACTTCACTACAACAAAAAAGAGTTGGCTGTGTCGTGGACACACCCGTAGGTTTTGACGTGACGGTGTTTCTTGTTGTTGTTGTTGATGTTGATGTTGATGTTGATATTGATGTTGATATTGATGTTGATGTTGATGTTGATGTTGATGTTGATGTTGATGTTGATGTTGATGTTGATGTTGATGTTGATGTTGATGTTGATGTTGATGTTGATGTTGATGTTGATGTTGATGTTGATGTTGATGTTGATGTTGATGTTGATGTTGATGTTGATGTTGATGTTGATGTTGATGTTGATGTTGATGTTGATGTTGATGTTGATGCTGATGTTGACGTTGATGTTGATGTTGATGTTGATGTTGATGTTGATGTTGATGTTGATATTGATGTTGATGTTGATGTTGATGTTGATGTTGATGTTGATGTTGATCTTGATGTTGATCTTGATGTTGATCTTGATGTTGATGTTGATGTTGATGTTGATGTTGATGTTGATGTTGATGTTGATGTTGATGTTGATGTTGATGTTGATGTTGATGTTGATGTTGATGTTGATGTTGATGTTGATGTTGATGTTGATGTTGATGTTGATGTTGATGTTGATGTTGATGTTGATGTTGATGTTGATGTTGATGTTGATGTTGATGTTGATGTTGATGTTGATGTTGATGTTGATGTTGATGTTGATGTTGATGTTGATGTTGATGTGTTGATGTTGATGTTGATGTTGATGTTGATGTTGATGCTGATGTTGACGTTGATGTTGATGTTGATGTTGATGTTGATGTTGATGTTGATGTTGATATTGATGTTGATGTTGATGTTGATGTTGATGTTGATGTTGATGTTGATCTTGATGTTGATCTTGATGTTGATCTTGATGTTGATGTTGATGTTGATGTTGATGTTGATGTTGATGTTGATGTTGATGTTGATGTTGATGTTGATGTTGATGTTGATGTTGATGTTGATGTTGATGTTGATGTTGATGTTGATGTTGATGTTGATGTTGATGTTGATGTTGATGTTGATGTTGATGTTGATGTTGATGTTGATGTTGATGTTGATGTTGATGTTGATGTTGATGTTGATGTTGATGTTGATGTTGATGTTGATGTTGATGTTGATGTTGATGTTGATGTTGATGTTGATGTTGATGTTGATGTTGATGTTGATGTTGATGTTGATGTTGATGTTGATGTTGATGTTGATGTTGATGTTGATGTTGATGTTGATGTTGATGTTGATGTTGATGTTGATGTTGATGTTGAATGTTGATGTTGAATGTTGATGTTGATGTTGATGCTGATGTTGATGTTGATGTTGATGTTGATGTTGATGTTGATGTTGATGTTGATGTTGATGTTGATGTTGATGTTGATATTGATGTTGATGTTGTTGTTGATGTTGATGTTGGTGTTATTGTTGGTGTTGGTGTTGTTGCTTTTTGTATTGCTTTTTTTTATTTGTTTCTCCATTGGTTGTGGTTTTCCGTGGTGCATTAACTTTTCCTTAGCTATATGTGTCACTTTAGGTGGTTCCATGAGAGGCCTCAGGTCGCAGTCAATTTTTTTTTGTATTTTTAGCATGTGCTCGAAGACCTCACCTTCATTTTCGATCCTTAAAATTTACAGGTACTCCAGTAGTCACAGAGTAAAAATTCCATGCAACGTTTTTTCATGGCTGTATCATTTTTACTGCTTTATGTGGTTGCCACCGTGAAATCATGACGATAAGAATTTTTTTTTTTTATTTTAGTTGTGAAGCGTAAGAACACACCTTTGCTGTCGTAAAACAAAATTTACCGCAGCTCGTCTTCTCAGTGAGTAATAATTCCATGCAACGATATTACATTTCTGTTACATATACTGCTATGTTCACTACCTGGTGACGTCAGAATTTTTTCTTTTATTTTTGTCGTAAGTCCGAGTATAAATCCTTCATTGCCCCTTATAAACATTTATCGTAGTTTATATACTTACTGAGTAAAAATTCAATGCAACGCCGCTGCATGAATGTTGCATTGTCGATCTTTGAGCGGCGCTCTCTGTGTCCCCATGACGAAAAAAATTTTTTGTCTAATATTCTTGTGAAGGCTTAGAGAAGGCCTTTATTGGTTTATCATAGTTTGAATCCTGAGCACTAATACTCAGCGAGTAATAATTCCATGTAACAAATTTTCAGTTGTGTTGCTTAACCAGTTCCCACCGCGTCCCGATGATGTTTTGAATTTTTGTTTTTTTTTTTTATAAGGAATTCAAAGAATTAACCTTTACGGTCGTACCATTTTTTTAGTCACAGCTCTTATACTCAGCCAGTAACAATTCAATGCAACGCTCATGAATTTTGAAAAAATGCATTTTTCAACTTTTTTGGAAACCTGCGCGGTAAAACGTAACTTCGTCACGTCCAAACCACTTTTTACCGTTGGTGCTAATTTCCCTTGGTGCTAATTTAAGCTGGTGGATAAATAATTTTGCAATAAACTGGAAGTAAACTGTATTTAATCACTTCAAACGTTCACTCAACCGATGCTCAAATGGTGAGAATTTGCAAGAAGCTTACATTTGTGTGCACACCGCCAACACTAGCAAAACGTTTTTACACTACGTTAAAGAGGCTAAAAGAAAACTATTAAGCACACGATTGCCCTGTAGAACATTGTGTGGAATGCCTGAATGTGCTTTGAGCAAGAGCAACAACAACAACAACAACTTCAACAACAATAACAAGACCAAAATAACGGCTACAGCTATTTCGACTAATACTATTTTCACTACTTTAACTACTAATGCCACAGCCAGCAGGCCTCTTACAACAACTATAATAACAGCAAGAATAGCACACACACACTACAGCTACACTCGCGCATACGTGCACAAACACACATACATACACTGCCATAGAACCACTTTAACTGCCATTTTATCTTCAATCTATTATGTTCGGTTACTGTTTGGGTGTGTGAGATATATGTGGGATGTGTGGGTGTGCATGGGCGCGTGAAGTTAGTCGCGACTATCAAAATTGCATTTGTATTTGTCGCATTGTAAGCGTTGTATGCAAATCCTGCCAAGGACATCCGACACCGAATACCACTAACAGCGCCGCCACAACAACAAGCACCAAACCACAACCAAACCACAAATATTTTTGTGTTTTTTTATCAATGTTTGTATGAGTGTGTTTTAGTCATGTTGTTGTTTTTGATGTTGCTGCTGCTGCTGCTGCTTCTGGCGCTTTAACTAGCAGTAGACAAACTGCAGTGACAGGCATCAAGATGGAACAAAAGGCGAAAAATATTACAGCCAGTGCTGCAGTGAATGGATGCAGTTGATTCGCTGCAACCAACACAGCAACTCAAGTCAGCTAAAACGCGAGAGCGATGAGTTGCCATCGTCCAGTCAGTCCGAGCCGAACAAGCGGAGACCAACCATCATCCAAAAATTGAGGAACCACACAAATTACAAACGTTCATAAATCATCGTGTTGTTAGAGCTGGAGCAATTTCTTCCAATTCTTTTTAATTTTTTTTTGTGCGGATTCTTTGTTCCGTCTCGATCTTGTTGGTATTTTGCTGTCTTTGACACTTTGACAATGTGCAAGCTATGCGTGTTTCTAGAACGACATGTAAGCAATGACAAAGTGTTGCCACTACGCTACAGTTGATTGGTGGCGAGTTTCAAAAACTATGGCAGCATCGAGCAATACGCTTTAGCTGCTTAGCTTTTAAGGATATATAAAATATTGCTGCTGTTTACTATTTTTTTTTTTTTTTATATTTTTCGTTTTTACATTTTATTGACACAATTTCAGCGCAACAAAAGTAAGCAACAATAATTCGCCCCAATCAACTTTACTACAATAACAACAACAACAACAGCCGCAGCAGCAATTTTATATGACTTCGTTGCAATTTCCGCAACATGTCATAAAAACCAATATCGATAAGAAAAAATGTATTATCTTTATTGTTGTATGATTTTTTAGTTCATTTTGTTGCTTGCCAGTTTATTGCTGCTATTGTTGCCGTCAGTGTTGGTTCTGCCGTGACAATGAGCTTGAGCAAAGCAACACACAGGTTTGCAGATTTTTGTTTTTCTTCCTTTTTTTTTTCTTTTTTCCCTTATCTTGTCCTTGCGCTTGTCCATTTTTCATTTGTTTTTGTCTTTTTACTTTTCTTTTGTTTTTCCTGCATTGGCAAGCATAATCATGGTACTTGTGCACCATACACCGCTATTATGACTGTAGAATTCTGTGTACAATAGCGGTAATTGACAGAATGAGGATGTTGATTGTTTTGGCAATATTTTGGAGATCCACCAAACGATAGCGGCGTCATATTTTAGAAGCAGCACGTTGTAGTTTTCATTCTATGAAAAAAGTTGTGATTTATTTTTGAACTCTGCTGCTAATTTTCGCTTCTTTTTAAATTGCTTTTCATTCTTTTTGTTAGTTTTGGCGATTTTGTAGCGACCAGGTGCTGTGCACCGACCGAACTGCACAATTATTATGTTTGCAACATTTGCTTTGTTCTATTTTATTTCTTTTGCTTGTTTTGTTGGCAGGATTGTGGTAGAACTCTTTTGTAATGTTATTTTTAAAAATATTTGTCTTCTCACAAAAGTTGTACTTCTCAGTTGTACATAGTCGTCAAGACAAATGAAGCTTACTGATAACCTCAAAACAAGAAATAAATATTGGTTTTATACTCATTATTGAATATAATAAAATGGGGTTCCAAATATAATAGGACCGTCTTCATTTTCATCTAATTTCTTCAATTTATTTGGCGTAAAAATAGGAATGAAATTGTAAGGATTGTCCTTTTGAATTGTGGACTCTTGAAAATATCTTATGAATTTATTTTCTTATTGATTTTCAATGAAGGACTCAAGAACTCATTTGGTTGACACACTAAATTTTCAGAATGTAGCTGTATTGGTTCGATAAAAGATGGAATTTAAAGAAAAAAGTATTTTGCTGTGTCGTGAACACATCCGTAGGTTTTAACGTGACAGCGTATCCTATGTTACCAAACCCACCCTCACTCTTACTCATTCTTGCTCTTAGATTTGTCCTAATAATTGTCCTTATCCTTGTCCAAATTGTTGTTTTACCTCAATTTCTGAACCATTCCTTATTTCATCCCTTTTTTATACTTGTCCCACATATTTTCCCAATCCTAAATTTTATCCTTATCGTGTCCAAATCTTTGTTCTATTCCTTATCTCAAACCTTTGTCCTCAACCTATTTTTTTCAATCTTGCCTTAAATATGGCTTTAAGTGTGCCTAAGTCCTTTTCCCAGGTTTTGTGTGAATCCTTATCCTAATCTTTCTTTAATTCCATGCTCGAATCTATGTCTAAATTTTTGTGCTACTCCTTATTATTATATATTATTAAGTTATTCTTGATCCTATTCTTGTACAGGGTGTTTTTTTTAGGGGTTTGTTTTTCGAACAGAGATAGAACTGGCATTTTGCGGTCAAATCTGGCAACTCTAATGTCATTTATGTTCAGTTTGGTTTGCCATTTCATCATGAACAGTTTGACAAAAGAAAAACGCTTGCAAATCGTGCAAATTTATTTCGAAAATAATGGTTCAGTTCGCGAAGTTTACCGCAAGCTCCGTCCATTTTATGGTCGACATAATCGTCCATCAGAGCAATTAATTCGGTTAACCATGGGTCGTTTTCGCACTACGTTTACTCTATGTGATAATACGCATCCGCAGAGACGTTGAACAGTGCGCACCGAAGAAACAATTGCCGCTGTAGAGCAAAATGTTGAAGAGGACCCGAATGAATCGATTCGCACCGTGCACAGCAATTGGAGCTTTGTCCATCAACTTTTTGGAAGATTTTGCGCAAAGATCTTGGCTTGCGACCTTACAATATCCAGCTTGTGCAAGAATTAAAGCCGCGAGACCATGCAATGCGTCGTGATTTTGGTGTATGGGCCGAAAATGAGATTGATCTCGATACTGATTTTCATCGCAAAATTTTGTTCAGTGATGAGGCTCATTTTTGGTTGAATGGCTACGTAAACAAGCAAAATTGCCGCATTTGGAGTGAAGAGAATCCACATGAGATCCTTGAGACGCCATTACATCCACAAAAACTGACTGTTTGGTGTGCTCTATGGGCTGGTGGAGTCATTGGGCCATACTTCTTCCGAAATAATGCTGGAGAGTCAGTTACCGTTAATGGAAACCGGTATAGAGCCATGATAACCGACTATTTTGTTCCCGAATTGGATGGCATGAATGTGGATGAGTTGTGGTTCCAACAAGACGGCGCTACTTGCCACACAACGCACGTCACAATCGATTTATTGAAGGAAACATTCGATGAGCGCATAATTTCGCGGAATGGACCTGTCAATTGGCCACCAAGATCGTGTGATTTGACACCATTGGATTATTTTATTTGGGGATATGTGAAGTCGCTCGTCTACGCCAACAAACCAGAAACGTTAGGGGACTTGGAGGCCAACATTCGTGGCGTTATTGCCGACATACGGGCCCATATGCTCGAAAAAGTGGTTGAAAATTGGACCTGTAGAATTGGCTTTATTCGAGCCAGCCGCGGCGGCCACATGCCCGAAATCATATTTAAACATTAATGGCATAAAATTATCCTTCCAATAAAGCCAAATTGATGGACATTAAAACGCTTTTCTTGTGTTTTATTTCAATTCGAAGTTCTATACCTCTAAAAAAAACACCCTATACAAGCCCTCATATTTTTTCTAATCTTTGTCCTTACCCATATCCAAATTCTTTTCGTAATACTTGTATTAGTTTTAATTTTTATTGTAGGTATTTTTATTTTATATTTTTGTCTTTGCTATTGTGTGGTTAATATACAGTGACTCACATATTTGATCAAATGTTTCCCACTGTGCATATATTTTGCTGGAATATCGTTAGGTCTAATAAACCAGATTACGCGTTCCGCAAGTGAGAGAGAGAGAGAGAGAGCATGACGTCACAAGTGATATTGTCAGACTTTGAAATAATTTTACTCCCATACCCACGCCTAATATTTTTTTCGTATATTTATAATATGTATATGGACCTCCTTAACCCATTGGTACAATAAAAGTTTGTCAATCTCTAATAGTTTAGGAGATACAAATCTTGAAAGTTTAAAAAATTCATATTTTTCGTATACGAAAATATTCATATTTTTATACAGAAGAGTAGATATTTTTACTTTACTTTTTCGAAAGAATTTATTTTCAATTTCGTCAATTTGCCTAAGAGATCGCACATTTGCATACGTTTTTGTCAATTAAAAGTACTGTGTGACGTCATGCACTCAGTTGAGAAAGAGAGCATTAGATAACGGGAGTTCGGAACGCATAATCTTGTTTCTATCATTCTTGGGTCTTATGCAGCGAAGTGAATATTGTTGAATTCTCACAAGCTACTGATATGCTCTATTTAATAATAGTATCATGTTAGTTTGAACTTGTCTATTGTTAAGAAAAGAGCGGTCAAGAGAATTTTTCCCATTTGATCAATTGTGTGAGCTTGAAGAAGTTTTTATAAAACTTTTACGGTTAGTAGACTTCAAAACGAATATTTTGTTTCTTTTTTAAGTTGATTTACGTTTTGTGATAAAAACTGAGTGATTTTGAGAAATTTGCTTGAAAGCAGCTGTTCTCATAGAGACATTTCAATAAAAACCACTACTGACCGGTTGAAAACTTTGGTATTGAAGAATGGGACGATGTGATTTTTTCTGATGAAACGAAAATCAATCGGATCGAATCGGATGGACGTCAGTGGACTTGGCGAAAAAAAGTAGTCGACTGGCAAAGCGGACGATTAAGGAAACGGTTAAATTTGGTGGCGGTAATGTGATAATGTGGGGATGCATGACTTCTTCATGTGATGTGTCGGTTTATTTCAAAGAGTGCTGGGAAGAATGATAGCAGATGGTTAGATTTCTATTTTAAATAATAGTTTGATGTGTAGTCTAGAGAAGTGAGGTACGGATGTTTCGGACATTATTTTCCAACACGATAATGATCCGAAAAATACAGCCCGGATTAACCCCTTCGACCCCAAATTTTTTCCTGTTGTTCAAGAAATTATTTTGGTATTTGAATCATGATTTACTTACTCAAGGAGTGTTTGTGCAAAATTGTATGTCTTCACGCCCCTCCGTTTGGGTCGTAGAGAGAGTTGCTTGTAAGCAACCTTGGGCCATAGTGGCATAAGTAAATAGGATTTTTTATATGAAGAATTTAAGTTTTTATTTGAGTTTATTACTAAGTACTGCTAAGTTTAGAATCACAAAAAACAATTTTTGTGGTGTCAAAGTGGTCTGTAACAGTTAATTTGCAATGTTAGCTAGAATTTAATCAATGTTTTTCGTAATACTTAAGTATATTATAATGCTTATTGTAAAGAAGTCAAGCATTTGTAACTGATGTGCTTGGACATCAGTAAAAAACTCGAATGTACCACTTATAAAGAGTGATTTTTTAAGTGCCTGATAACTTTTTTTTTAAAAAAAACGCATAAAATTTGCAAAATCTCATCGGTTCTTTATTTGAAACGTTAGATTGGTCCAGGACATTTACTTTTTGAAGATAATTTCATTTAAATGTTGACCGCGGCTGCGTCTTAGGTGGTCCATTCGGAAAGTCCAATTTTGGGCAACTTTTTCGAGCATTTCGGCCGGAATAGCCCGAATTTCTTCGGAAATGTTGTCTTCCAAAGCTGGAATAGTTGCTGGCTTATTTCTGTAGACTTTAGACTTGACGTAGCCCCACAAAAAATAGTCTAAAGGCGTCAAATCGCATGATCTTGGTGGCCAACTTACCGGTCCATTTCTTGAGATTAATTGTTCTCCGAAGTTTTCCCTCAAAATGGCCATAGAATCGCGAGATGTGTGGCATGTAGCGCCATCTTGTTGAAACCACATGTCAACCAAGTTCAGTTCTTCCATTTTTGGCAACAAAAAGTTTGTTAGCATCGAACGATAGCGATCACCATTCACCGTAACGTTGCGTCCAACAGCATCTTTGAAAAAATACGGTCCAATGGTTCCACCAGCGTACAAACCACACCAAACAGTGCATTTTTCGGGATGCATGGCCAGTTCTTGAACGGCTTCTGGTTGCTCTTCACTCCAAATGCGGCAATTTTGCTTATTTACGTAGCCATTCAACCAGAAATGAGCCTCATCGCTGAACAAAATTTGTCGATAAAAAAGCGGATTTTCTGCCAACTTTTCTAGGGCCCATTCACTGAAAATTCGACGTTGTGGCAGATCGTTCGGCTTCAGTTCTTGCACGAGCTGTATTTTATACGGTTTTACACCAAGATCTTTGCGTAAAACCTTCCATGTGGTCGAATAACACAAACCCAATTGCTGCGAACGGCGACGAATCGACATTTCACGGTCTTCAGCAACACTCTCAGAAACAGACGCAATATTCTCTTCTGTACGCACTGTACGCATTCGTGTGGTTGGTTTAATGTCCAATAAAGTAAACTGAGTGCGAAACTTGGTCACAATCGCATTAATTGTTTGCTCACTTGGTCGATTATGTAGACCATAAATCGGACGTAAAGCGCGAAACACATTTCGAACCGAACACTGATTTTGGTAATAAAATTCAATGATTTGCAAGCGTTGCTCGTTAGTAAGTCTATTCATGATGAAATGTCAAAGCATACTGAGCATCTTTCTCTTTGACACCATGTCTGAAATCCCACGTGATCTGTCAAATACTAATGCATGAAAATCATAACCTCAAAAAAATCACCCTTTATTTCCTCTCTAGTACATTTTACTTGAAAACCGTTTTTCTGATGACGATAAAAATTTGTTTGATCCTTTCTATCAAAAACCTCAGTATCGAACAAGTCGGTAAAATACTCGACAGGAAACTTATTTTCCAAACACTTTTTGAAAGTTGAAATGGTTTACATTTCCATCTTAGAACCTTAACGTCGTTTTTTTTCGATATTACTGTCAATTTCCACTTCTTCAGTTATTTGTTCAACTATTTCTCTAACAAAATACTCCAAGAGTCCAACTTCAATGTTTTCTCCTCTTTCTTCAACATTGTTCCGCAAAGTGCCACAGTCATAAGTTGGTGTGCCGCGAAAAAAAAATCGAGGCTTTGTGAAGATAATACACCTAAAAATTAGGGGATTTGTAACCAGGGCTTCTGAAAAACACCCTTATATTAAAAATATACATGGCTTTTTACACATAGAAGCACTGATGACGAAGTCTCTGCCTGGTGGATTATTGTCGGTCCTACAAAAAGTTGTTGAAATTGTCAACTACATCCAGTCACGACCGCTGAACTCTCATCTGTTTAATGTTGTGTGTTAGGAAATAAGAGCAGATCATCAGTCACTTCAGTTTCATACCAAAGTTCGATAGCTTTCTCGCGGAAAAGTGTTATCTCTGATTTACGAGCTAAAAAATGACACCCACAAGTTTTTAGAGGCCCACGGTTCAGAAATTGCTTCTGTGTTTAAAAAAGAAGAATAGGCAAGATATGGATAGTAAAACTTGCTTATCTGGCGGACATATTCGCTCATTTAAATGAGCTTAACAGAAAAATCCACGGCAGGAATTCTTATATTTTAATGTCTACAATCTACTTACAGAATCTACAATACCTTCTAAATTAGTCAACGTAGTCTAACTTCACTTTCCTCATCTTCAGATTGATCCCAATCGAACTTCTACATCTTGTTAATCTCTTCATTATACAAACTTCTCATATGCGGCTTCATAACCAAAACAAAATATTTTATATCCACTATAGCCCAAAGTTGCCCACAGGCAACTTGTGAGTTTTATAAAATCATTACTTTATGTATGAAGCGCACCACGCAAACTTACTTTCCAATTAATATTATGTGATGTGTGTAGAATACAGTATTTATGTTACAAAACAATATTATTTAATTATTATCGAAAATAGTGCACTTATATCTGATAACTCCAGTTTACAATAAGCTGATTAGCTACAATTCCACTTCACTTTTCCAAAGATAGGAGGAAAAGTAACAGTTAATTTTGCATCATTTGTTTTGCTTATGATTCTCAAAACATTAACCCATCAACAATATATAGTTTAAGAAAAAAATATTTTTCGTAGCTTTAACTATATGACGATAAACATGTGAAATTGCTTTCAGGCAACGTTGGGGTCGAAAGGGTTAATGAGACATACATAGATTCAGGATCATGGCTTCAATGTCTTTGTATGGTCCACTTAATCTACGGACCTTAACCCCATAAAGCACCTATGGCAACATTCAAAACAAAATTCGCTCATTCTACAACTCCATCCAATTCTGACGACTGTATGCCAGAGCTGAAGCCGAATGGTACCAAATACCACCAGGGTGTGCCAAAATTTAGTTGACAGAATGCCATGAAGAATTGAACCAGTTTTAAAAGCTAAAGATGAACATACAAAATATTAGAAGGTAAGTTTTACTTTAAGTTACAAATTTGAGTAAATGCTTTTATTATGTATTAATCCTTGTTTTCAGGACTCCACTACAAACTCCCACCGGTTTGGTTTTTAAATTTCATAATATTATACTTTTTCTAGAATACATTAATCTTTAATAGAAACGAAGTCAAATTTTTCAGTTATTAACAATTTTATCTCATTAACGTCTGAAAGTCTGAATTAACAAAACTTTTGTTGTTGTAGCAACCTGTTGCTTCATGAATTATTTGGCATAAAACTCAAAATATAATTCTTAAGAAATGTTTTTTAAGAATTTTAAAATTAAATTAACAATTCTTTTTATTTTGCTAAACACTTGATCGGATATGTGAATCGCTGTATATTCATGGAATCACATTTATATTCCACGAGGATTTTTTTATTTTGTATCAATTCTTTTATTATTTTTCGAAGGTATTTTTCCTTTTTGCATGTTTTTATAGTTTACGTATGAGACTTTTTATAGGGTAGATTTAAGTTTCCCCCTTTTTGAATATACCTTTAGTGAATCGGCATAGGAAATCATGTTATCCTTTCCTTACATTTTGGTATAAGATCTGCTCTGAGGATTTGTGTAAAATACTACGAAGAATATTTTTGTGGAACATTTTAACCCCCTAACTTCTCAATTTATTGGTCTTTTTTGACCCTTTTGTGATTAAGGCCAAAAAAGACCCATTAAACAAGAATATATCGGGTTAAATTCCTATATTATATGTTTTTATTTTATCCCCTCTACCAGAATCCACTGTCGAAACCTTGTTATTTTGAAAAAAAAAATTGATTTTTTTGTTCAGTGTAATCAAAAACATATTTTTTTTCAATCTACCTAACGTTTCGGAAGCGGCTTCCTTCCTTTAGCATTGGTTTCTTTACATTTATCTTAGCGTCATGTAGAATGTAGGATTAAAGATGCATTTGTTTTTGTATTTTCTATTCAAATTTTGTTTTATTTTCGAATTTTATAATTTTTTACAATATTTTATTTTTTCAAACTACAACATTTCTTTTCGACAAATTCTCAAAAGTAAATTTATTTTATACATTTTTGTTCACAAATATTTTGGGGTTTTATTAACAACATTGATCATAAATTTGTTCGGTAGATACAGTACATTTCAACAAAGTATTTCATAAAGTAGTAAGTAATATCCCTGTCATTCAGCGTTAGTATTGACGTCCATTCCTTGTCTTCCGTCCATGTCCGTCTGACTCCCTTCCCACAAGTATATCCATGCAACGATGGTGCATTTAAGTAATTTTAACCCTGCAGTAGTCGCGTACCTAAATGTGACGAGAGTGGTCACGCGGATTACATATGTAATCCGTTTTTTAAAGTTTAAAATAAGAGATGGCAATTTGAAAATGCTTAGTTATTTGTTTTAATTTTTATTATTACTTTATTTTATATTATATTTATTTAAAAAAACAACATAAACATAATTCTTATAGTACGTAAAATGAATGAATATCGATTGCAGACAATTGTGAAATTCATAATTTTGCATGACTGGATTACATATGTAATCCGCGCGACTACTGCAGGGTTAAGCGGTTCTCTCATGACGTCATTAATTTTTGTGTTATTTTTATCATGTAGCCGAAAACCTCAGCTTAACTGTTAATCCACAAAATTTGACGTAGCGCCTATAGTCACAAAGTAATAATTCCATGCAAGGTTTTTTATAGTTGTTGCATTTTTACTATATTCAGCGGTAACACCGACGCGGTGTCATTACTCAAAAAATTTTTTAGATATTTCTGATATGACATCATAGAACCAATTTTTGCTCTCGTAAAATACATTTTTTTTTTAATAATTCCATGCAACAGTATTGCATTTAAATTTAATTCAATATTGCATTTGCTTTATGAAATTTACCGTAGCGCATATACTCGACAAGTAATAATTCCATGCAACGCCGTTGGATGGTAACTTCATATTCAATCTTGGATCGGCTCTCTTCGCGGCCTTATAACGTGATGAATGTTTTCGATATTTTTGTTGTAAGGGCTAAGAACTAGCCTTTACTGACGTATTATGATTTTTACTATATCACCCATAGAGTACTATAACTCCATATAACAAATTTTCAGTTTCTTTACTTATGCTAATTCCTCCGCGTCCCGACGATGTAATTATTTTTTTTTTTCTTATGGTCATGAAATAAGCCTTTACTGTCGTGCCATTATTTCTGTCATAGCATTTATGTTATACTCAACGAGTAATAATTGCATGCAAGGCCAGTGTATTTTGAAAGAATTCTGCGTGTTCAACATTTTTTGGTGCCCAGAGCGTTCTTAATATTTAACATTGATTCGCTTATTTTTTAAGCACCTATTGATTTATAAATCAACCTCTACATGATCTTTCCGACAAAGCATTGTGGCCAGTCATAATTGTATTTCTTGCCAGCTATACACAATAGTGAAAAACTAATATTTATATCACATTTCCGAACTATCTCTAGTACTTGAAACCTATCCCAATTATGAATACTTAATACATCTGACCCCCTATTCAGCCCATAAAAACGACAATTTTTAAATATCTGTTTAGAAATACCTAATAGAGCGAATATACCGCCATTTGTAAATAAATATACAATAAATAAATAGTGCACAAAACTGCACTGTCAGCAGTTGTGAATAAAAAATGGAATGATGAAATCATACAAAACTGTCCCAACCGCTATTGCGCGTAAAATATGGTGCCCAGTAAATTTTAACATCAACATTTTCACTTTGTTGATGCAAAAATTCTAAAAACTCCAACAAAAGATTTGTCAAGTTAACAAAAAGTTTGAAATATTAATTTGTTAAAAAAAAACATTTTCACAAAGCGATCAATCAACCGAATTTGGCTTAACTTAAATCCACTAAATATTTTATAGCGGTGTGCAAATATTTTGATGATTTGTTAAGTCATCAGTGCTGCACGGAAGCTCATAAAAGATAAATGAATTTTATCGCTACGATGGTCAAGCAGAACACGAGTAGAGCGTAAAGCATGGTCATGACTACACTGTAAAAAACATGACTTTTTATAACTTTGAAAGATAAAACCATTGGAAGTTTCCTTATTCTAGAATGTTCCCACAAAGGATTGTAAACATATTTTTAAATTGAAAAAAGTTTTTTAAAATGTACTCAATAAAGTGAAATTAAATTTTTCTGCTGTCGAATTTTTAAAAATATTGAAATCTATCAGCAGATTCAATTCAAGACAAGATAAAAAAACAAAAAAAAACTAGTAAGAAATGATCTTCGACTGGGCCGAAGTTAAAATACCCCCATGGCCGAACCAAAGTATATTCGAAGTCTTAAGCAGTCAATAAAGTGTTTTTTTGTAAAAACAGAAAATATTCGCTTTTGTTTTTTGATAAAGTTGCTTTGTATGGGAGGCAGGGGCGGTTCCAGGAATATATTTCGGGGGGGGTTTCAAAAATATTTATGTACGTTATATATATAAAGGGTAGTTAAATTTTAAAGGCCGATGTTGATTTTGAATAAAACACAAATTATTAAGGAAATTATTGTCGTTTCTTTTTATTATGATAATATTGGTATGGTTCAATTATGCATGGAACAAAATATCGGCTAAATGGCCGCCGCGACCTCGGCGGCCGATGGTCCAAATTTTCGATGACGCCGAGGCATAAGTGAGGTTCTATGCCGTTAATGTGCCGAATTGGCGGGGTGCAATAAGGCCAACGGCAATAAGGCCGAATTGGCTTTATTTCCTTTTCAAAGAGAAATAAGGCCGAAATTGTGAATTTGGTTTTATTTCCATTTGAAAAGGAAATAAAGCCAAAAAAAAAATTTAACAAAATAGTAATAAGGCCGAAAAATAATTTTTGCAAAGTAAGGATTATTTTTTATAATTATTTTTAATAAAAAGTACGCTCCTTGTAGTCTGTTGTTTGAAAAGTTACTGGACTCAGCGTAGGTACTCAATTTGCAAGAGAACAGTTGCCATTGTCAACCTCAATGTGCTTGTTTTCGTATCAACGCGAAAAATTTATTAGTTGTAGTTCAATAGTGAAGGTGAAGAAGTTTTAATATTATAAGGAATGAGCACCGCAGGCAAAAAATTTTTATTAAAAATCGCGGCGATTTATTATAAACCTGCGGCGCTCATTCTTTATAATATTAAAGCTTCATTAAAAATTTTAGTAAAAATCGCGCATATATTATAAATTTTCATTCATAACTTTTACGTTTATATTTTACATTTTTTTCTCGACCACTTACAAAAAGATGTATGTTCTTTAGCATTTAAACGATCATATTTTTCGCTTTAAACGGATATATATTTCTTTTATTAAAATAAGATATCCTAGTCTTCTCAATAAAAAAATATGTAAATTTTTCAGACTTTCACGATTTTTATCTCCTAAACCATTTGAGACCTACCTATTTTTTTTTTGCAGCATTAGATTTAGAAGTTCCATACACATTTAAAAAACAAAAAAAAAAAAAAAGAAGCGTGTACCTAGAGTGCAATTATTCCAAAATATGTACATTTTTCAAACTTTCACGATTTTTATCTCCTAAACCATTTAAGACCGACCTTTTTTTGCAGCATGTGCATTAGGAGCTCCAAATGCACATTTAGAAAAAAAAGAAAAAAGGGGCCTTAAGTACAATGATTCCAATAATTTATATCTTTAATTTTTCATTAAATAAAACTAAAAAACTTATTTGATGGCGTTTTAATATTGGTTCCTTTTAAAGGGAAATAAGGCCAAATTGGCTTAATTTCTTTTTCAAATGGAATAAATAAAATTGCCGTTGGTTGCTTATTGCACCCCGCCGCCGAATTATCTCATCCTTTAGCTTTTGAATTGTTGCTGGCTTATCGACGTACACCTTTTCTTTCAAAAAACCCCAAAGAAAGAAGTCCAACGGTGTCAAATCACATGATTGGTGGCCAAATGACATCGCCACCACGTGAGATAACACGGCCATTGAATTTGTCGCGCAAAAGAGCCATTGTTTCGTTAGCTGTGTGGCAAGTGGCACAGTTCTGTTGAAACCACATATCGTCCACATCCATATCTTCCAATTCGGGCCATAAAAAGTTCGTTATCATCTCACGCTACCGAACACCATTCACAGTAACTGCCTGACCAGCCTCATTTTGGAAAAAAATACGGCCCGATGATGCCGCCAGCCCATAAGCCGCACCAAACAGTCACTCTTTGTGGGTGCATTGGTTTTTCGACAATCACTCTTGGATTATCATTCGCCCAAATGCGGTAATTCTGCTTATTGACGCATCCACTGAGGTGAAAATGTGCCTCATCACTGAAGATGATTTTCTTCGAAAATTGATCATCCACTGTTGCCATTTCTCGCCACCATTCTGACCGTGTAAATGCAAGTCTTTATGCATAATGTTCATCAACGACGAACGTGAGATTTGCAATTGTTGGGCACGACGACGAGTTGAGGTGGACGGCTCTTCAGCCACACTATCGCGAACAGCAGCAATGTTTTCTGCAGTACGAGCATGCACTGGTGTTTTCACATCTCCTACAGACCTGGGGCCGAATCGCCGCATCCGTGAACGTAACAGCTTTCGTATGAGAAAAAATTAATCGTATGAGAATCTCATGAGATTAAAATCGTATCTCATGAGATTCTCATACGATTAATTTTATCTCATACGAAAGCCGTTACGTCACGGATGCGGCGATTTGGCCCCTGGTTTGTTCAAATTTTTGCACGATTTTTCCGATTGTACGCACATTTGGACGATTAAATTGACCGAAAAAATCACGAAGTGCTCGATATGCATTTTGATTTGAAAGCTCATTTTCATAATAAGCCTGAATAACCTTAACGGTTCAAATTGAGTTAGACTGAAATTGAGAAATGTCAAATGAAATGCAGAAAGAAAGTTGACATTTAGGTGTGGTTTATATTCAACATCGGCCCTTAAAATTTAACCACCCTTTATATACATTAGAGCGGGATAATTTTGTTTTCAAAAAATCGTAGGCGTGGGAAGAAACCGTTAGTCTAAAATCTATTTCGAGCCTCTGGTTTTTCAAAAGAAGGTTATAATTTGTGTTTTGCTGCAATATGTGAAAAAATTATTCCACTTATTGGAAAAAACTTTGCTACGAAAAAAATAGCCATCCACATTTCACTCCATATTCACTCCATATTCACTCCATATGATTGTGTGGTGCTCAGGATTATTTTTTTGTGTTAAATACCACAAGCTGACGCTGGGGTGAAGATAATTCTAATAATAAAAGTTATTTCTCTGTTTATTTGACTCGAATACAAATCTTAAAGGCCAACATAAAACCAACATCAAAATAAATAAAAACTACAAAAACAGGAATTTTTCTCCATTACTGTATAAAAAGGAATTTTACGTCACACTACAAAAACCGGAATTTTTCTCCATTCCTGTATAAAAAGGAATTTTAAGTCTACACTTCCGATACTATCGAAACTGTGGGTTTTTAAATTAAGACTGTGCGGTGTTTGGATATATTTTATCCAAAAAATGCGGTGTTTTTGTGATTTCAGGTTAAGATTGTATGTGTGACTGTTTACAGCTACAGGCGCAATATCGCAAAAACAATCAAAAACTGGAACAGAATTCAGTATTTTAGCAATACGTGTAGAAACAGCTACAAACGTTTACAGCATAGGGGTGTGAATATTTAAAGTAAATTATAAAAAACCAATGTTTTTCTCTTTGGTACCCTTAGCCCACATAATAAACATCAGTACATCACATTTAAATACAGGTTCTTTTAGAATTTCGGGGGGGGTTTGAACCCCCAAAAGCCCCCTGGATCCGCGCCTGATGGGAGGTGGTTGCGGTTTTCCCTCGATTTGGTTGAATTTCATACACAGAGTACATGTTATATATCATAGTTCATATGCAAAATTACAAGTCCATATATTAATTATCGTGAAATTTAAAGATATTTTACATTTTTGATGAAGTCACTTTGTATCGGAGGTAAGCGTGGTTTTCATCTGATTTAGTTGAATTTCATACTCAGAGTATATGTTATACTTATATCAAAGCTTTTATGCAAAATTTCAAGTCCTTATATTAATTTTTGTGGAATTCTAAGAGATTTTACCGTTTTGATAAAGTTACTTTGTATGGGAGGTAGGCGTGCTTTTCATTCGATTTTGCTCATTTTCGAACTTGACCTTTATATTTTAGACAAAAACTTAAATATCAAATTTCGTAATCGGAAATTACGCCCGTAATCGTGATCACAGACAGACAGACAGACGGACAGACAGACGGAAAGACAGACGGAAAGACAGACGGACAGACAGACGGACATGGTTAAATCGACTCGGGTGGTGATGCTGATCAAGAATATATATACTTGTCTATACCTACCACGCCTCCTTATGGGCGTTACAAACGGAGTGACAAAATTAATATACCCCGTTTACGTTTTTTAAACGTAGGGGTATAAAAATTAGCAAATATGTGTAAACAAAGTTACTTAAAGATTTACTCCAGTTGTTGTAGAAATATTTCATGAACGAAATAAAATATTAGAAGGTTTGTGTGTGACAGTAATAGCTCGGTGACAGTAATAGCTATTGAGCTCTTAAAGAATGGACGTGAAACTCGATTTAAATGCATTCATGAGGTTCTATGCAAAATATGGTTGGAAGGAAGCATTTCAACCGTTTGTAACCTCCGTGTACTATGCTCAATCCGCAAAAAAAAATTATCAGACCATTTACGCCAACTAATGTGGGATAAGCCTTCTTAATAACGCATTAGAGGTTCTGTTGAATACATTATATGACAGAATGAAACCCAAGAATGATAGGAACAAGATTATGCGTTTCGCAAATGAAAAAGAGAGAGCATGACGTCACAAGCGATATTGTCAGACTTTGGAATAATTTTACTTTGGGTTCCACGCCTAAATTTTTTTTTTTCTTATTTTTATAATATGTATAATGGCCTCATAAACCTATTAGTATAAAAAAATTTTTTCGGTCTTGAATAGTTTAGGAGATAAAAATCTTGAAAGTTTAAAAAAATTCATATTATTCGTGTACGAATATGTTCATATTTTAATACAGAAGAGTAGACATTCTTACTTTAATTTTCCGAAAGAATTTATTTTCAATTTCGTCAATTTGCCTAAGCGATCGCACATTTGCATACGTTATTACCAAGCAGAAGTGCTTGGCGTCATGCACTCAATTGAGAAAGAGAGCATTAGATAACGGTACTGCGGAACGCGTAATGTTGTTTCTATCATTCTTGAATGAAAACCATCGAAAACCAGCTGAAATGACCTTATCAGTATGGCTTCAGAACTGGCAAATCTACTATCAGCCAGATATTTTTGCGACGATAAATTTTGGAGAAGACCCTACAGAAACAAATCGACAGGCACCATCTTTTATTCGATTACAAAACTGCCTTCGATAGTCCAATAAGCATCACCTATACTTAGTGTGACCATTTGTCCGATTTACTCGGGACATGTCCCCGAATTTTGGCAATTTGGTGGCCCCAAATCGGACTAACAGCCCTATTCTGGCAGCTTAACTAAGCTAACCACATTAACAAAATATTTAATATTAACAAATTGTTAAGGTTTCGTATTCTGGTGATAATTTGAAAGCTCCTTTCTTTACTATTTTGTTAATGACAGAAAACAACTTAACACCGAAAGATAGTTCATTATTAAGCCAAACAAATGCTGTGTAAATAAAATAAAATAAAAAAAAATGGATGAATTCTTACTTTTTACTTCTTTTAAGCATTGATACTGAAGAAGATCAAAGAAAAAATAAATTTTAAAGACTGCAAAACACTCGAAAATTGCTTGCCTATTAAAAAAATTAATTTTGAAACTTAAAACAATTGAATACAATTAGTAAATTATTTATTTCTTAACATTTTCTATCTTACTTGTAGAAAAACAAACATAAAAAATAAAAAAAAATAAATAACTGGTCATTTCAGCCCTTGAAAGGACTTTGACCTAGCTTCCTTATGATCAATTGTGTTGTGCGTGTTATAAAGTTTGTACACAATTTACCGAGAAATGGACCTACATGCTTAACGCCGACTCCGAACGGCGATGAACGGAATGTTCTTATTCTCAAGAAGCTTTACATGGCATTTTTATTACTCTCTGAGGTTTGCCATTGTCTGCAGAGAGGTGGCGGCCGTACAGAAAAATCATTTTAATTCAAATAATTTTCTGTCGCTGCTGGGATTCGAACCTGGGTCTCCAGGTTCTTTGACATAGCGGCCACGCACTTTAACCAACTACGCCACGGACGCCACAAACAAACATAAGCAATCAAAATAAGCAAGAAAAGAGCAATATGACAACAGCTGACGCTTTATATCTAAGGCATTTACATTTTCACCATGCGTGGTGAAATATATCTTGATTGCTTTATTTACATTTAAAATTAAATTTCATCTATGGTTTACGTAAATTTTTGGGATTTTTTTGTTTTTGTTTTGCCGATTTGTCCTCGTTTACACTAAAGAATGTCCCAAGATTTGATCCAATGTCCCCAAAATTTGTGTCGAATGTCTCCTAATGCCACAAAAGTGATTTGTTCACACTACCTAAACTCCATCATGTCTGAATTTGTTATTCCTGCAAAACTCATCGGTCTTTGCGGAATAACAATGAGCAACACCAGCAGCACTAATTAAAATCGATAAGGACCTCTCCTCTCCATTCGATACCAAACGAGGTTTCAGACAACCCTTATTTAATGCAACTTAAAGGGTTTAACTTAAACTTAAACTATTTGAATATTTGAAAAGTTTCAACTTCCTTTTTCCATATCATTTTCACAAAACTTTGTCAATTTAAGAAAACTCTGTTTTATCTAAAAGTGTCATTATTTGAAAAAAATTAACTGCTTTATTAAATCTTATATACATTTTATATATTTATATAAATTTTTGCAACCAAATCCAAGTTTTTGAAGGCAATCCCGGGATCCCGACAATACCGGAATCTTAGTTCTTTTAATCCCGGAACTGTTGGCACTGGGAAAAGTTGCAAGCCAAAATGGTATTGATATAAACATCATTGTCCATAATACGAGCGAAGTCAGTGCGGCATTATCCAGATAAGCGAAAGAGTCGAGTCTTATGGGTCTTGCAGTTAACGCACATAAAAACAAATACCTAGTGTCAACAAACAATCAATCTCAGCGTCTTGAAAACCAAGTTGTTAGGGACTAAGTCTACCTTGGATCCAGCGTATACTTCTTCAACGATATCAGTATTGAGATAAAACGAATCATAATTTTTGCCAACAGTTGTTACTTTGGGCTGAGAAGGCAATTTAGAAGCTGAGACCTCTGCCGACGAACAAAATGCACGCTCTACAAGTCACCAATCATGCCCATTATATGCAGAACAAACCTGGACATTGAATTGTTTTGATGTAGGTTTGGTAAGGTTAGGTTGACGGGGCTGTCT
The DNA here is from genome assembly GCA_943735915.1 of Pherbina coryleti. Taxonomy (NCBI): domain Eukaryota; kingdom Metazoa; phylum Arthropoda; class Insecta; order Diptera; family Sciomyzidae; genus Pherbina; species Pherbina coryleti. The sequence continues at coordinate 47,267,393 of OX030951.1, read as the reverse complement.
CTTATAAGACACACTTAGGCCAATTAGGCCCGTTGTGGTACCAGGAGTAATTATTTTCCACTCTATCTGAACCAGTTGGAGTATTTTATAAAGCTGCGTATTCGGTAGAGCGAAGATTTTGAGAGCTCGCAGAGAAGATGTGTTGTGAATTCTACCTCCTCCTTTTTGGAGGATTTTTAGTCTTCGGGCATGGTTTCCAGTAAGGCAGTGACCTGTTAGAACGCCTATGACAATATTCATTTGGTCCTTTCTAAGGGAAATTAGTTCCTTTAAGCGATTTAAGTTCAGGGTTGGCCAAACTTAACGCATCGTATGGCATGTGCTAACCATAGACCACCTAATATTGGCACTTTCAAGGGATAGTTCATTTGTGCGTAATTAACATGTGCCGAGAGGTATTCCAATTTCTTCCTTATCTGTCTATAAGAGTTTGGTGGTACCGTTTCGAGCGAGTTCGTCTGCTTTGCAGTTTCCTGGGAAGTCTCTTTGTTCGGGAGTCCAACATAGAAATATATTGAGCTGCTCTGCCATCTTGTTTAGAGATCTGCGGCAGCTTAGGACTGTTTTAGATGTTGTTAAAAAATATTCCAGGGCTTTCAAACCGGCTTGACTGTCAGATAGAATACAAATATCTCTTGTTGATATATCATTTATCTGAAGCCAAGTAACGGCTTCGTGTATCGCAGTAACTTCCGCATGGAAGACACTGCCGTGGTCGGGGAGCCTAAAGGCAAGGTTGATGTTCAGTGATTCAGAGTAGACTCCTCCCCCTTCTTTTCCATCTAATTTTGATCCATCAGTGTAGATTTCAGTGGCATTGTTTGGTGGAGGACTTCCAAACTCCCATTCATTTCTGGAGGGAATTGATACATCAAACCTAGTTTTGAACTTAGTTTGAGAAAGATATAAGGACCCTACGAGAGAAAAATCGTATGGTCTTCGGTCCCATCTATGTCAATGGCGAATTGTACCGAATTCCATAGAACCACGAGCCGTTTGAGATGTACACCGAAATCGACAAAGTTTGCAATCGACAAAGCACTTACATAAAAATCGAGCGGCTTCACTGGCTAATTCACGTTAAGCAAATTGAAGATGTCGCTCAAGCAAAAAAATGTTCAATATACCCTTCAATATATCTTCGTTGCAAGAACCAAGTGTTGGATGACCAGCAGAAAGTACAGCGCTGTTTTTTTTTCGTTTTGAGACCTTTTTATTGAAAAGAATAAAATTCAATTTCTTTTTCAGTAAGTTTTCAGTCAAAAATCTATTTATAGCTGAAATTCAATAAGTTTGAACATAGTGACAAGTTCAATTTAAATGATTTCTGTGTTTCAAAATTAATTTATAAGGTAAAATTATATTTTTTGACTGTATTTAATTACTCTACACACACGGAAGAGTATAATTTACCCAAGTGTTCATTCTGCATTCAACCATCAAATTGTTTCATGTTCATTGCACCCTTTTATCCTTCTACATATATAGTATATAGTAGTATATAGTTGTATAGTAGTAAGGTGCACATGATTACCAATGTGTGTTTTAATGAAAATTATTTTAAAATATACACGTCATTTAAAAGTGAATAGGTTATTGTGATAATTATGATGCAATGACAAAATTTAGCCCTCTGTGGTTCACAGCTTATGAGCGCTGCCTAAAAATATTAGGCAGTTTTTTTCCGTAATCATTCGTCTATAATTTCCTATGCATTTCTATGTATATGCATGAAAGTAAAAATCCACCATAATGTCGCCATAACATGTGGTTTTCACTCATGGTATCTCGTATATAAACTCCGAAGAATAACAATTTTATGCAGTTCTAAACAAATATTATTCGAGATCAACCAACAAAGATCTTAAGCTACCAATCTCAACAAGAACACACTTTAGAGACTTTGAGAAATGTGCTCCAGCTCGGCATAAGATGAAGATGAGTTGGTTGGCTACAGATATGTACCAGCCAACAAGATAGACAAGGCGAAGCACTTTGCATAACTACTTGTCTGTGAGTGTGTGTGTGTATTTTTGTGGCTGTAAGTGAGAACTTGGATATGTGGTTAGCTATTTGATGGTATGTGTTTGTGTGCATACAAATTTTTTCCCATTGCTGCATAATTTTGGAGTTAATAACATGCAATTCTTTTTATCTGCATGTTTTGCGGTAACTGCTGAATTATAACAAAAGCAACGATATTCATACTAGGATTTGTGTGTGCCAAAAATATAATGCTTTGTTGTTTACAATTTTTTTCCCCTATTACATCTACAAATGTGTTTTGTAGAATTTTTTTGTAAAAAACATTTTCATTTTTGTTTAAAGGTGCATTATTTTTTCTTGTATATATTACGCAAACTCAAATTTTGTCAAGCGTAAGGCTTTTTAAGTACAAGGCCAATCTTAATAAATTTAGTATTTCTTGGTAGGTTTAGACCTGTAGATTTGTAAACTGGACTTTTTATTTCTAAAAAATCCATATTTTTAAGTAATAGCGAGTTAAAGTTTGCATATAATTATTGTTGTTATGTTGCTTTTTCTTTTCTTTATAGAGCACTTGAGAACAACGTTGAGATGTACACCAAGCAATCTCAGAGCAAAAGTATTCGCTGCTCTCACTTCGCGCTCTTTTGTCCCTTCTTAATAGGTAAACAACTTTATAAAAGTCAAAAATGTAAAGCTCCGGCCAAGAATAATAGAAATAAGATTACGCGTTCCGCAGTCCCGTTATCTAGTGCTCTCTTTCTTTCAAACACGTATGCAAATGTGCGATCGCTTGGGCAAACTAACGAAATTGAAAATAAATTCTTTCAAAAAAGTTAAGTAAAAATTTCTGCTCTCCTGTATAAAAATATGAATATTTTCGTATACGAAAAATATGAATTTTTTTAACTTTCAAGATTTTTATCTCCTAAACTATTCGAGACTGACAAAATTTTATTATACTAATGGGCTAAGCAGGTCCATATACATATTATAAAAATAAGAAAAAAAAATATTTAGGCGTGGGTGTGTGAGTAAAATTATTCCAGTCTGACAATATCGCTTGTGACGTCATGCTCTCTCTCTCTCTCATTTGCGGAATGTATAATCTGGTTTCTATAATTTTTGAGGCAAACACAAGAAAGTTTTTTTATTGCAATTTTCCGCTCACATTTCTTCTTGGTAGAGCGCTTGCAAACAACGACAACACAATGAACGGCGTCAACGGTCAGCGCCAATTATTATTATTATTTTTATAGTTGTTGGGTGCAGCATCGCTAACCGGGGGTCGCTAGAAATAAATATTGTGCATGATTTGTTTTTTTTTTATAAAAAGTATTGTTTTTAAATGCAATGACGTTGTATGGAATTGTTTCTCTCTGAGTGGCTTTGATCGGGTGGTTTAAAAATCATCGTGACGCGCAATGAGCTACTAAAGCAACAATATTGCAAATTTGTTACATGTAATTATAGGATCTATGAAAAAAATATTATACGCCAGTAAAGGCTGGTACTCTCACGATAAAAAATAAATACAAAAAGTTTTTAACGTTATGAGGCCACGGAGAGTGCTTTTCGAGATCGAGAATACAAAAATCATGCAACAACGTTGCATGGAACTAAATATTATACAGTGAGTATATTCGCAATGGTAAATGCTATAAAATAGAATTTAAATATTGTATACTTGGCCTTCCGATATAAATAAAACAATTTAATTTTGACGTTGCACTTTGGGAACATTTGAGTCAAAACACGCGTATGACTTATTATTTGGTTTCATTTATTCATTAAGTGAAATAGAAAGCTGAAGTTTGAATATCTTAGGGATAAGTGCTTGAAGAACTGCGTACCATAGTTTTGGAAGTGAAACTTCTTTAGCCGCGATTGTGAGTAAGACCTATGAATCAATTCGCCGATGAAACACTTCGCCGTGTTTTTCACATAATGTTACGCAGAATTAAATATTTATAATATAGTATGGACACAGTAGATTCTTAACTGCATGGTTCATACATTGAGTAATTATAATATTGCCATAAAAATTCGCAACATATGGAGCATGTCTTTGATATTCATATTAAAAATATCAACCTTAACCAAAAAGACAAACACTCACTTCTGCTAAGTAACAGAGTTGTAATGTACAACATTTCAAAGTATATTTCAAACTTTTGTGTAGTAATTTCAAATCAAACCAGAAATCGAAACGAGTACTGTACAATAGGGTTTATCGAAAAATTTAGATCGTATTCTAAGAGGTCTCAAACGTTTTATGGGGTTGTCAAGATCACCCAAAATTTTAGGATGTCTTCCTCTGCCGCAAGGACGAAGTTGTTTTTTGAGGAAAACAGTAAAAAATAACGATCTTAAAATGCTTTGATTTTTGTAAAAAAAACAACATACGTCTTAAAGCAAAAGTAAGTACATATAGACTTTAACTAACAATATCTTGCCAAATACGATTTTATCCATGTGTCCTGTGTGAAGGATATTCGAAGCAAAATTTATAATCGAGATAGCACAGAACTTTTGCTTGTTACCCAATATTCCAAATTTTGGTGGCATTGTTTATAAGGCTAACGTATTCTTTGAATTTGGCGAATTAATAATTAGTTTATTTTTTGCATATACGTTTTCCTAATTTTGAGAAATGTATACTTAAACTCAATTTTTTAACTTTTTCAAAAAAATGAATATAAAATTTTCTATCTCGGGCATCAGAAATGGTACCGAAGATAATTTTCTCAGTTTGGATTCTTTAAATATTTCTAAACAACACCTTTATAAAAAAACACCTTTATAAAAAGTTTAAAAATATTTATTTAAAATTCCAGTTTAAGACCACGATTTTTTTTTTCTATTTCAATATTTAACAAAAATGTTACTTCCTAGCATAAAATTTAATAACTTCGTTCATATCTCTTATATGGTTACTTTTTCGTTTAAAGACTTCTAAACAACAATTATTTAGTTCATCGAGACCCATCGAATGGCATACCCAGAAACTCAAACACACACATATTTTTGTTATCATATATATCTTATAATGATGGAACATATCCTTTGATAAGGACTTACAAAATTAATTTCAAAAATGTCAAATTTAAGGAGATAGATATGTTCTAATTATGAGGGCTTTTTTTATAATCATTAAGTAGTGATCAATTTATCGGCATTTAAGTTATGTCATGAAATCAATGTTGATGGATTATAACAATTTTGAACTGAGGCTTGATCTTGAACAACGACCAAAACAAAAAAAAAAAAAAAAAAAATGGTAAGACTTATAACAACATTTGATATTAGTTTTAGTTGCATGTATTATATAAAATAGTAAAATCAATGTAAAAAAGCAATAATAAAATATTATTTTATTACCTCTATGCACGCGAGTTATGTCTGCACCCTGTGAAGTGCAGCTGGATCAACCAGAGTTCAAACAATCGAAAATCTTTTAGCAGTACGTGACTTAAATTACACATTCAGGTAAAAGATTTAGATTGAAAACGTACTAAAGATATTTAAAAAGATATCATACAAAATCAAGCAAGAATTTTTAATAGAAATAGTGCATAGAAATAGCGAGTCGTAATTTTGACTACAAACAGAAAAGACGTGCTTTTTTTATTAAAACTACGTAACTCGCGTTTTGACTCAATTTTCTTTATCATCCGGAAGCGAGATATTACTGAGTAATCTAACATATAATTCCGTGTCAATATTTATTTAAGCCAACAATGTTTTCCCCTATGAAAGAACTCATGTGGACAATATCACTCAACCTTAAAGTACCTCACAGAAGTTTAAATTTTAATTTTATTTCTCTTCGTTACTCGTTATTCGTTACTAATATTTCTCTTCGTTACTCGTTCCTTTCGTTACTAATAATGTTATTATATTAAAATTGTCTATTACTTAAAACATTCTCACGCCAATTAACCTGTATGAAAAACAATTTCCAGCTTCAAATAATTTCATTATTGTTTCCTAAATGTTTGCAAATTCACTTCTCTAAAAGCTTAACCATGACTTTACGTTATTACATTACGTAAGAATGTCTTTGAAGCTTTGAGAGGTTTTAAGTGCACTCTTAATAAATCGTAATTTAATTTAATTGTATCTTAGCTGCTGATGTTCAATAAGGAAAAGGCTTGAAATATAACAGAATCATTTATAGAACAATGAACCTTTAAAGCCACTTGAAACGCTAATAAATTTCATTGTTTGTAAATTACAAAAATATATTTACATTATACACACATAACATGGCGCACACATGTACAAAAACACACACACACACACACACACTCTGCCTCATCCAGACGCTCACGCGCTCTGTGATACAGTTAATAACGCGCGCATCGCAGAGGTGTCATTAAAACTAAAGTAGCTGTGAGCATCCTTAAAACGATTGTATTCTAGGATTTGAAACTTGAAACTAAAGACGTGAGTCTAGCTGCCAGCGAAGGACCTTGGTAACAATGTGTTAGTTACTGGCTGCATGCAATAATAAATGTACTCACACTCATGCAGACATTAACTTACACATGTGCATGATTGTGCACAGAAAATAGCAGTCTAAACGAAAGGATTAACGTGTGGTTCGTTTCTGGGTGAACGGATAGAATGAGAATTTAAGTCGAAGCATACAAAACTTGCGAACACAATAATTTTAACTAAAAAGTTCGAAGAAAGGATGAAGGTAGACAAGGAAGTTAAAGAAGTAGTAGAAGAAGTTTAAGCAGAATGACGACAACTGCATAAAAATAAGTTTAAGTTGAAGTTTAAAAGGAGTAAGAAAACATTCACCGTCAACAAAATTAATTGATAACAACAGCTAAGGCGGTTAAAGAATAAATTCAATCAAAATTTAACCAAAAATCGGAAAAGTAAAACTTTCAAAATATTACATATAAACAAAATACCCGACTCTGCTCAGGATTAAGTTTTGAAATCTGAATACTTTAAAAGCGCCATGTTTCAACTTGGAAATTTTCAGCAGAATTCTTCCCGAAGATTATTGTGGTTAAATAATTACCATCACCATCATCATCATCATCACCATCACGATCACCATCATCATCATCATCACCATCACCATCACCATCACCATCACCATCACCATCACCATCACCATCACCATCACCATCACCATCACCATCACCATCACCATCACCATCACCATCACCATCACCATCACCATCACCATCACCATCACCATCACCATCACCATCGCCATCACCATCACCATCACCATCACCATCACCATCACCATCACCATCACCATCACCATCACCATCGCCATCACCATCACCATCACCATCACCATCGCCATCACCATCACCATCACCATCACCATCACCATCATCATCACCATCACCATTACCATCACCATCACCATGACCTTCACCATCACCATCACCATTACAATCAACATCATCATCATCATCACCATCATTATCACCATCACCATTTTGTGTCCATGATGCGCCCATACTTCGAACCAGTTACACCCTTTTCAGCAAAAAAAGGAAATTTTTTAAATTTTTTTTCATGCACTGTTCCAACCCGATCACCAAATCAATATAACCATAAACATCACTATGTTGATCGTAGTCTTGATCTTGATCTGATCTTGATCATGATCTTGATCATGATCTCAATCTCGATCTCGATTATGATATTGATCTTGATATAGATCTCGATCTTGATCTTAATCTTCATCTTGATTTTGGTATTGATCTAAATCTTGATATTGATCTTGATCCTGATCTTGACCTTGGTCTTTATCCTGAACTAGATCTTGATTTTGGAATTGAGCTTGATCACATTCTTCAATTCTTGTTAGAACAAAAATAAGATCAAGACCAAGGTCAAGGTCAAGATCAAGATCAAGATCAAGACTAAGATTAAGATTAAAAAAAAAAATAAATAACTGGCCATTTCAGCCCTTGAAAGGACTTTGACCTAGCTTCTTATGATACATTGTGTTGTACGTGTAATTAAGTTTGTATACCAATTGACCGAGAACCGGACCTACATGTGTAACGCCGACTCTGAACGGTGATGAAGAGAGTGTTCTTGTTCTCAAGAAGCTTTATATGGCATTTTGATTACTCTCTTAGGTTTGCCATTGTCTGCAGAGAGGTGGCGGCCGTACAGAAAAATTATTTTAATTCAAATAATTTTCTTTCACTGCTGGGGTTCGAACCCGGGTGTCCAGGTTCGTTGACATAGCGGCCACGCACTTTAACCAACTACGCCACGGATGCCAAGATTAAGATTAAGATTAAGATGAAGATGAAGATGAAGATGAAGATGAAGATGAAGATGCAGATTAAGATTAAGATTAAGATTAAGATTAAGATTAAGATTAAGGTTAAAATTAAGATTAAGATTAAGATTAAGATTAAGATTAGATTAAGATTAAGATTAGATTAAGATTAAGATTAGATTAAGATTAAGATTAAGATTAAGATTAAGATTAAGATTAAGATTAAGATTCAGGTTAAGGTTAAGATTAAGATTAAGATTAAGATTAAGATAAAGGTTAAGATTAAGATTGAGATTTAGATTAAGATTGAGATTGAGATTAAGATTAAGATTAAGACTATAATATCAGGTATGTTGGGATTTCGTGCGATGATAGAATTTTTTTAAGATTTTTGTTTATTAGTCTTTGATAAATTTTCCTTGAAGATGTAATAACTGTAGGTCTTGAACTTAAGTTCTTGAAAGAATGTAGGCGTTGAATAGATAACTATCCAATCGAGCATGCTTTGAATTACAGTGTATTGAGACCCAAGGAGTTGTACTCACTGGACCTCAATCACAAAATAAATATTATATCCTTTGAACTGATATTTTTTTTCGCTGGTGTTGACATTCAGTTCTAAACAATGCCAACAACTTTGAATCTCAATTAGAATGCAATTTAAAAGAAAAACTTTTGCAATAAGTGTTCAAAACGAATCCTTAACGTTGCGAATGGGAAACCAGTTGAACGGACTCAGAGTATTAGAAGAAAGAAAGAAAAAAAATAAAGGAAAAGAAAGTAAAGAAAAAAAGGATACCCAGAAAGTAAGCAAACCGCAGCACATGCCAAACAAATTGCAAAGCGAAGCACATTTAAGGATAAAATAAAAAAACTATTAAAAAAAATTCAAAGTTGTAAAAAAACTAAGTGCGAAAATAGGAATGAATCACTACTGCATAAAGCGTATATTTGTGTTTGTCTTAAGTTGCATGGGTGGAGCGTACATACATAGATAAGGTGGGGGCTGGGCAAATAGATAAGAAAGTGATGTACTAACGAACCAACAGGATCTGGTGAAGCAGCAACAGCAGAAGCGAAGAAAACTGATTGATATTCCCGCAAGGACATTGCAAACTTAAACTATGTAAACACAAACACACAAGCGCACTTATTCAAACGCAACCACAGCAGACACACACTTGGTGCATGCAACTGAGTACAGTTAAATTCAATAGCAGCCACGATTTCTTTTTTTCAAGACTATGATTTTGTTTTAAGGGAGTAGTACCAATCTTTTGGCAGAAAAAAAACATATATTTTTAATAATTTTTTTTAATCATATTTATTAAATATCAATTTTAAACTTTTTGTGACATATTTATAAATGTCTTAAGATAACAAAAAAAATTTGATTTTTTTTTCATCACTTCTTCAGCCGGTAGAGGGCGATGAAATCAAGCATTAAAAAAAATGACTTGTCCCGCTGCTGCAACTTAATGTCAGGAACGGCTAATCTGAACCAAAAAAATCAAATTGGTTATTATTGGTGACAACCTCTTACGTGGAAATTAACCACATTTAAGGAAAAAAGTCCCCTATGTAAAGGGGTGTATCCAAAATTTAAAAAAAAATGTTGCCCGTTTTTAAAATTTTTTTTTTAAATTTGTATATTTTTTTATTTTTGACTTTTTTCCCTAAATGTGGTTAATTTCCACGTAAGAGGTTGTCACCAATAATAACCAATTTGATTTTTTTGTTTCAAATTAGCCGTTCCTGATATTAAATTGCAGCAGCAGGACAAGTTATTTTTTTTATTGCTTGATTTCATCGCCCTCTACCGGCTGAAGAAGTGATTAAAAAAAAATTTTTTTTTGTTATCTTAAAACATTTATAAATATGTCACAAAAATTTTAAAATTGATATTTAATATATATGATTGAAAAAAAAAATTATCAGAAATATATGTTTTTTTCTACCAAAAGATTGGTACTACTCCCTTAAACTATAAAAAGGGTGAAAAAAAAATACTCGTGGTAGAAATCATAGACACACTCAGACGCATATCAAGATCAAATCGTTTTCGACGATGACGGAAGTACGCGCGGAAACCTATAAAACGTTTTGTCAAAGCTATGAAATTAAAATGTTTGTCATTTGAAAAGACAGCTCTGTAAGAGCATCCAATGCCTAACACTGCGAGGACACCGTCAGAATAATTATTTGTTTTTTCTTTAAACTGAAGTTTCCGTTTTTAAAACTTTAACCTGAATGTGCCTCTTTATCCAAGATACTAGTAGTAATTAGTATAAAACTTATCCAATAACGAAAAAATAAAAAATTTACTAATGACATTATTACAGAATCGATAAGATTAGGCTGTGCGGTTTCCTTGTTTTACTTTTTTTCTTACACTTAACCGATCCCCTATAAATGCTAAAGCATTGTTTTGATTCGGAAGACGGATTAAAGTTGGATGACTGAAAATGTAGTGGTATCGGGGAGTATTTCATATAAATTTACAAAGCTTTAAACTTCCAGAAAACACGTTCACAAGGAGATTGTTCCACAATTTTACTGCAATATATCATTGATTTTAAACATAGTCACCTGCCGTGTGGGCTTAATACTACTTGCCCATTGCGAAGAGTCGAAGATTCAAGGAATTGTCACCCAGAAAATAAGTTTTCTGGTTTCTATCGCCACATATAACTCCCTTCAAACTATTATAAGGATATTGGTTGTTCATTTAATCCAAACTTCCTTCAAACCATTTCCCGGGAGTCACTTCCTTGATTCCAGGTGTGATTTTATGAATTAAAATACAATACTAAGTCCACTCCTTATATTTAATAAATAAATATTTAATACAGGGTACATAACAGCATTGAAACTCATAGAACCAATTTGTGGATGGCTAGTGTTATCACCATTCACATTTAATGGTACAAATCTAGGCCGACCCAAAATCTATAACAATTTCTGGGCATTGTTAACCGGTTGTAAACAAGTTGAACTCCTCGCCGGCCACCATAGGTCATGCTCGCGGTGCTGAGTTACCACATCCAGCACGATACGCTCCGAAGGGCCAGCCCACAATAGTTATCTCGGCAAAAGTTTCGACCAAACCACATGAATACCATCGAACATCAACCAAATATTTTGGATGAATATTTGCTTTTGACTGTGACTTTTTGACACTTAATTATTCATGGCTCGAAATTTCCGAAATTTTCGGTCGTAATTCTCTACCTAGTAAACAGAAAATAACAAGTTTAGTCCGAAAATTCGAGTCTACATATTCATTGTGTGATGTTGCCGTGTCAGTGAGACAACGGGTTGGTCAAAGTGTGGAAAATATTGCTGCCGTTCAGGCGTCCGTAGCAAACGATACAAAACAGTCAATTCCACGGCGTTCTCAAGAATTGGGCATCACCCATACCACTTTATGGCGAATATCGCGTTAGGATCTTGGCTTACACCCATACAAGATCAAGCTGACTCAAGACTTGAAGCCGATGGACCATTTGAAGCGACGTACGTTCTCCGATTGTTCTCTGGAAAAAATGCGCCAAGATGATGAATTTCATCGCAAAATCAATGGGTTCGTCAATAAGCAAAATATGCGTTATTGGTCGGGTGAAAATCCACATGTGCTTCATGAATCACCACTTCATCCACAAAAAATAACTGTTTAGTGCAATTTGCATGCCGGCGGCGTCATTGGACCATATTTTTTCGTCGACGATAACGATCGTAACGTTACTGTGAATGGCCATCGTTATCGCACCAAGATTACCGATTATTTTTGACCCAAATTGGAAGATAGGGACTTGAACGACATGTGGTTCCAACAGGACGGTGTCACAAGCCCCACAGCACACGTTACAATCGATTTATTAAAGAGTAATTTTGATGAGCGTGCTATCTCAAGAAATGGGCCAGTCGATTGGCCGCCTCGTTCGTGCGATTTAACGCCTCTAAACTATTTTCTTTGGGGCTACGTCAAGTCATTAGTCTATGCCAACAAGCCAACGACGTTGTAAGAGCTCAGAGCCAAAATAAAACGCGAAATAGCGGCCATTTCGGCCAAAATTTGTGGCCAAGTCATTGAAAATTGGGTCCAATGAATCGACCGCTACGAGTTTCGTTCATAAATATTTTGATTGTACTTCAAGCCGATAATAAAGTTTTTGAAATATGTTAAATGGTTTGCGTTTTATTTAAAAAAAAAAGTTGTCACGTCCTTAATGGAAAATCCTTTACAACAGTCCCAACTACTCTAATCTGCAATCATCCGCCTTTTTCCTGGCTTTGGACAGGCTGGTGGTAATTCCAGGCGGAGTTCCACAATTTAACTGTAGGATTGTATGACAATAAACAAGGCAATGTTTTAGAGGTGGGTTTGGTGAGCTGCCAGAGTGGACCTGAGAAATACAAGACTTGATGGCATCAGGTCATGTATCTCCGTTGAACGATGAATTTCCATGGTATTTAGTACATATACATAAAGCTTAAGCAAGCAAAATTCGCGATTCCCAAGAGAGTTGAAAGAAGATGAAATATTTTAATTTTCCTTGAGATATATCGCACGTTGTTCTCAAAAAAAAAGCTCCAAAAAATCTTGAAATCTTTGCCTAAATGTGGGAATTTTACTAAATTTTCGACGAAGAAGTAAAAATCTTTTTAAAGAACCTAGGTTCTTGGTCGATCCATCAAGAAAATGTGATCATTCCCACGAAGATCAGATTGGAGCGATATGTCCAGAACATCAGAAGCATCTGACTTGATCAGATTTACAGAGGTTTATATTGAGGGGAGTTAAGGGACAATTCACTCGCTTGTAAATCAACAGGTAACATGGGTTTTTGCTAGCATTAAACTCTACTCTACTAGCAAGGTACCACTCGAGAGTTTTTCATGTCATTAACCTTAAGGCGGCCGGGATTTGAGAGCTATCAAATCGGGATTTGAGAGCTATCATAGGTATCACGTATCAACTATATACAAAGTTCATATCACAGGGCAAGCCGATATATCTCCGGTCCGCTAAAGGAAAGCAAAAATTTTGTAGTATTTTATGAAATTGCTAGAATTCGGTGAAAATGTGACTCTAGGGCTTTTCGGGGTCACCGATTATGAATCCGGGGTCAGATTTGATCAATTTATTTATCCTTACCCCCCTCCCCCCACTCTATCTCCACCGCTATAAAGGCTTTATTTTTTGGTACCCGGGAGTAGTTTCGGGAGTACTAAAAAAATGAGTCATTTCAAGATTTGGGGAGGAGGTAATAGAGGGAAGGATGCATGCATCTATCAAATCTGACCCCAGATTTGTGATCAGCAACCTCAAAAATGCCCTGGATCTTGTTTATGACAAAATATCCAGAGCAACAACCTTGCCTTCATCTAGAGTGGGTCCTACGGAAGCTTTAATGAAAGTCATTGAGCAATTCACTGCGCTATAAAAAAATCAGCCTAAACGAAAAAGCCTAATGTCTCCATTTTCTTTTACCACATAACAATTGCAATGACACTTAAAATAGAGCTTAAAATTTTTAACAAAAAGATATAACTTATGAATAATGTCGCTGTATTACAGTAAAAGGAAAAACATAAAAAAGTGGGTCACAATATTTGTAACTCGTTATACCAGAAATAAAAAATGTTCTTACTTTCATATTCTCACAGCCAACCCTATGATGCTTGAAGAATTTTCTTTAAACTAATGATTTTAATGTTTTCTCCGTATAAATTGGCGCATTTGTCTCTCGGCTACGTGCGGCAGTTAGTTGTCAGTGGAACCTACAACCGACCAACAGCAACAACAACAACAACAACAGCAACAGCATATCCTTGAAGCATACAAATCTTAAACACGAAAATCTCAACAATTGTCCACGTAGTCAGGCACACACATACACACAAACACACACTTGTGCCATCAGTCTTATTGCCGTGGGAAATGCATTTGCTACGTGTGCCTGCAGCAACGGCAGCAACACGCTGCAACCATCTCATCCTCGCAGCAACTGTTAATACATTTTATAGCCATAACCATGAGTAATTGTTGCACTTTGCCAAATTATGGTGGCGCCATCTTTTGAGTCGCGCTCAGCAAAATTAGCTGAACAATTGCGCTGCTTCCTGCAATTCGTGCGCTTCAACGCTTTCCGTGTTGCTTGCTGCGGCCTCCAGGTGGAGTGTTTTGCTTGTGATAACAATTTTGCGCAATATTATTGTGTTGTTGTTATTGTTGTTGCTGTAGTTTTATGTACACCGAGAAAAAAACTTCTGCAAAATTAACAAAAAACCTAGTATAGTTTACAGATGTCTTCGGCAATTCGGTGCCTCCCAAGTTCTTCGTCAAAACATCTAAATTTTACATGTTTAACTTACCGATATTCATTTGGATAACTTAACTAAGTATTTTGTAATTGTAACTTATGGCTTCGACAGTTTATATTAGCGTGCTTCGTTAATCTGACGAAAATAGTGTTCAAGTCCATTACCATTTTGATAAAGTGTCAAAGCTTTCGATGGGTTACCTATACTATTGATTAATATGTTGTTTACTTGACTTGGGTAAATCAAACATTTTTTTTTTGGCAGGGTATCAAAGTATGTGCTTTCAAAGCAATGTATAAAACAATATATTACTTTGGTGAATAGGTATAAGTTTTTAATTTCCATACAACTTGGTGCCACCCAAGCTGGCTTAGGTGATTTTACTATTGTTTTTTTTCTCGGTGTATTGCATTGTTGTTGGTGTTGTGTTCATAACATAAGCGATTATTAGGCAAGATTATCGCCGAGGCTAAATGGCTGCAAATTCCTTCAAGTTAATGATTTTCGCTTGACATGTCATGTCAAAAAAGCAAAAACAACAAAAAAAAAAAGAGAAAACAAACAGGGTACCTTCATCCGGAACACGTTTGTGATTGCAACGTCAACAAAATCAACGCAAATTTGAGACAAACACCGTGCATGGCATGCCAAATATTTTGATTTGATGTGATTTGTATTTGTTTTGAGTGGCCGTCACAGGGTGGAGCAAATGCAAGATAATCATGTAAGTGAAATTCTGTGGTCTTGCGTGGAGCGGAAGACATAAAAATGCATGCTTCCTAACTGTATCTTCGAAATTCGACAAAATGACAAATTCCAAACCAGCAAAAAATTTTTCTCGAGCTATAAAGAATACTAGGTTCTACATTTCATAATAATTCAAATATACATATCTACAAGGCTGTTCAATAAGTCCCTTGTACAATAAGAAAACTTAATTTTATTAACAAAACTTATTTTTATTACAGTTACTCCAGTAATCTCTCCGAATTTCCATACCATTTGTATAGAACGGTTTGTTTAAAAAAAAGCATACTTTTCCAATTCAGCTTCTTCATTTCATTAAGTCATTTTCCAGTGAACCATTTTTTGAGATAGGACAAAAGTCGGTGGGGTCAATATCTGAAGAATATAACCTCCAGAGATATATGAAGCCATCACAAGTCTTGATCAAAAAAGGCTTCTGGTCTGGGCCTTGTACCTTCAAGGCGATGTCTAATTTTAGCTATATAGGGCTATTCATATCGAGTTTCGGGAAACGCAACCGTGGCATTTAGCAGTTAGCAAATGTTCATGTCATTCAAATTGGTTTTTATGTAGTTAAAGACAATTCTACAATATGGAAGGTTTACTACCGAACAACGCGCTTAAATTGTTTAACTGTTCTGGAAAATTATGATTATGCAGTGGACACCTATGGCGCTTTACGAGGAGATTATGGTACTCATCATTATCCTACTGAGCGAACAAATTCCAATATTGTTTAAAATTTCAAGATAGTGGATCGGTCACGGATATTATAAGATGTGTGCAAAAAATCGCTGCGTTTAGAGCAGTGGTGCTCACTTCATGGTTTTCCATAGCCCGCGGGCATCGTGTGTTGTTGAGCTTTTGCCCACAAAGTGTTAATCGGCTCGCAGTGTTTGTACACTGCGTAAAAGTTTGTTTTTTCTGCTGTGCTTTAAATTTCAAGTCAGTATGCTTTGACCGTTCATGTGGTATGGTAGTCGCTCGCTGTTTTATTTATGAATATACGTAAATAAATTGAAATGTTTCAGGAAAAGCATTAATTCATTTTGGCTTGTTGCTTTCTATGTTAAAATAGCGAAAAACGAACGCAAAAATAAAAAAATAATTATTATATTGAAAATCCAACACTCGACAAGAGTTCCTTGCACCAAATGTTGTTAGAGCTTTTAACAACTTCTTGTTTCAGTGTAAAGCTGTGCACTCGGAAAGCTTTCTTTGTTGTTGCTTGAACCGTGCGTTGAGCACCACTGTTTTAGAGTACAGTCTGTTAAGTAAGAGCGTGTACGACATTGCTCGCATTCGGTAAATAGTGCAACCCTGAAATTTTTTCAACAAGTAGATATAACCTCTGCCCTTGACCCACTAGTAAAAAAGTTAAATTGGTGGTCGAAACTTTGTCAGTAAAGTGTGTTAGGCATAATGAGTGCTTCATACGCAGAACCCTTCGAGGCAGTTTTCCTCTGCAACCATCTAAAAGGACCAAAAATGTGCAAGCGCTCGGCGGAAAAGTATTTGAAAATGTGAAAGGCTTTTGCCCAGAAGTGGGTGCATTTCTTTAAGGAATCAAAAAACGTTGATGACCTTCCCGATCGTGGCTCAACAGGGCTCTCGACCAAGAAGGTTGAAAAATTATAGTGAGTTTTCGCGGAATCCTCTCTTAAGCTTGCGTCAAAGACAAGCAAAATTGAAACAAAAAGGTCTAAATAAATCGCACGTAATTATTCGTAACCATTTGCGTGCAAATAATTTGAAATGACAAGGCACAATTAAGAAACCACTGTTGTCCGAAAAACACGTTACTAAAAGAATGGCTTGGGCAACAGAAAACATTGATCGCGATTGGAGTAACGTACTCTTCTCTGACAAATCTTCTGTTTAGGGTTATTCGATCGTACCGCGGGCTTGGTATTCGTGGTCAAGTAATTTTGTCCAGCGTACCGTTAAACATCCCATAAAAATTCATCTTTGGGGATGCTTCTCCCCACACACCGCAGCAGCCTCTGCTTCGACTGGAAACGCAAAAAAGTCATCGTCACATTATATTGGCCTGCACAATCGCCTGATGCTAATCCCATCGAAAACTTCTGGGGCTACATCAAGCAGAAACTTCGAAGGAGACCCACCTATACCTTAAAACTGCTTTCCAGAGAAATTCGACGTATTTGGAGAGCTCTTCCTGGCGAATATGCTGAAAATTTAGTGAAAAATATGCCGCGAAGATGTCAAGCGATTATTAACGCTGGTGTTGATTGGACATCTTATTAATGTGATTGCTTCGTGCTTCGGAACATGTACAATAGACCATACCTCAAAAAAAACTTTTTAACAAAAAAAAAACCCGACTTCAAAATCAATACAAAGTAAAAAATAATTTTAAATAACTTTTCCCATTCATTTCTTGGTCATATTTTAAAAGCTATTTATACGTGTTATAATATTGGACATCTTATCATTTTCATTTTTTTTATTTTGTTTTATTATCAATATACTAATAGCTTTATGTACATAAAAGCTTTGAAGTCGGCGCTTATCTAACTATGTCGACATCTTTTTATTTTAATTTTTTCTAATTTGTTTTATCATAAAAATATTATTAACTTTATGAATATAAAAGCTTCTTAGCGATTTTTTTTTCTTTCAGTTGGCAATTTTTGAGTACGCTGAATGTAGCCAATGTGTTCCATGCATTATTTGTGCAGCTGTTACACACTATGTCATATTCAATATGAGCTTTACAAGCTCACCCAAACCAGTTTAGTGAGAATTTTAATGTGTACAAAGCTTTTAAAATTACTACAGTGTCACCAAGGCACCAAATATTGCACGGATGGTAAAAGGTCATGATTGTGTGTCAAAGATGAGCGCCGACTTCAAAGCTTTTGTGTTCATAAAGCAATTAATATATTGATAATAAAACAAAATAAAAAAAATGAAAATGATAAGATGTCCAATATTATAACACGTATAAATAGCTTTTAAAATATGACCAAGAAATGAATGGGAAAAGTTATTTAAAATTATTTTTTACTTTGTATTGATTTTGAAGTCAGGTTTTTTTTTTGTTAAAAAGTTTTTATTTCTTCCTTTTTAGATAATATGAAATATTTTATGCAATAGTATTTACTCTTGAGGAAAATTTTAAACATGAAACTTTGTTCTTAACAAATTTGATTTATTAATTCCTGGAAGTTTGTTGGGTATTTTCCATTTCTGCTTCTTTACAATTTGTAGTGCCACGCCCTTTCTGTAATCCCTCCTTATTTATTTACCGTACCATACAATGATTCTACCTACCCCTGTGCCAAATTTAGTTTCCAAGTATCAATATTAACCGTAATATAGTACTTTCCTTAAAGTGACACATCCTGTGTACAATCCCGCTCACTTTTTTAATGATTCTACCTACTTATCTACCTGCATACCAAATATTAATACGCTAGTGTCAATATTAACTAAGATATAGTATTTTTATAATATTGACACGCCCCTTTGTTGAATAACGCCCACTTTTTTAGCCGTAATTGGCAGTAACTGTACCTACCCATGTACTACATTTCAACACCCTAGTGTCAATATTATTCGATATATAGCGTGTTTCTAATATTGCCACACCCATTTGTTGAATAACGCCCACTTTATTTACAGTGATTTTTAAAAATTGTGTCTACTCCTGTACTAAATTTCAGTACCCTTGTGTCAATACTATTCGAGATACAGTGTTTTTCCAATATTGCCACACCCATTTGTCGAATAACGCCCACTTTATTAACTGTAATTTGTAATAACTATGCCTACCCATGTACTAAATTTCAGCACTCTAGTGTCAATATTATTCGATATATAGTGTGTTTCTAATATTGCCACACCCCTTTGTCGAATAACGCCCACTTTCTTTACAGTAATTTTCAAAAATGGTGTCTACCCCTGTACTAAATTTCAGTAACCTAGTGTCAATACTATTCGAGATACAGTGTTTTTCCAATATTGTCACACCCCTTTGTCAAACAACGCCCACTTTATTGACTGTAATTTTAAATAGCTATGCCTACCCACGCACTAAGTTTTAGCACCCTAGTGTCAATATTATTCGATATATAGTGTGTTTCTAACATTGCCACACCCCTTTGTCGAATAACGCCCACTTTCTTTACAGTAGTTTCTTAAAATTGTGTCTACCCCGGTACTAAATTTCAGTACCCTAGTGTCAATACTATTTGAGATACAGTGTTTTTTTAATATGACCACACCCCTTTGTCTAATAACGCCCACTTTATTGATCGTAATTTGTTATGATTGTGTCTACCCCAGTGTTTTTACTGTAAATTTCAGTACCCTAGTGTCAATATTAACTGAAATACAGTGTTTTTCTTATATTGACACGCCCCTTTGTCGAATATCGCCCACTTTTTTAAAAAAGGACATCCGCGTTCATGGTATCTATCTGTTGAAAAAAAATTACGGAAATCGGGCAAGTGCTTTAGGAGTTATCGATGTACATACATTTAAAAAAAAAAAAAAAAAAAAAAAAAAAAAAGCGCGGACAAACCAACGAAATTGAGAACCTCCTCCTTTTTGAAGTCGGTTAAAAAATAGTTCGCCGTATACCAGTGAATATGACGTATTTTTGCAAGACAATCACGAAAAATATTTTTTTTTACCGAACGTAGGGGTCGTGCTGTCAATTTCTTCATATCTCTGGTGTTTACAGTCGGATTTTAATGTTTGGTATATCAATGTTTTTGTCTTAAAGAGACTCAGGTGCACCGTTCTAGTACTTACCCTTCAGATCTCAGTTCCTACCAGCCTAATGAGTCACCCTAATATCAAAGAAATAAAGCTCTTAAAATATCATTAAT
The DNA here is from genome assembly GCA_943735915.1 of Pherbina coryleti. Taxonomy (NCBI): domain Eukaryota; kingdom Metazoa; phylum Arthropoda; class Insecta; order Diptera; family Sciomyzidae; genus Pherbina; species Pherbina coryleti. Next base: position 47,247,197 of record OX030951.1, on the reverse strand, counting down.
CTTTTGTTCAGGAAGTATATCGATATTTCCAGCAGACCTATTTTTAAAAAATTTTTGAAAATTTTTTGCCGAACGTAGAGCTCCCTTTTTTTATTTTCACCATATCATCCGTATTAAATGTCTGACCATATTGAATGACATATCGAGTTTTTTGTCTGGAAGAGACCAATTATTTTTTCTCCAAAATAAAAAAAAAAAATATTTCTACAAGTTAGTTTAAAATCCGACTGTAAAGACCAGAGATATGAAGTAAAATGTCAATGCGCGACCCTTACGTTCAGTCAAAAAAAAATTTGTTTTGGTAATTGTCTTCCAAAAATGCATCATATTCGCTGGTATTTGTTTTTTGCATAGGAGGTGGTACGGTCTGGTGTACAGTGAATGTTTGTGAAGAAAAATTTGCTTAAATAAATTTTTAGATAAATTATGCCGAACACGCTCTTCCTTAACAAACTATATGTGTCAGAGCAAGAACTTATTGAAAGAAAAGTATGTCTCAATACAATAGAATATGTCCCCACTGTTGAAGTTGAAAAATCATCCATGATAACTTTTACCACATCAGATCTTTGAATTACCTTATATACCGATTACATATCGTAGCAAACCCTTTTACTGCTGTTTCGAGAAGATTGACAGCAATGCTTATAACTTCAAGCTTAAATATTTTAGCTCTTTGAAGTAGATCGTTCACATCTGTCAACTACTAGAAACTTGTATATCTCTCTCAGTTCCTCTTTTTTTAACCTCAAACATCCACATCCGTAGTTAGATAGGCAAAGTTTACTTCAATAAAGCTCACCCTGATTCAGACAACCACATCCTTAATACACCACTCCACAGACGGACATCTTTCTTCACATGCACATGATAAGAAACTTTATAGCTCTTTACAGAGTGCAAGCTATCACAAGTGGGTGTCTGTAACGTTTGCAGTTTCAATATTTTGAGAAATGTCTATCCAAACTAACATGAGAACTTAAAAAACAAATAAAACAAAAAAAAAAAGTTTATTTTTCTTTTTAAACTTGTCTCTAAATATGCCTCATCTGCTCTTTTGCATTACGGCTGATTGTCGACTAACGACATGCATCACGCGTGTCGCATGCAAGAAAATTTATTTCCATAGCAACAACGTAAGAATTAAGTTACGTAGTTATGCACTCAAATGAACAATGACAAACGAGTTTCATTCCGATAAAGTTTTCGCGTAATTTTGGTAAAGCAGTGCATTTTCTTAGAATATCTGATGTTTGTTGCTTGCACTCTGTAGTGTGAGGAATCAATTATTTAAATTTCAGACTATAATAGCAAAGAGAGAGAAAGAGAGAGGGAAAGAGGGAATGAGGGAGAGAGAGAATACTTAGAAAACAGTCGTTGAATTTACATAGTTTTCAATTTCAATGTATTCAAGTTTAATAAAATCTTTTTTTAAGTTCTTCTCTTGTTGCAAAGTTATGCAAAGATATTGAAAACCCCTTTAAATTGTATTGCACTCCACCTATCAGTGAATAGATGAAATAACTGCTAAAATTGACTAAACCTCTACAATCTATACGTTTCTATTACAAATAAAATGTATATATACTTATATATACCAATATAAAGAAGTAAGTCTGTGTGTAAGTTTGTTTTTATCTTCGAGGTGAGCTCGAAATCTACTAAACCAATTGATGTAAAACTTTTGACGTGACAAAGTTAAGTTTTATACCTCACAGGTTCCTAAATAAGTTAAAATTTACGTTTTTCCGGAATGCATCGGGGTTGCATGGAATTGTTACTCGCTCAGTATAGGTGCCAAGAGAATTTAAAATTTCTGAAATTACTGTAAAGGTCAATCCTTTACTCTATGACAAAACTAATAAAAAAAAAAAAATATAAATTAAGGACGGCATCGGGACGCTGACAGAGCTGCTTAAACAACTTAACCCCAAATTTGTTACATGAAATTATTACTCATTGAGTAGATATACATATCGTACTCCATCTTCAAAACAGACACAACTCAAAATTTCAAAATTTTCAGGAGAAGCAAAAACCTTTTTTTTTTAAACAAGAAGACAAAACGATTTATTTTTTTAATTAAAGAGTAAAAAGACGAATGCAAAATTTTGATAGTTGATGGAGCCTATCACTACGAATTGTTTAACATTAAAAAGTAAAAATTTGTAAATTTTGAGTTGTGCCTGCTTTGAAAATGGAGTTTGATATGTGCTATGATACAGTATATTATATGCCAGTAAAGCCTTGTCCTTAGCCCTCACGACAAAAATAAACAAAAAATACATGACGTTATGGAATCGAGGTTAGGGCCGTTCTTAAATCTAAAATGCAACAAACATGCAACGACGTTGCATGAATGTATTTCTTGGTGAATAAATGAACTACGATAAATTTTTTACCTAACGGCCTTCCGACAAAAAAAAAAACTAAATAAATTATGACGTCGTCAGGTCGCGAAGGTAGCATCTTATGCAACAAAGATGCATTATTTTTGCATGGAATTATTACTGCCTCAGTAAAGTGCGAAAGTAAATTTTCTTTAACGATAGCAAAAAATGGTCGTTGACCTGCTCGGAATTATACCCATAACTCCGTGATTATTGACGCTACGGTAAGTTTTATGGAATGGCAATAAAGGTGAGGTTTTCGGCAACACTATAAGAAAAAAAATTTGTCTTCGTAAGCCATCTTAAAAAAACTTTTAAAGGCAACGTAAACGCAACATTGTTGCATGGATTTATTGGTATTGCTCTAAGCAAAATGTAAATGTAATTAAAAAAAAAAAAATTGTAAAAATATCAAATAAGACAAAAAAAAATTATATATTTAAAAAAAATTTTATTTCATATAAAAAAAACATAGGACAAGAATACGGACAAAGCTTTGTACAAGAACTAGAATAGGATAAGAAAAATTATGATGAAAAGTTTTTGGAAAAAAATTAGGACCAGTAATAAAATAAGGAGTAAGACGGGAAGATTTGGACAAAGACTAGAACATGCATTTGGACAAGGATTAGGACAAGAATTCAATTAAGGATTCGGAAAATAATGAGAAAAATAATTTGGCAAAAGTTAGGACTAAAATTAAGACACATTTAGGACAAGATTTAGAACAAGATTGGGAAAATAATAAGGGCTTGGATTGTAAGAACCAATGGAACAATTATTTGGACAGATTTTCAAAAAATATTGCAACAAAGAGTGGGAAAAGAAGTGTGATAAGGATTAAGAAAAGGATTCGAACAAGAATAAGGTCTGGAATTTTTACATGGATTTAAACAAGAGTTTCGACAAGTAGTAGGCCAAGCCTCAAGATGAGTATAAGAATAAGGACAAGAACGCAGTGAAATTTAGGTACAGGGGATAGGATACGAATGTAAATAAGGGCGTGAACCACGTAAAACCTAATAATGTGTTCATGACACAGTCAACAGTTTTTAATTTTTTTTTTTGAGGCAACTTAAAAAGGTCCTTTATTGCGTGTTTTTGCTACCTTTCTTCCTTTGTGTATCTTTTTCAATTTAAACGAGTATCCAATCCTTTTTTATTTCGATTTATGGATTTATAATACAAAAGTAAGGAAGTTATATTATAAAAACACAAACCTTGTTTTTTATATTAAAATGGCTCATATGTACACCCGAAAAAAATTATTGGTGAAATTAACAATGAAACTATTAACCCTGGATGTGCATCGTTATTTGAACCCTGTTTATGGCCTTTGTTAGTCGAAACTACTAACATCAACTTTGAAGGACACTGACCACAAGAAGAGGCATAATAAGTTCAAGTTAACAAATGATTTTATGAAATAATATTTATTAAAGCGACTCAACAAGAAAAAACTATTGATTTCTTATTCATATTTAACATATTGAACAAAAATAATAATGACTTCATTTTGTCAAAACACAAAATATATGATCGTTGTTAATCGAATCGACTAACGAAGCACATCCAGGGTTAAATCCCATCCAACAGTCGAGTTTTTCAAATTAACAGTCTGAACTGTTGATAAAATAATTGTTTTACTTAATCAGTCCTCTGTTAATTTAACATTTCAGACTGTAAAATTGAAGAAACTCGTCTGTTGGATGGAATTTAACTGTTTTCATTGTTAATCGAGCTATTATTTTTTTTTTTTTTTTTAATGTAGATTAACGATTTTACATTGTATACGATGACACTACTTAATGAGCTAAAACTTATATTGAGCTAATTTTGTTTAAATATCCATGCCTTAAAATCACACCTTTATCAAATTTTGGTGGTATCTGCAAGGTTAATATTGTTTCGTTTATGTAGCGCTTACACCTCAAATTAACCTCAAAGTCATGAGAGAATATCATAAAGAGCCGGAACCTATTTGTTAAATTAAAATTTTTTTTTTTACGTTAAGCAGTTTGTTAATTTAGCCCAAGCTAGGTGAATCTTCACTGCCAAAGTGCTATAGAATTTTCTAAATCAGGAGCGAAAATAACTCCATAAATAAATATGTCTATGTATCACAGGGTAGAAGTGAAACTTTAACACAAAAAAGTAGAGATTTTTAAGTGGTTAATTGATTTACTCTTAAATATAGTCCTTCCAAGAAAGTTCCATTTCAGATAATGGCCAGAGTAGATTCAATATGTTTTAATACAATTTCAAGTAATACAATCACACCAAACCCATCATACCATACCATACCATCATTCCATAATCATCATATCACCATACAAACCATCATCCCATACTATCATCCTATGCCGATATACTGTATCAAAAAACTATGTGATATGTAGAATTTTATATCAAAAACATTAAGATGTAAGCAAAATAAATGCTATACAGTAATATACTCTGTGTTCTCTTTATTTCTTGGTGAACACACTGTATTTGAAACATGCAGCACTGCAATCTGATCAGCAAATTTGGTACACACTCTATTGAGAGCCAGCCGAACCGAATGTGGTTCAGTACTCGTTACGATTCCTGGTTTGATTTGAAATTACTGCACAAAAGTTTGAAATATTCTTTAAAATGTTGTACAGTACAGCTCTGTTACTTAGCAATCAGCGTTTTTCCTTACGTTTAAGGTAGATTTTTTTGATATGAATATCAAAGACATGATCCATATGCGGCGAGCTTTTCTCATTTCCTTTTCATTAGGAATATATCGGTTTTACTTCCCATCGCGGCTAAAGAACTTTCTCTTCAAAAAGATACAAGAGTACATTATTTTTTTCATAACTAAAGACGATAAAGATGTGTCCAAACTGCTCAAAGTCTATGAGGATCAGTGTTGCCAGAACTTTTTTGAGAAAAGCGCGAGATTTTAAAAAAATATCGCCCAAAATCGCCCAATAAAAAAAAAATTTGCCAAAAATCGCAATTTTTTCTAAGAAATTTATTATATTAGAAAAAACAAAACAAATTAAATACATTTTTTTCAAATAATATTGAGATCTGTTAATAGTATTAGATATATAAAAGTTCTTATTTTCATATTTTTTGAAATAATATTGAGATCTGTAAAAAATAATAAAAAAGCTACTTCATTTCATACGAGAATTTTTATCGTTAAAGAACCATTTTCAGAGACTATAACATTTTAGAATTTTTCAATATGCAACTTTAAAAATAAAAACTTTTTACAAAAAACGTAGTTCCTTCAGCCATATAAGACTCTTCCTCCGTTTCGTCAATTCTCGAAGTATTGTTTAGTTCATACATTGATTTATGTATTCATTTTTGAAATCATATCATCGGATATTGGCAGCGACTTGCAACAACAGTTTTGAGCCTTCATGAAGCATTTTACTCGAATGATTGAAGTTAGCATATCAAATTAATTCTGTTACGAATTTTAGTTTTGGTCAAATTCATGACGGAGAAAATATGTTCCACAAATGCATTAGAATGTGGCAAGGAAAGCAAGATGAATGCCAACTTACAAATATTGCCAAACATTTTTCCCCCTACTGTTGTCTTAATTTTGTATGCCGATTCCCAAAATTCTTCACTTTCAGATGGCACTTTGTTTTTGAAAACATTGCTCCATGGAAATGTCAACAAAGATTCGTATTCGATTTCTGCTGCACGTCACTCTTCAAGAGATAGATAATAAAGAGGAAGTTCACGGAAAGAAGGTCTTATATAGTTTAAAAATCTTTCCGGACATAAAATAAAAGCATTTTCAAACATTTCTAACTGACTAGGTAATCGTTTTAACATTTCCTTGATTAAAACTATAATGAAATTCTGGCATTTTGATAGTATGTCGATCATAACAATATCATCACTTAATTTGTGAATTTCTTCATGGAACTGATAATGAAATGTAAGGTTATTAATTTTTTTTTAATTGCTTTTATCCGCTAAAATTTTATTTAAGCTGAATGTAGCTAAATTATCAAAATTGAAATTTTTGACAATGTCTTCTTTTATAATTTTTGAAACAAGTCTTTGAATAAATGTTGTGATTTCATCGTAAGCTTGAGAAAAAGTCAACTTTTTCTCGTTGAAAATATAAATTAAGTAAGTTGATGTTTTGAAGAAACGGTCTCAAAAAAATAAGTATTTCGATATAATAAATTATCGATAAGGCTTGTGAGTTGTGTTCAATCGCATTGTTAACAGAGTGTTCCAAACACTTTTAAAACAATTGTTATTTTCTTTAATTTAAATTTTAAACACATGAGATGAGTTTATGAAAAAGCGTGTTTTTTACAAAAATCGCCCAAAAAATCGCCAGGCAATTTCCTAAAAATTAAAGCGCAAAAACAAGAAAAAAAGCGGCCAATTGGCGATAAATCGCCCAATTTGGTAACGGTGCTGAGGATGTACATTGCGCATTTGTATTTGTATTTGTATTTGCATATATTTATATGGTGTCAAGCTAGCACAACAAGCTTCATCAAAGAAACCTTATAATTACAGTACCGGCTACATTCCTTAATATTAAAGAGATAAAAATTTATAATTTAGACTTTGGTCACTTTTGTTGTTGGTGTACGCTAATTACTCTTAATAACCGTACTTTACGCCACAATGATTGTTGGTCTCAGATTAAGCTCTATTAAGCATAAACCTTTAAGTTATATCAATTATTCCAACTGGGGTAAAGTTGAACATTAAAGTTATTTTATAAACTACACACTGTAGTTTAATTCACTGTATTTTCACTTTAATTGATTTTCATTTAAAAAAAAATGCGACTTAATCGGTGCATTAAAATTTCATAATATTTACGTTTGCTTTGCTCTTTAAATCAATTAAACTTTAATAAATGCACAAATGTCTATTTTATATAAATGATTAAATGTGCTGGTTTTTTAATTTATTTTCAATGTATTGGTAAATGTGTGTTGCACGATATATAATTCAAGTGATTATCTTTTATTTTAATTAATAATTCAATAATTGTTGCAATCAAGAGTGCTAAGGAGCGCATTGATTGGTTATTTAATATATAAAGTATTTGGTTTGAAGTCATTTGAGTTGCATAAATGATGAGGTCGGGTAAAAATTTTTTATGATGAATGAAATTTTATTTATTATCAAGTTAATAAGTGACAAAAATTCAATAGCTACAATATTTATCAATACGGAACATAGACGTGATTTAATACAAAACCGACTATGTTAATCTATCGGATTAATTAACAGAAGGCATCGATGCATTAATTAATAAAATAACATATTAATGAGCAATGTCAAGTTGATTTAAGACTCTAGGAAAATTATTTATAATTCGAAGATTGACGTGTCTGCACCTATACCTAATAAACTTTAAAACTGAATATCTCATAAAAGATAATATATTTTAATAGCATTTTCTTCTTTAATGTGAAGTATTTCAATAAATTGTCGTTTAGTTAACTTTACTTTTAACCCTAGGATGTGCGAGGCCCATAAACCATGGCCAGCTGTCCTTATTATTTTCGTACTGATAGGTGTCCAATCGACAGCTGCTATATTGTGTGACACAATAGCTATGTGTGGGTGTCATTATTAGGGGGTATCTTAAGAAAGGAAGGGGGGGGGATTGGGATGCCTAAAAAAGTAACAAAATTACTATTTTTATAGGGCGCACGTTAACTGTTAACTGATTTATGTAAGAATTTAATATAATTTAACGGAATTAATACTGAGGTAAGAATTGTGAATGTTCTTTTTCATAATTTATGGTTTTTCAGTAGCACAGCCGTGGCACAGGCAAATTTTGTTCATAGAGCCGCGTTCAAGACACATGAATATTTTGCATTTTTTATACAAGAGTGTTTTTCAAGACACACGAATATTTTGCATTTTTTATACAAGAGTGTTTTGCGGCGCTTTTTGTCGTGATGAGCATAGAGCATAGCTGTGCTGGGTACACCTGGGTCAGTTATAATAAAGAAAAAATTAGGAATATACATAAAAGGTTTTCCATTAAGGACTTGACAACTTTTTTTTTAAGTGAAACGCAAATTATTTGAGATATTTCAAAAACTTTATTATCGGCTTGAAGTAAAATCAAAACATGGAATAAATCAAAAACCGTTAAACAGTTATTTTTTGCTGCACCGACCAATAACGCATATTTTGCTTATTGACGAACCCATTGAGTAGAAATGAGCTTCGTCACTGAAGAATCTTTTCTAGAGCCCAATCGGAGAACGTACGTCGCTTCAAATGGTCCATCGGCTTTTATTCTTGAGCCAGTGAAAGGGTGCGGGAAAGGATGCGGGCGGTATCTAAGCGGTGTGTTCTTCATCCAAACAAAACCAGCTTTGGACAAGTAAAATTAACCAACGGACTATTGGGAATCATTCACAGTAAAAGTCTCCCCCACGACAATTTCCTCCTCTTCTTCATTGTCTCTATCTTACGCACCATTCGTCTCAAAGAGAAACTCTTTTTCAGATTCCGACGCCACTTCATCAGGCGGGATATAGTCTTCTTGAGCATCATCATCACCTCCGAACGGAACAAAAAACACGATCAGTCTGTCCTCAGTGAGTTGCATTTCAAATATAAAAAAAACAGTAGATATGCAACCAAAACGATATTTACCCGTTCAATGTCAAAATAAAACTGTATAGATCTAAAATAAATCTATAAGAAGTGAACTTTCGAGCTTTAATATAGTGAAAGCTCAATTGACCACATGTATACATACACACATAGCATAATAGAATCGCCGAACGAGATCGATCGTGTTTGGAGATGTTTTCTTTTGCAGCTTACATACATTTCCCATACATTTAACGAACGGGCCTCGTGAGGCCCAGTAGGTACAATTACCACCTTGATACATAAAGATATCAGGTTTGTTCTACGAAATAAATGCAAATAATTTTTAGCTGGCTTCGTTACGTTTAGAAAACATAAACAGTAGTTGGCATAAAATATTTCGGCGTGCAGAGCTAAGAAAAAAATTTGGTGACTACTCAAAGTCAAAATGGGCCTAGAAAAGCCCAGCCGCACATCCTAGGGTTAATCTTCATCCGAACATGTCATCAAATTTATGTTTTTGACTTAAAATACTTTAACCTTATTATTTATATTAAATTTTAATGTGACCTTTGATTTTTTATATTGAAAACAAATTTGAACTTTAGACCAAGTATGTTGACAACAAGACAACATTAAGACAATGAAGGTAAAAATATGGCACGATCAAGGCTACCCTTGATACGAGGTTCATCATATGTAGATAAGAACTTAGTTACTAATGTAAAAGCGTTCTCTCTGTCCAAATAAACTTCTGGGTAACTTTCTCCACATATTGGCAGTATAAGTAGGACCTAAGTAGCTTGAGTAAATCACAGTGAAAAGTCATGCAAAACTACTGATGAGTTGGTGTAGCGGCCAACGAAACAGTCTGTATAGTCTATACAGAGTCGTTTTTGTTGTTGTTGGTTGTTACCTTTTTATGCGGTTTTTTTAATGCGGATTTGAATTTATGCGGTTTCTAAAATTGATTTTTTTTTTTTTGGTGATTTTGCTAAAATGCTTATTTTGGCAACACTGTTACAGCCTTTCAGTGTCAAAAACTATCGCAGAAATTCTTCAAACGTGCGATACATTGCAGGAAAAAATTATGCTATACGAGCCAGACACTGAAAAGGCTTTAAAAATAAATCAAGATTTCAATCGCATTGTGGCAGGTTATCGAGAGCAGCAGAAACAATTAAAAACTGCAGCAACTCAAAAAACAATCACTTCATTTTTTAAAAGAATTGAGAATTCTGCTGACGTGGATGTAGCACGATCTATAAGCGATGACAGCACTTCCCCAGTAACTGAAAGACGCAAAAGACCACATGTTAGTAGTGATTCCGATGATAGTTAACTTGCATCAGAAAACATTTGAAAATTCGTGAATTTTTTTTTTTTTTCCTAAAATATGGACAAGATTTTATTAAAAGATTAATATGTATTGAAATCAAAAAATAAATTGTTTTGTTTTGTTTAATTCTAGCTCGTTGGTTTTTTTTTATGCGATTTTGGCTTTTTTTTTTAACAAGGTTTATTTGAATTTATGCGGTTTTTGAAGATGTTGGAACGCATCCCAAGTTTTTGTATGGAAGTAGTGTATTTTTTATGCGGTTTTTTTTTATGCGGGTTTCCGAGGAACGCATATACCGCATAAAAAGAGACCCAAGTGTACTTTTATTCTGCGATGGTTCAATATCATCCCATGGATTTCATCGACAATTTCTGGTGTGACAACCTCTTTTGGGTGACCTGAACGTTCAGTGACCCTGACAGAATTCAGTAAACCACTTCTTAACCATTGGAATTAATGATGCATAGTCCCCATAGTCAGAGGCGTTCTTAGGGGGGGTGGTCCGCCCCGGGTGACACCATTTTAGGGGTGACACCGTCCGGGTATTTTTTTGATTATGATAGAAATAAAATCGTTGAAATAATTAAGTTGTATACTCAATTGGTGCTAAATTCCTTTTAAATTCCACAAATGACTATACTTTCCTCTACTTTCTTTTCATCTGGGCTGATGTCTAAAAAGAAACTGACGCTACACAAATTTACAAATTTAAGGATTGACTCTTGAAAAAGTTTTGATTTAAAGAAATGGTCTTGTCCAATTTCCGCAGGATGAACGAAGGATACGCAGGATACGCTAGAGCCTCGAGTTGCGTCGTTTCAAGTTGCGTCGTTTTCGAGTTGCGGCGATACAAATTTTGAATGTACATTATATTAAACAAAAATGAAATTGTTTTTCTCGTATATTATATGAACCGGAGAGACTGTGTTTTTGCTTTTTGTTTTTTTGTGGAATTTGAAGAATATTGAAGTTTTTTTTATTAGCTTTACTTCATTTGTCTGTCCCGTACAAATCTTGGAATCCATTTTTAACCAATTTCCCGATGAGCTAGAGTTTTGAAACTTTAAATGTAGCTCCTTGGCTACAGGCCTGACCTGTATTTATCGGCTCTCCGCAAAATCGCCCAAAGAAAAATCGCCCAAAAAAAATAATGAAAAATCACCCAATTTTTTTCCATACGAATTTGGGTGATTTTTCATATGAAAAAAAATTGGGCGATTTTGCATTTTTGTTGGGTAAAATTTCGTTTTTTGCTTTTGGGCGAAATTTCACCCAAATATATTGGGCGAAATTTCACTTTTCGGTTTTGGGTGATTTTTCGTTTTCTTTGGGTGATCTTTCGTTTTCAATATTAAACCTTAAATGCACAAGGACCCCGATTTTTACCGAAAAAAATATATTTTATGTAAAATTAAGTAAAAATAAAAACTGCGTTTTTAGTTTTGAAAATTTTTTTTAGTTTTCTATTTAGATCGATAATTCTTTTAGTTTTAGATCGAAATTTTTTCGATCACTAAAGGACATGTTTTGAAAGCAGTCAGTATTTTTTCCTAATCAAAATTATTTATCTGTTCCTAGAAGTTAAACTGTTAAAAATAGTGTTTATTTAGTTAAAAAAAATTTTTTTTTTGACTTTGTACATAATTTTTTAAAAAAGTATGACAAATAGAAGTAAAAACTATATTTTTATTTAAGACTTATAATATTCTAAATAATATAGAACCGATTTGAAAAAAATCAAACCAAAAATATAGCCGTAAGCCAAAGATACACGGTGCATTTAAGGGTTAAATAAGAAACGTCAATCAGTTCTTAAAGATAACGGTATTTAGTTTGTTCCGTCATTGTTTCTTTTTGAAATTTTTTGATAACCAAAGAAACTTGTTGTTTTGAAAAAGAATCAGTATTTTTCCCTTGTACGAAATGTTTTTATAGATTTTTAAGTATGAGATTATATAAAATTAAAATGAATTAAATTTTTAAATTTAACGCACTTCCTACATAAATAGTATTATAATATAATATCCATATAAATAGTATTTATATCATCAAATGATTGAATTAAAATAGACTTAAAAAAAAAATACTGGCCTTGAAAATCCTCATTTCGTACAAGGGAATTTCGAATCTCGTGTGGGAACACAATGTAAAATATTGGGCGATTTTTCATTTTTTTGGGTGAATTTTCGTTTTTGTTTTTGGGTAATTTTTCCAAAAATTTTTGGGCTTTTTTTCGTTTTCTTGGGTAAAATTTCGTTTTTTCGTTTTGGGCGATTTTTCATAAATTTTTGGGTCATTTTTCATTTGGGTGATTTTTCCTTTTTTTTTTTTTGGGCGATTTTGCGGAGAGCCGTATTTATCTTCTTTGTTGGGTCAAAGTATAAACACATGTGTTAAGTAGATTGTTTCCTTTTTGTTACTATCTACCATGAACGTTTTTTGTAGAGTAACCATATTTTTTTTAATGATAACTTAAAAGAATTCACCATTGTTCTAACGTTGAATCTATCGCCTTACTTTACGATTTTCTGTGATGGTGCTCTCCCTTTCTTATTTTTACTTTTATATCGAGGAATCATTTTATCAAATTAATAGCATTAATTGTATCCTTAAGAAGAATATAAGAAATTTATCAATAAATTTAATTAGGTGTATCCTTAATTATCATACATCCTTAAGAAGTGGTAGCTTAAACCGATTTTTGACTTTTTAAATAGTGCAACCACAATCCTTTTTCGAGGAGAAACAAATAAAATATACACTCAAAAAAAAAAAATAAATAAATATACACTCAAAATATATGTAATCAAAATATATGTAAATATATGTAAATATACACAAAATAAAATATACACTCAGTGAATTAAAATTAAATTAAGAAGGCACCTTATAATTATATTACTTTAAGTAAAAAAATATTTATTTTTAAAAGAAATATTGATCATGTGAGACTCTTTCCATCAGATTTCATAGAAAAAAGAAATGCCAACAAAGTTTGAAATAATCGACAAATATATACATATTACTCTCTTGCTATCCTCTCTTACTATACTAATCATACTCTCTTAAAATAGAGCACCATCTACATTTCAAGTTATTTTCCAAAACCATTATCCACATTAACCATTAACTATCAACCATCACCACTCAAAACACTAATATATCCAACCAGTGATGTGATTTGGTGGGATTTCGGGCTCATTTTGGGATATTTGGCCTACTTGAGAACGTGTGGGATTTCAGATGCTTAGGTGGGATTTTCTACTGAATCATAACTTTTTAAAGTGTAAATTAGCAAAACTGGTTGGTATCACTTTTTTGTAATCTTTCAAAATTTTTCGTTAATTTCTGTTTCATTGATTCTAAATATGTAAGAAAGGGATATGTATGTATATTCAAGTATATTCATATATTTGCCCATTCAGGCTTAAAATTAATGAAAATAAGATCCTTATTAAAAAACAAAAATATAAGCTCAGTTTTATTTTGATGCAACGAAAGAAATTTACGATTACTTCATACACTTAAGAGAGTTTTTATAAAAAACACAGTGTTTAACTTTTCGTATTTTTTTGTTCTTAATTTGTTATATTTATTGAAAAACTTTATTATGTACATTGTAAAACTATAAAATTATTATAATGTTAAAAAAATGTAGGGGAGGATGCCCGCCTACTAAACACGGTTTGCTTGGGGGCTATACCTTCGGTTTACAACATAATTTTTTTGGTTTCATTTGGAAGCCAAGTTCAATAACTAACATGAATTTTAATCAGAATTTAAAATTTCCAAAAATTGTATTTTTGGCAGTCGATCTAGCAAAAGTCTTGAAATCAGCCGCTTAAAAAATCGGCCCAGCTACTGAACACCTAAAACAAATCGTTGAAAAAAATAAGAAAATGAAGTAAAAACACTAGTTTTTGAGAGTTTATAAAAAGTTTATTCTATCAATAGTTCACAATGACTCACTGAACTTTCAACAATAGAGATTTGAATTTCTTTGATGCCTGCAGCCATCGCATCAGAATTTATATTCGTTCTTCTTTTCACTTTTTTCTAGGCGACGCCATTCTAAAATTTTATCTGAACGTGGACGAGAATCACGAAAACTATTTTAACTAATTTCAAACACTTTTTCCAATCATATAAATTACAATTTTTTACTTGCACGATTTCTGAAAATTTGTTCGGAAGATGGATCAACGTTTTGTTCAGTAGGTGGGCAGGCACGCCATCATGATATGACGTGAAATATTTTTTGCCCATTTCTCAATATTGTTCGATTGCTCGTCGAATTGTGAAAAATAAACATTTTATATAGAATTTTACTCATATTCACCTTTTTTTATTAATAAGAAACACTCTGAAATTCACTAAATAGAGATGAACTATTTTTGCTTAGCTTCGTTATATTCGAATATTTTATTTCTCAACGGCCGTGGGGCTAAAGCAGCATGCGCATTCATCTCAATGATTTATCAAAAGTGAACATTCAATGAGATGTTACTGCGACACTTTACAGATTGGCGCATCATACAGACGTCAGAACTTACAGTGTTCAGTAGTAGGTGGGCCTGTTCAGCAGGTGGGCATCCTTATTTCTTTTCAAAAATTGCATAAAAAATTGTTATTGGTATAAATATTTGGGTGGGATTTTTTGTGGGTTTTTCGAGTCATTTTGGTGGGATAAACAGGTCTATATCGAGATGTAATCGGGATTTTTTACTACATCAGAATCACATCACTGTGACCAACACTGTATTTATTTTTAAATGTATTAAATTTAAACTGTATACCTTACTTTTTTAGTTGACACGCAGCGTAGCACTCGAAAACTGTTGTGGGCAATACATATAACAAATATTCCCTCTACAGTAGTTTACAAGGTTTTGCCATTTGCAACCATAAGAGTGGAGACAAGAACCAGCCTCACTTGTATAACAGTTGAAAATGTACTCTTTAGTTTTGAACAGAATCAGTTTGTCGCTTTGGCCATCTACAGTATTATTTACGGTTGCTCACATAATCTGCAAAGCTTTCAGAAAGCTTTTAACAGTTAAAATAACAGTAACTCTGTTATTTCAAACATTAAACCGAAGATGTCACTGTCTTCCGGTTGATATTAAGCATAAACAAGAAACGTGTCCCAGATAAAAATTTTTTTAGCATTATGTTAAGCTAACATAAAGATAGTCAAATACTTTTAACATTAAGGATACAGTTCGATTTTTCGAACATACAACATTTATGTAACAGTATAATCATATCTGTTAGATAACTGAAAGAAGACGATATATTATTGAATAAGTTAGTCAAATTTTTTAATTTGCTATTAATTTGCAATACTTTTGGGAAAAAAGGCTATTTGGGAATTTTTCAAACTCTTTTGTCCTATAATCACTAGCCAATGAGATAAAGAAGAGCTGTAACGAATATGAAATCAATCGGTAAATCAGTTTTTGAGAAATTTGGATTACCACGAAGACGTTCAAAGAAAAATAAAAGTCTTTATTTTTTATGTATTTTTTTAGACTTTTTTTTTCTTATTTTTAAAAATTTTTTTTTCCCCTTTATATGCTTAGTGTATCTTTTTGGATGCAACCGAGAAAATAAGCTATTTATTTTAAAATATTGTAAAAATTTAAATGCTGGATATGTAGTTTCGCTCAGAAAATTGCAAGTATAAAATAAAAATTTAATTATTGTCATTACTTTGTTAGTTTGGAAAATATTGATCGTCAAATTAAAAATTAGTTTTTTTTTTAATTTTTACGGAAAGTTCGCTTTTTCACATGAAATATCTTTTAAACTATTAACAATTTCAAAGTAAAAAAATTACTAATTAGTCTAGTTATCATAAAAAGAATCGTTTTCCACGTTTTTCCTTGAACTCCTACATCCAAGCTGATGGATGGTATACGTCGGAATGCATACTGTATCTTTTTGGATACAACCATGTTTTCTTTAATAACTCGTAAACAAAAATTTTTTCCAAAGAAATAACAACGGGGTGGTGTTCAGGGGATCATTTAGCACAACATAATTTTGTTGATGAAATCGGTGTTGTTGGGCATTTAAGGATTATTTTTTTTTTCAATTATCAACTAACGGACATGTCACATTCGATACTTTGCTGTGTTCATATTCATCTTCAAATGAGAGACGAACAGTTTGTATGAAGTGTGGTTCGGCTGCGTTTTCAACAATCGCTCCGAATCCGCAAACTTCATTATCGACAGGCATTGAACTTACTCGCCGGTTTCTACATTCGATAAATCAACGAGTTCGAATCATTTTCCCGCTGCATCTGATCCGCCGTTTTCCACAATCAGCATGATTATTCATTAAAAAATTAAACATTCGGAAATTCCATCACAACATGTTTCCTGTCACGTGACCGCAAACACCTCAAATTAAGCCACAAATCATATCGCATTACATCGGTGCGGAGCGAGATAAAATCAATTGTTTGTGAACATGCTACAAGTAAAAAGGAAAAACAATGAGGAAGTGATTCATGTCGACCCAGAATAAAGTGCCAAAAAAAGTAATAAAATAAAGCACCCACAAAATTTTTGAATAGCAAGATTTAATGGCGAAAAAATTCACCCCCTGACAAATCTAGCAGTCAAGAGATCAATGCAAAGTAAATCTTTGAATGGCAATTTTTTCGCGATTCTGATTTTTTGTTCTACTTTTTTTTTTCTTTATAAGCCGGCATAAATAAGTCCCAGTGGAACTGTGTGAGTTCCTGCCATTATGAAGACTTCTTGAGAAGCTCATTGAAAGCGCTAATGGCGCACTTGATGCGCTAAAAAGAAAAAAAAAACTGCTCTGGCGTAGGAAGGTTGGGGTTGGAATGAAAAAAATTGGATTTTGTTGGCATAAGTGTGAACCTTGGTGCTTGAAACGCATCAATGACACTTGATTGCAAACAATTTCTAAATAAGTTAAATGGTTTTTCTGAAAAAAACCAACTTGATTGAGTTGGAAGTAGCAAAAAACAAACACGCATTAAACCAAAGAATGGATTATGTAGCAGCTCATTTTGAAAAGCTGTCATATGCACTACATATGAGCAAATTTTTTGATCATTAATTAATAATTCGCTTGCGTACAGAAAAAAAAATAAAAAAACTATTGCCAACTTATGACAGCGTATTTTCGGTGTTCTTCTCCTCCTCCCACAGCTGCAAGGAGTACCAAAAAAATTTAATGACATGACCAAAGCGGCAAGAAATTGTGACGTGCTTGTAGCTGACATGCTGAAAGTAATTAACGTCCCATTACTGGTTAGATTATCCATGAATAATTGGTGTTTTGCATCCAGAGTAACCACAAAGCACAACCATTGGCGGCACAACCCACTCACTTAACACTCTGGTCACTGTGTAGCAGCAAGGCTGCTGTAGGTGGGGCACTTATTATGTTGTGCCGCCCTACATAAAAACCAAAACAAAAATAAAAATCGAAAAAACCTACACTAATTGCTTTTCTGCAAACTTCTTGGCAAAAGTGTCGAGTCAGCAATTCAATGAGTCCCACTGTTGGTGATGATGTTGGTGTTTGTGTGTGTGGGAGCAGTGTTTGGACAGCACTTGCTTTTTTGCTAGACTGCAGCAGCAAAATTAAGTGCATATCTTTAGGCTGAAAAACAATTAGTTGTAATAGTTTTTATTAAATAATGTCAATGGCAGAGAAATGTAAGAAGCGTAATTATCGGGATTTACAAATTTTGTGCATCGTTATGTTTAGCATTTGCATACTTTTAGGAGAGTTAAATATTTTCTTAATGAGACCAATTTTCAGAGAACTATCAATAGCCATGATCTCGATAGTGTCGATAGACCTGAAAAACATTAGTATTTCAATAGTCGGATATAAATACAGGTTGTGTGTCGGATTTGAATCCCAACACGTAAAAAAAGCATTTCAATGAAAACTATAAGAAAAAAGATACGAATGATCCCCAAATCTGATGACAACTACCGCAAACGAAAAACTGACAATGATTTACGGATATGCACTTGGAACGTCCGAACCTTAATTGGGAAGGTGCCTCTATCCAACTGATAGATATCCTAGAAAGATACAAGGCTGATATCACTGCAATCCAAGAAATGCAATGGAAGGGACAGGGTTGCTTACGGCAAGCATCCTGTGATATCTACTACAGCGGTCATGCGGAGAAGCACGAATTTGGATGCGAATTCGTGGTTGGCAAGAGACTACGGCATCATGTCCTGGGATTCACAGCTATGAACGAACGAACTTGCCATAATCCGTGTCAAGGCAAAATTCTTTAACATAAGCCTGATTTGTGCGCACGCTCCGACAGAAGATAAGGACGATGAGACCAAAGACAGCTTCTACGAGCGCCTTGAAGAGGCCTATGAGCGCAGCCCCCACCACGACATAAAAATCGTGCTTGATGACTTCAACGCCAAGGTGGGAAAAGAAAATATCTTTGGTCCAACAGTCAGAAAGTTCAGCCTCCACGACAATACCTCCGATAACGGAATGAGGCTGATTGACTTTGCCGCAGCGCGAAACATGGTCGTTAGTAGCACTAGATTCAAGCATCTCAATATTCATAAAGTAACTTGGCTGTATCCTGATCAAAAAACGCGCAACCAAATTGATCACGTTTTGATTGACGGAAGGCACTCTTCCAGTGTTCTAGATGTACGCACGATCCGTGGTGCCAATATAGACTCGGATCATTATCTTGTCGCAGCCAAAATCCGTACACGTCTGTGCGCAACCAAGAATGCGCGCAATCCAGCACAGAGAAAGCTAGATGTCGAAAAGCTACAATCAAAACCAACAGCCGAAGACTTCGCTACTCGACTCTCACTTCTGCTTCAAGAAAGCACTCCTCCGATCGACGATATATGCGCGCAGTGGAATCACATTTCCCACTCTATGCGTACGGCTGCCGAAGAGGTGATAGGCTATCATCGCCCTCGCCGAAACCACTGGCACGACCAGGAGTGTCACGACGCCACTGCAGAAAAAGACGCCGCCTACAAAGCCACCCTGCAGTCGGTTGTAACGCGTGCTGCTAATGAGATACAATGAGAAGAGGAGGGAAGAGAGACGCATTTTCAGGCTAAAGAAAAGAGAAGCGAAAAAGCGTGAGTGCGAGAAAATTGAGATGCATGGTGACAGGAATGAGGTCCGAAAATTTTCGAAAAAATAAGACCCCTGGCCGATGGTTTCAAGACCAAAGACTCTTCCTGCATGGATGAAAATTGGAATCTAGTTACAGATATCCAGAGCATACTGATGATGTGGAAGGAACACTTCTCTAGGCTTCTGAATGGCGACGACAACAACAATCCTGCCTATAGAGATGATATTCCGGAAACCCCAATTGTGGACGACAGCGTTGAAGTTCCGCTGCCCGACCATAGTGAAGTCTTGAAAGCTATAGCTCGGCTTAAAAACAACAAAGCCGCAGGAGCCGATGGCTTACCTACTGAGCTCTTCAAAAATAGAGGCGAAGCTCTATTTAAATGCATTCATAAACTTCTATGCAAAATATGGTCGGAAGAATGCATTTCAAGCGATTGGAACCTCAGTGTGCTCTGCCCTCTGCACAAGAAAGGCGATCCCACCATTTGAGCCAATTACCGTGGCTTCTTAATATCGCGTATAAGGTCCTGTCGAGTGTATTATGTAAAAGACTGAAACCCATCGTACACCAGGTGATTGGACCTTATCAGTGTGGCTTCAGACCTGGCAAATTCACCATAGACCAGATATTTACGCTACGACAAAAGTTGGAGATGACCCTAGGAAAAGAAACCGACATACATCATCTTTTTGTCGATTACAAAGCCACCTTTGACAGTCCAATAAGGAATCATCTATACTCCATCATGTCTGAATTTGGTATTCCTGCAAAGCTCATCCGTCTTTGCAGAATGTCACTAAGCAACACCAGCAGCACAGTTAAAATCGTGAAGGACCTCACTCGTCCATTCGATACTAAACGAGGTATCAGGCTTATCGATACCAAACGAGGTGATTCCTTATCATGCGATTTTCTCAACCTAATGATGGAGAAGATCATCCGAGCTGCTGAGTTGAGACGCAGTGGCATGATATTCTACAAAAGTATTATGCTGCTGGCGTATGCTGATGATATCGATATCATTGGCCATTATACGCGCGAAGTCAGTGCAGCATTCTCCAGATTAGCGAAAGAGTCGAGTCGAATGGGTCTTACAGTGAACGCATATAAGATAAATACCTACTGTCAACAAATAAACAGTCCCATCGTTTTGGAAACCACGTCACTGTTGACAACATCTCCTTCGACGTTGTTAAGGACTTCGTCTACCTCGGATCCGGCATAAACTATTTCAACGATGTCAGTATTGAGATAAAACAAAGAATAACTCTTGCCAACAGGTGTAACTTTGCGCTGAGTAGGCAATTGAGAGCAGAGCTCTCTCTCGACAAACAAAACTCACGCTCTACAAGTCATTAATCATACCCGTCCTATTATATGCAGCACAAACCTGGACGTTGAGCAGTTTCGATGAAAAGACTTTGGAAGCCTTCGAGAAATAGATCCTTCGTAAGATCTTCGGTCCAATCTGCGTCAATGGCGTGAATACCACTAATGTATCATGAAATGCTTTCTGACGCAAATGCAGTTTTTGCATTGGAGTCACGTATAAATTTCCATTCTATCCAATTTGAATATTTTTTTAATTTTGTTTTTTTAACACTTTCTCAAGTTTAAGATTTGCCAACTTACATCCATATAATTACAGATATCCATAAACTACATTTTGGCTGCACTGCAAAATCAAACATAAAAACTCTGCAACCCTTTTTTCACCGCTACGACCGAAAAACTCATGATGATTGTGCGGCATAAATTCAATATTCAATTGTCAAAATTTATTTGTCGAAAATTTGTTAAACAAACATACATCAAACAAGATTAGTGAGTGAAAAAGGGTTGTGGTACTATGCAGCAGAACAAGCACCCAACACATCTTGCCGTCCATATCCTAGCAAAGCTGGGGAATGTCATTTTGCGGTCATTCGAATGAATAAACGAAATTAAACGACGAGAGAATTTATAAGAACGAAATTTGAATGAATGAATAAATGAATGAATGAATGAGTGAATAGTAGAAAAACAAACCTCACATGGGACCAAACGTCATGCAGGATACACATCAATAAGTCACACCAACACACGCATCTATTGATTAGGGTCATTTGACAGCAGGACACAGTAGCAGGACATGGTAGTATGGCCAAGAAAAAGAGGGTGGCTGAGGTCTGGTCGACTGTATGATGTACACGCAATTCTTTGTTGTTATTTTTGTAAGTGGAGGCACGTTTTATGTGCCTTTCAATATATTGATAACATTTGATTGTCTTTTAAAAGTTCTTGTCCATATGAAGCATATTTTTCCTTTTTTTTTTTTTGTTGTGCCTCTCTGACATTCATTTAGTTTTATATAATAAATGAACGCACTAATTGCAACACGCATTCACATACAAACACGCACCACACACACATATAGAGTCACACATATTTCAGTCATGACTTCCGAGACATATTTAGTAGCTCCAGAGCATTCGATGAGTTCCTTGTATATGAAAGAAAAATGGCGCATCATTTGACAGTTGACAGCACACGTTCTTCTTGGTTGCTCGTGTTTTTGTTGTAGTTGTTATATAGTTTTTGTGTTACTGCTAATGGGCAACAATAATGAGCATAATTTTTCATATCAATGTGTAATAATGTCAGCTTGCTGCTGAATCTCTAAGGATACTTTGAAGAAAGACGAGTAATTAAAAGGTTTTTCCCGAAAATTTGGTCAATAGTTGTATAGAACTCATAAATGAAAAAGTATCTCTTTTTAGTACAAAATTTATTGGATAGGAAGTTAATGACAGAAAATAAATTTCTCGTAATGCTTCTTCAATATTAATGGATCCACCCTTTAAATCAATTTAACCCTTGTGCTGCCACCCAGGTACCCGGGTACCCATCGTGGTAAATTTTGTATAATAATTTTTTTTCTAAAAAATATGGGCCAAAACCTTCTTGGATTCCCATTGTTTGACCGATTTTTTATTGAAATTTATCGAAAATGAGTTTAAAATTTTTTAATTAAAAAAATTTTATTTAAAAAAAAAACACGTACACTAAGGGAAAAAAATATTAAATTTATCCAAAAACTTTTTTAATTTATCCAAAAAGCGAGTAATTTTTGCACCAATTACGCATTTATTTAAATCGACCACGTCAATATTTAAAATTTATTTAAATACTTTTTTAATTAAACAAAATATAAAAATATTTAAACAGAATTAATAAAAAATATATTAAAATTATGCACGAATATATTTAAATATCTTTCAAATATTTACTATTTGAAAATAAAACTATCGCATTGAAGGAAAATTTATATAAAAATATTGAAATTGAAAAACAATTTATTTGAATATTTCCCACGAGCTGCGTCCATCTCAAACGCCATTTAGTGGTATATTTTATTTTCTTTTTGTGAAAATATGATTTTTGAGTCCGGTGGTGAGTGCGATGCATGATGAAATCATGTAGAGTGGAGTGACATTCTTGAGAAAATACCGAGTTGTCACTCCACCTTACATGAATTCATCATGCTTCGTACTCACCACCGCACTCACAAATAATATTTGCCAAATATCCACGATATATTACCCTTGAAATATTAACTAAATTAGAACTATAAAACCTTCAACTGCTGGTGCGAAGAAACTGCAGCAGCATCGCACAGCAAAAGCTGCTGCTTGGCGGCTGCTTGGCAGCTGTATGGAATATGTGTGTCAGTGTGTGGCATAAATAAAATTTAAATACGTGAAAAAAACGAGTTGTAAGGAAAATATTTGATTTATCCACGTAAATATTTAAATGAAATATATTCTCAGGCGTGGATAATGTTAATATGCGTTATTTCCCTTAGTGTATGATTCACTCGGGTATCTGGGTACCCCGATAGTAAATGCATAAGGTTTGTCTAGTATATCATGAAAAATATTTTATATTTGTGACGTATTTTAATTTCTCTTGACAAGAAACAATTAAAGAAATGCAGAAATGCAAAATCGTACGACCATGGCCATCACTGGGATTCGAACCCAGGACACCTGAGTGTCAGTGAAGTACGCTACCGAGGACGCCTAATTGTATCTGCTACAGCAATAAATACTGATCGAATACACACAATTATTTTGGGTTACAATGGATTTATATCTACAAACTCGCATGCGGCGTACCTGGGTACCCTGAGGGCAGATAGTGTAGTTTTTTTTAGGTGGCAACACAAGGGTTAAGTAGGACCGACAGCAATTTAAAGCCATGATCTTTATATAAGTTGTTATTCCGAAGGTACGGAAAGGTCCGCTCGAGTATAAACTGGAGCCCGTACATACACTCAAAATAATCCCTGCTTTATTTTACGAAAAAATTTCGTAAAAACTAATTTCGTAATATACAAGAAACTTTCATTTATATTACGAAACTTTCGTTATTATATTTTTTAACTCAATTTTTTTTTAACGAAACTTTCGTATATTAACCGAAATATTTTCGTAATAAAAAACAAAGTTCTAAGTGAAATGTAACGTAGGTCAAAAATCACACATTTGCAGCGTTACATTGAACAAGTACGTTTTTTACAGTAAGTACAAGGCTTTTTGCTAGCAAGTACTCGCGATTGCTCCGAGCTACCTTTGTTCAGCAGTAAGAAATTGTCTTGCGCATTCAGTCGTAGAGTAAGCACATAGTGCGGATGCACTCATATTCCGCAGTCACTAGAGGATACGCAGCCATCACCCCCATGATATCTAGTCGCCACGCGGTGAGAACAGCAACTTGGGTCCAAATATTACCAATTTTCTGTAAAATTTTAAGAGAAAATTCGTAAATTTTAACAAAAATTTTACAAAAATTTACGAAATTTTCATATAATTTCATGAAGAAATTCGTAAATTTTAACAAAATTTTCGTAATATGCACGAAATTTTTTAGTTTTATTTACAAAAGACTTTCGTAGACTAAAACCACGAAATATTTTGTTATATATACGCTACAATTCGTCTATTTTACGCATGGATTTTTTTGGGTGTAGCTGCTTTTTGTTTACTCTCGTGGTCTTTTAACAATAGCTTACTTCAGCTTAAAAGTGGCGTCCGTGGCGTAGTTGGTTAAAGTGCGTGGCCGCTATGTCAAAGAACTTTGGAGACCCAGGTTCGAACCCCAGCAGCGACAGAAAATTATTTGAATTAAAATAATTTTTCTGTACGGCCGCCACCTCTCTGCAGACAATGACAAACCTCAGAGAGTAACCAAATTGCCATGTAAAGCTTCTTGAGAACGAGAACATTCCGTTCATCGCCGTTCGGAGTCGGCGTTAAGCATGTAGGTCCGGTTCTCGGTCAATTGTGTACAAACTTAATAACACGCACAACACAATTGATCATAAGAAGCTAGGTCAAAGTCCTTTCAAGGGCTGAAATGGCCAGTTATTTATTTTTTTTTTATTTATTTACTTCAGCTTACGAGAGCCAAAGCAGCGAAATAATAGTACTTGCTACCAGTGTTGCCAGGAAAAAAAATTTCGCATCGTAACTTTTGCTTTCAGCCCGTCGGATTTTCGTCGCGTTTGTCGGAAGGTAGACAAATAAAATACAATACAGATGTATGATCCACATTTAAGGTTTATTTATATAAATAAATTACATATTCTACATAATCCATTTCTTTAAGCAATGTAATACTACAAACACACAAAATTAGAGAATTTGCGCTGCAGAATTTGAGGTACAAACTACTTATACCTTAACAGAATAGTAGAAATTATTATTAAACTCGTGCATTTATTTTGCAACAATAATTAACTAGTTTTTTTACCTTTTTAATCAGAAATTTATTCATATCCAAATAAGATATTTATTTTCATCCACGACACAGTTTAGCACAAATATAACAGTAAATAATTCAAACACAAAGAAAAGTTTTGAAAGCAATGCAGCGAATGTAATTGCCATTCTTTATGTTGAGATTCGTGATCAGAAGTTCTACCAATGATTTTTAATTCAAAATAATGCTTCAATGTTGGCACCATGTTTTTTATTTGAAATTTTTTTCATTTTCAAAGAAATACATATATGTGAAATCGGACGTCGGATCTATTTTTCCTAAAATCGTAACATTTTGAGGAATTTTGGCCAGACTTCGGATCATCGTATCCAATGCTAAAAATCGTAACAAATCCGATATATCGGACCATCTGGCAACACTGCTTGCTACAATAGAGACAAGTACTCTGGTAGAGCGTCCGTACCAGAGATTTGCACAAGCCGAATCGCCATTTTATGCCACTCGAATAACAATCGTCGTCAGCCACAATCGCACACAAAAATTAATGCACGCATACCGCTCGAGTTCGTAAAGAACGATTGGTGCTAAGCACAGTTTGTAACGATTGCGAATATATACAAAGTCAGCATCCAGACAATGCAGACATTCAAATGCTTCGCTTAACACTCGAGTGTCTGTTGCTGCATTCATTTTTTTTTTTTTGCTTTCGTTCTTTCCACGCTAATACGCATTCTCTCAATACTTTGTGAATGAGTGTTAGAAGAAATTGGCATTGTTTTGTTTACTGTTGTACTGCGTAATCTAAAAAATATTGCAAGGACCCCTTTTACATTGGTCCATGGTATAATAATACAAGGTAGCATTGACAGTTGCTTGGGAAAACATATTCTGTCAAAAATATACTCAAAAAGAGAGCGTTCGCAGGTCGGCCAATGTTTATAAATGAAAACGCAAACAATGTTGAAGTGAAAAAAAAACAACAACCACAGCAGCTGCAGATGCATATACACAAAAAGCTTTTTTTGACAGTTTATGTTTTCCTGTTGAAGAGAAAATAAGCAGTTGTCAATGCTACCATGTATTATTATACCATGCATTGGTCAAGACTTGAAATCAAGTCTCTGAGTATCAACGTGAGAGAGGGTAAGTTTAAAAGGGAATAGCAAAGAATTGATTTCAAGTCTTGACCAATGTAAAAGGGGTCAAAAGGCTTGCGACAACTCCAAAATATATATTTTTCTATTGTTTATGACAGTGTTTGTCATCCCAAAGCCATGCGTGCAGGCACAAATCGTTTCTTTTTTCATATGAGATTTTTTCGTATACAAAAATCAACACTGCAGACTGCGGTTAACATTTTTTCCGTGGTGCGAATGGACATAAAACAGTGATCGGCATGGTATAATAATACATGGTAGCATTGACAACTGCTTATTTTCTCTTCAACAGGAAAACATAAACTGTCAAAAACAGCTTTTTGTGGAAATACATCAGCAGCTGCTGTGGTTGTTGTTTTTTTTTCACTTCAACGTTTTCAACATTGCTTGTGTTTTCAATGGCGGATTGTGAGCGCTCTCTTTTTGAGTATATTTTTTGACAGTATATGATTTCCCAAGCAACTGTCAATGCTACCTTGTATTATTATACCATGAGTGATCGGCAAAAGCATGCCCGCGGGCAACGCATCAGTATTAGTGCCTTTATGCATGTGAAGCCGAAGCTAAATAAACGAACTTCAGTCTTATGCCAACTGTCGATTGAGAGCCTGAACAGAATCAAAAATCGTTGCGACCAACGTTCCTCTCTGGTCGTCGAACGCAGAGAATGTGTCCAGAATGATGCGTTTGCGATTAACGATTCAAAGTTGCTTTTATTTAGTATTTTTTTATTTATTTTTTCTATTTCATTTCAATGTATTGGTCTCTTCAATTGTGTGAATACAACACACACAAACAAGAAATGTCAGAAGATAAAAAAAAACTAAGCAAATTTCATGAAACACAGCCAATTCTTAGCAAAAATATGGCAACACTAATGGCACTCAGAGAGAGAATCGTCGGTCGCAAGAGAAGAAATAGAATAGATTCTAATTGTGCGATTTATCGTTGCGGAAAAAGAGCTGCGTTTTTTTCTACATTTTGCATGTATTTTCCAACAACAAAGATCGGAGGCCGCAACGATTTTTGATTCTGTTCAGGCTCTAAGTAGGTTCGCGTCAAATGCTCTCTTCAGATTTTTGTTTTTTGTTTCAGTTCGTTGTTTCTTTTTAACGACCAATTTGGTACAGTGTACGCACATCGTTACATTAAAATACGAAGCATTGTATGGTTGTGTGCGTGTGCCGACCACTGACATAAAATCATGAATTTTCCTTGCATTTGGCGAATGTTGCTCATGTCTCGCTTCGTTGGGTATTCTTGTGTCGTAGGCATTCGTAATCACGACCGCTCGTACTCTATGGTGTTCGTATCCGCAGCGATTGGTGCATGTATTCGCGCATTAATTTTAATGCAGAAGGCAAATTCGGTGCTCGTATATTGAGGATACATTCGAAACGGCATTTGTATGTTGCAATCAAGCTGTTCTCTGGTCCGTGGGTTCATGAGCCATACAAAGAAATAAATGGTACGAATCAAAAGAGATCATAAAAAAAATCCCATATGATTCACCGTATTAATATAAACAAAAATCGATATTTTTTGACAAATGATGATGCATGGAACAAGACAGACCATAAGAAGTTTTATGAGTTGTATGGACTACTTGGGTAAATATCTTGTACTCGTTGGTTTGTTTACCAATGAGTTCCATTGCAACTTTTTGAGTTTTGTGTTCTACTTGTACTAAAATTCAAAACTTTTTGATGAAGTTTTCTATATAACTGGTTGGATGATTGGACCTTCTTTGGGTTCTGTTCCAATAAATAGGTTCCATTGAGATTATCTATGGAACTAGTTGGTTCATTCAGATTTTGTGGAATTTTTGGATTTTGTGACTCTTTGGATATATTTGTGAAATTTTGTACATAATTATATATGGAACTAGATGTGTCACTTGTGGCGTCCGTGGCGTAGTTGGTTAAAGTGCGTGGCCGCTATGTCAACGAACTTTGGAGACCCAGGTTCGAACCCCAGCAGCGACAGAAAATTATTTGAATTAAAATAATTTTTCTGTACGGACGCCACCTCTCTGCAGACAATGGCAAACCTCAGAGAGTAATCAAAATGCCATGTAAAGCTTCTTGAGAACGAGAACATTCCGTTCATCGCCGTTCGGAGTCGGCGTTAAGCATGTAGGTCCGGTTCTTGGTCAATTGTGTACAAACTTAATAACACGCACAACACAATTGATCATAAGAAGCTAGGTCAAAGTCCTTTCAAGGGCTGAAATGGCCAAGTATTTATTTATTTTTTTTAGATGTATCACTGATTTATCTTTAGGCTCTATGGATGCCTTGTACATAAAAGTATAATTTTATATAATAAGATTCCACTTCGATTTTTTTTATGATACGAAAAAAATTTCCATGAGTTAGTGATACTTATTTGCACAAAAAAAAATATTTTTTTCCTAATAGTCAACAAAATCATTAGTAGACACTCATCTAGTTCCATATTTTCAAATGGAACCTATTGGCCATAGATCCATCATATTTGTCCTCGGAGTCCACAAAATCTAAAAAATTTGAATGTAAAAAACGTTTATTGTCAGTTTGCTGCAAACAAACTTCGTTTGTCGTGCTTGGGATCGTTATTTGCAAACGTTTCAACATTTGTCATAATAATAGTCAGTTGCGAGAAACGCGCCATTTAGTTGCAGGTAATTAATTTCGTTTGTCATATACGCGAATGATTTTTAAATTGCAGCAATTAAAAATTTGTTTTTCCCAACTGAAACTTCCTTTGTTTTTCCCTTCGTTGCATACACACAACGCTTATAAGTCAGAGTAACTTAATGGAAAGACTGATATATATAAGCAAATTGGTAATTTAATTATAGAGAGAGCAACAGGGGTACGATGAGTACAATCCATTAGAAGACAGATGGACATAAAGGAAAGGTAATTAAAATAATAAATAATAATTACCAAAATAGCTTGACGTATATATATAAGATGTATTTTTAAGCTTACAACTGAAAATTCGTTTGTGGCAAATACAACTCGCAAACGAAGTGTAGTTGGTGAATTTTTCAGTTGCGGTGAACGAAAAATTTCTATGCGTGTAGACAATCCCAATTGAACTTATTTGTCAGAAAATCATGGGTAATTGCCAAATAGTCTACTTAGCCACAAAAAGTTCCAATGACCTAACTAGTCACATGTATAATACCTGGAAAATCTTTACCTGTAAAATCTTTCAATACAATTATAGATTTTCATCAAAGGCATTCACAAAACTCAGTGGAAGTTTCCACAATCTAGTTAGAAGTCAACAAATATTTTCATTCACCTGATAGTCCAAAGAGCTACTATTAGGATTCCCTTCCATCAGAATATATTACGTAATATTTTAATCATTAAAAATAACCCAAATTCCATTAAAATTACGCCCTACCTTAGTCGACTGCTTAAGTGAGTGCAAATATTGGTGGTTTGAATAGACAAAGGATAACAATTATGGAAAAAAAAGGCTACCGCTTTTGTGCTTCCTTCTTTACAGTGCGAACGCACAAGACAGGTTAATTTATGAATGCATGTGTAATTAAATTTTTCAACGTCAACATTTTTTTCTGCTATCAACCAGATTCAAACAGAAGCTAGGCAAAAAAACAAAACACAAAAAATGGACCCCGTTGGTAAGTGAAGAAGCGTTGATGGCTTGGTAGCAACATCAACAAAAAAAAAATAAAAGAGAGCAACAATACAATTCTTCTTATGGAAAATCAGCATCAACAGAAACTCAGCAACTCATGTGTAAGCAGCTCATGACGACATGTATGTTTAAAGGATATCCTCGAAGTGCTATATAGGGATAAGCAGCTGATGGGGAAAATTCTGGAGGAAGATGTAGCTTGTAGAAATATAAAGCGGAATTATTCAAAATTACATTTATAATTTATTTTTGAGTAATTTATGGGAGTTTGCAGTGGACAGCAAGGTTTTTTTCTGGAGTTTGACAGTAGTTAAGTTGTAGGGGAAGAGAAGGCAATTTTTTGATAACACATACCTACAAATAAATCATGAAATCGGTGAAATTTTGTTATGACTGAAATAAATGTTTTCCAAATACAGTACACTCTCACAAATTAGAACTCTACCAAATTCGAATTTTCCAGAAATTAGAACTTGCCATTTCAGTATACTGAACGCTGTGAAATTAGAACTTGTGGTGTCTGAACGTTTTTTTATTTATTAAATTCGTAAGTTATCGTTGGTCATTGAGTTGTAATGACATTGTTGTTTCTAAATTTAATAAATAAAAAAAAAAAAAACAAACAATTATTACAGGTTAAATGTTAAAAAAAGCATTGAATAGTTATTAAAAAAAAAAAAATAAATAATAGGGTAGAAAAAATTTTTGCGTTAGAGTTAAGGCCTAACCAAAATAGACGATTTGCCCCGTAACGAGTGAAAATGTTCGTTTAAATGTATTTCAATGTTGTAACCCAATGAACAAACATAAACTTATCGAAACTGAACGAAACAGTTTGACGAGACGTTCTGTTCCGTAACAACCAAACTTTTAGCGTCTCAACTCGTCAACAACTGTGCAGAGTAGTCATCTTGTTTCAGACGATTGGAGGAACTCGTTTAATTTTGGGTTAAATGTCAAAACAGCCGTAACGATTGCAAACGTTCACCAAGTTGCAATCGTCTCGTTTATTTTTATCAGGCCTTTGTCATTTTTGGTCTATGAATTATATGAATTTTATGTTAAAAAAACATTAAATATTAATAAATAAAAATTCTTTTGTGATAATAGATATTTTTTTTAACCAGTTTCATTCTTTTCCTTTAAATTTCTGTGAAAAAAAGCGTCCAGAAATTAGAACATTTCAGAAATTAGAACCACCCGTGGAACAAAGTGGTTATAATTTGTGAGAGTCTACTGTATGTCTTTTCCCGAATGAAAATTTTGTTTCCATCGTTCGGTATCTCAAAATGTAAGCACTGTTAAAAACTATTTCAAGATAATGTTTTTGCGATCAAAGTCAATTCTAAGGAGCGATTCGAATTCCTTTTTGGCAAAAACAAGAACCTGTTACTTGTCTATTTTTTACATAATGCGTACCTTGAGAAAATATAAACAATAATTTTGACATTAAAAACAATACCCTGCAAACATTTTCTCAGCACCTCAAAAAATATTACTCTAAAGAGTATTTTTTTTGCCTGTTTTATTAGTACACAATAAAAAGACTCATAAAGAAGTCTTTGATATGATTGTAAAATTATTGCTCAAAAATAAAACTCTAAAAAGAGTACTTTTTATGCGTGTTTTATGAGTACGATGAATGCCAAAATTTGAAAATATTTTTATTTTTAAAGGGTGTTTTTTTAGAGGTATATAACTTCGAATTGAAATAAAACACAAGAAAATCGTTTTAATGTCCATCAATTTGGCTTTATTGGAAGGATAATTTTATGCCATTAATGTTTAAATATGATTTCGGGCATGTGGCCGCCGCAGCTGGCTCGAATAAAGCCAATTCTACAGGTCCAATTTTCAACCACTTTTTCGAGCATATGGGGCCGTATGTCGGCAATAACGCCACGAATGTTGGCCTCCAAGTCCCCTAACGTTTCTGGTTTGTTGGCGTAGACGAGCGACTTCACATATCCCCAAAGAAAATAATCCAATGGTGTCAAATCACACGATCTTGGTGGCCAATTGACAGGTCCATTCCGCGAAATGATGCGCTCATCGAATGTTTCCTTCAATAAATCGATTGTGACGTGCGCTGTGTGGCATGTAGCGCCGTCTTGTTGCAACCACAACTCATCCACATTCATGCCATCCAATTCGGGAACAAAATAGTCGGTTATCATGGCTCTATACCGGTTTCCATTAACGGTAACTGACTCTCCAGCATTATTTCGGAAGAAGTATGGCCCAATGACTCCACCAGCCCATAGAGCACACCAAACAGTCAGTTTTTGTGGATGTAATGGCGTCTCAAGGATCTCATGTGGATTCTCTTCACTCCAAATGCGGCAATTTTGCTTGTTGACGTAGCCATTCAACCAAAAATGAGCCTCATCACTGAACAAAATTTTGCGATGAAAATCAGCATCGAGATCAATCTCATTTTCGGCCCATACACCAAAATCACGACGCATTACATGGTCTCGCGGCTTTAATTCTTGCACATCAGCTGGATCTTGTGAGGTCGCAAGCCAAGATCTTTGCTCAAAATCTTCCATAAAGTTGATGGACAAAGCTCCAATTGCTGTGCACGGTGGCGAATCGATTCATTCGGGTCCACTTCAACACTTTGCCCTACAGCGGCAATTGTTTCTTCGGTGCGCACTGTTCGACTTCTCTGCGGATGCGTATTATCACATAGAGTAAACGTAGTGCGAAAACGACCCATGGTCAACCGAATTAATTGCTCTGATGAACGATTATGTCGACCATAAAATGGACGGAGCTTGCGGTAAACTTCGCGAACTGAACCATTATTTTCGAAATAAATTTGCACGATTTGCAAGCGTTGTTCTTTTGTCAACCTGTTCATGATGAAATGGCAAACCAAACTGAACATAAATGACATTAGAGTTGCCAGATTTGACCACAAAATGCCAGTTTTATCTCTATTCGAAAAACAAACCCCTAAAAAAACACCCATTATTATTAATATTATTAAATAAATGGGAAAATGGCACATACGTTAATTTCGCGCAAAGGGGTTTTTTATTATTTATTTAGATAATGTTGTACAACAAGACGAAGTCTTCTATAGTACACCAGAATGGCGAAAAGCAGTTTCTGAGGTTTCATTAACATCATATCAATGTCAGAAATTAGTGTTTACAAAGAGTTTTTAATCCTTAACATGAGACTAACTTAACTTAATAGTAACTTCTATTAGTTCTGAAAGAGTCTTCGTATGAGTCTTTAAAAATTCCATTACATGATTCTTAAAAAGAGTATTAAATATGGCTCTTAAAAGAGTCTTAATTTTTACCCCAAAAAGGCTATTTATATGAGTTCTAAAAGAGTATTTATTATGAGTCTTAAAAGAGCATTAAATATGAATCTATAAATTTGAGTCCAAAATGAGGCATAAAGCAGTCATTATTATGTTTCATATTTTGAGGCCCACAACCTATGAAAATTTACTCATAAAAACTCATTTATATGAGTCTTAAAGGAGTCTTTTCAGAGTCATAATGTTTGCTGGGTAATTATATAATTTTAATAACTTAAATAAAAATGTTTGACATTTTTTAAAGCATATTTTATTGAAGCGTTCTTAAAGTGGAATTTATCATTTGATTTTTTCCAATATTTTTTTCCACCTATCGAAGCATTAACTCAAACTATGTGTGATACTTTCAAAAATATAGGAATAGATCACAGGATTCTCACTTCTAGATCACAAAAATTGTATAACAAGCGAAAATAAACCCCTAACAATCCTAACGAAATTATTCTTGAGAAAAACAAATTAAATTTAAAAAAATTTCCATATCTGGTGGAATTCGAACCACGAACGGCACATTTCATAAGCGAAGTGTTGTCGAAGTTAAAAACATATAGAAATCAAATATACTTAGCCAAATGGTTGAAAATTGCTAAACAAAACGACTACAAACAGGATATACAAAAATTCATCCTGATGTACAAATGTACGGTACAATGTAACACCTCACTGTAAGACGGAATCACCCCCATCGGAGTTAATGTTTAATAGAGTGATACGAGTAAAAATGCCAAGAATAAAAGACATAACGAAAGACATCATGTGTAGTCATCAGTAAGGGATTTATATTGCAGGAAAATATAAAGGTTACATAAGACGAAAAGCAAAAAAACCGGATTTAACAGTTGGAGCTAAAGACCTGCTTAAAAATGTTGTACTCCCGCATAAGCTAACGACAAACATCGACGTGACCATGGTAGAATTATAAGGTAGGGTCGACTCGGGAAAGAATGCAGAGAAAAGCGGGCTAGTTGTCAAAGCCAACTGAACAGTTGTTCATCTCTAGTTTCTTTATTCTCATTTTTCGCAGTTGATTTTAGGTTGAACTTTTTACAAGATTTTCTCCAAATTGAACACATCCTCGGCATTTTATAGATTTATTTACAATTTTTTTTAACAATATTTTCCCTCAAATTAACACAAACTTAACACACGTATCCGCACAATTTAGGTACAATTTGAAAACATAATATTTTTATTTCATTTGAAGTTTCTACGAACTTCGCCATTTTGACAATTAGTCAACCTTTTTATTAACCACTCTTCGTTGACGCGTGAGGGCACTAAGCTACTCGGCCCTACCTTGTAATTCTACCATGGACGTTACTAAATATGAGACAGTTCAGAGAAATGAAAAAAAAGTTTTTTTCGAGAAAAACGATCACGAAACTGCTTATAACTTCAGAAAGAATTTATATTTTTATTTGAAACTTTGAAGACATACATGTGAATTGTTTTACTACCTATTTATGATATAAAAAAAATAGTTTTTTTTTTTAAAATAACAGTTGTTTATAACTAAAATGCATTTTAATCGATTTTAATCATTAATTTTAACCAATTCAAAAAATGTTCCAGAACAGTTATGTCAAATATCTAGTCAAAGATGGAACCGGAGGTAAAAATGTTGTTAAGACAAATTGTTGTCCCTAATTGAGATCCATCCAACGACATACTTTTTTACTATCGGTTAGAAACTGATGAAGTTATACAAAAACGACCATTTGAGGCAGATTTTGGCTCCACCTAAAAAAAAATGTGTATGCTACCAAGGTTAGGTTAGGTAAGGTTAAAAGAGAGGGGCAACTTTACGTTGCCTACAGGGGGGTCCATTGTGGTTCCCTATATCTGTGGTCTTAAAATCAACTTAGTCTTGCTAGTCACAGTTATTTGTTTTTTTTTTTTTTTTTTGCAATACCATACCGGTGGCGTAGTTGGTTAAAGTGCGTGGCCTCTATGTCAACGAACTCGGAGACCCGGGTTCGAATCCCAGCAGCGACAGAAAATTATTTGAATTAAAATAATTTTTCTGTACGGCCGCCACCTCTCTGCAGACAATGGCAAACCTCAGAGAGTAATAAAAATGACATGTAAAGATCCTTGAGAATAAGAACATTTCGTTCATCGGAGTCGGCGTTAAGCCTGTAGGTCCATTTCTCGGTCAATTGTGTATAAACTTAATAACACGCACAACACAATTGATCCTAAGAAGCTAGGTCAAAGTCCTTTCAAGGGCTGAAATGGCCAGTTATTTAATTTTTTATTTTTTTACGTTCAGGTTTTATTTATTAAGAAGTCCTCAAGAGGCAAAACAAGTTATAATGACGCCACTCAGGCTAAAAAATCATAATGAATGGAAGTGTTCAATCAAAATTTTCTTCATCTTCATCCAAATTGTTTTCGCAATGTTTGCATGTGAAATACAAACGCCTTCTCATGTTGGCGTACTTCAAGTGAATAAGCCGGCCACATGTGTTGCATTCGATGGAGTTTTTGGGTGTCAGTTCTTTAGGCAAAAACCTCAAACAAATGGTGCAAAAATGGTCCGCATAAAAATTAATATCAAATAGAATCAAAACACTAAAGAAATATGCATTACACTCACCTTTTTTAGAATAAATTTACTCACATGGATAGCACTTTAAAAAAAAAAAAATTTACTTTATTCTTGGAGTTTTTGTACCAATCCTTTCTTCTTATTTATTTTCTCAATATAAAGAATGATAGGCTACATAAGGAATAGAACATAAATTTCCTTTCTCTAATATCGAAAACTGCTTGATTGAGAGTTAATCCTTGCGATTTTTATTATTAATGGCATAAGCAAGCTGTAGTGAAAATTTCTTGCGAGTAAAATTGTTTGATCCTTTTTTGAATGATACTACTATGGAAGAAATAGGTAGAACATTTTAATTGTTGTATTTTGGTCCAGAATAATTGGGAAACTTGATCATAATGCACAAAGGAAATTCCTCTATTAATTTCCACTTTCGCAATTGTTATAGACAATTTCAACAACCTCACTTACGGCCCATTGCATAGTCCTACTAATAGAAAAAGATTTTGACTCATTAATTTAAGTCTCAATTTTTGGCTTAAACCTCTTTCATCGTCGGAGAAGTTTGACAACGCTCGTGGGTATGTAACATAAAGCATTGATGATTGTTACAGCATTGCCAACATTTTTCAGTTTCTTAATGTTGTATTCTTCAATTTCAGCGTTTTTGTGATTATTCCCGTTAAAAATTTTCAAAAAATGTGTCCAAAAATTTACAGGAAGTGCACCGTTTACAAACAATTTGGTCACAAAGAACAAAATGGTAACAATAATGTCACAAATGCGGTAAATGTGTGTCAAACGTGATCAACTGCCACCCCAGAGTTCCCGGGTTCGAATACCAGCTAGGCCATGGTCCTACGCTTTTACCTTTCGCATTTGCAATTTTCTTTCCTCATTTTCTAATCTTCTGAAATTGAAAACTCATCAATATTTACGACTTGAAGTCGTAGTTGGTGGTAGAGAAGTTTGTGGATGAGATAGCCTTATAACTTGAATTGAATTGAATTGAATTGATTGCCCCTTCCCACACACTAATCTACCATTCCATGCCGAATTAGTCAGGGGCCGCATTACCGGGGGTCCAGTGTAAAAAAAAGATGAACGCTGATTGTTGATAAAAAATTTGATTTATAGACAGTTATTCTAATGATACTCTTAATAAACAATCCCTGAAAGTTTGTTTTTCTGTCCAATTTGCCTCATTATCTGGTTCATTACGAACGCTTTCCTTATTTGATTTAGTATTGCTAATTGTTGTGTTAAATTGTTGTTTAACCCGGCGTTAGTGTGGTGGAAAAAAGTCACGCTATTAGTGTGGTGGGGTATGATATACCCCAAAAGTATGAGTCGTATAAATACTACAAAAAAAAAAATTTATCGAAAAAATTCAAATAGCTTCTCATTTCTTGATTGATTTACTGTTAAAAAATAATATTATAAGTGCGTTGCAATTGAAATAAAAACTAGTTTTATTGAAACTTACAAATACTACAAAGAAGATATTGAAGGAAATAAGGTCTCTGGGGTGTGTCATACCCCACCACACTAACGCCGGGTTAAAGCATTGTGAACAAAAACCAAGACTCGACTTTCGTCTCTATTCATCTATCTCAGTACTCCCCTTGATGCTTCTGAGTGTACGAAACCTTCTAGTGCAGTTTGAATGAACTGAATGTTGACAATATTTAGAAACATTTCTAAGTCCATATTTCAATCCATGTTGCGATCAATATCACAATATCCTAGATCCTAGGACCTACAAATTAGAATATCATGATATTGATCGCAACATGGATAGGAATGGAGGCTTAGAATTATTTCCGCTTTTTCATAAACTCATCTAATGTGTGTGGGAAAAATGTTTGGCAATATTTGTAAGTTGGCATTCATCTTTCATTCCTTGCCACATTCTAATGCATTTGTGGAACGTATTTTCTCCGTCAACAGAATGAAATCAGATATGCTAACTTCAATCATTCGAGTAAAATGCTTCATGAAGGCTAAAAACTGTTGTTGCAAGTCGCTGCCAAAATCCGATGATATGATTTCAAAAATGAATAAATCAATGTATGAATTAAACAATACTTCGAGAATTGACAAAACGGAGGAAGAGTCTAATATGGCTGAAGTATTTAATACAGGGTGGGGCAAAAGTCGCGAAGGGATTTGAAAAATTAATAACTTTTCTAATTTAATGTTTTTTTTTTATTTTTCTTTTTAGGAGTTGTAAAATAAATCTGGGAGATTAATTATGGAAGATTACAACGTTATCCAGCGAACCAAAATCATAGAACTTTATTTTGAACATCATCGATCAATAATTCAAACTCAACGAGCCTATCGTCGTCATTTTATTGTGCGGAATTCACCATCCAAATCAACGATTCGACGCTTAGTGACACGTTTTCAGGAACAAGGCTCAGTGAGGGATCTTCCACAAAGCGGAAGACCACATTCTGTAATTAGTGAAGTAAATATTCAACGCGTTCTGGAGAGTGTTGAGGAGAATCCTGAAACATCAACTCGAAGGCGCTCTGCTGAGCGATATCGAGATATTGTCCAAAATTTTTTAAGGCCAGCTCTTTCTGACAATCGAGAGATGTGGTTCCAACAATATGGGGCCATTGCACACACTGCTCGAGCCACTATGCAGCTCCTAAGGCAGATTTTTGGCGAACGTTTAATTTCCAAAAATTCAGCATTCAATTGGCCTGCCCGTTCGCCGGATTTAATAGCACCAGATTATTTCCTTTGGGGATATTTGAAAGAGAAGGTGTATATCAATAAACCCAGAACACTTGCACAGCTCAAAGAGAATATTCGAGCCGAAATAAGAGCGTTGCAGCCAGATACTCTGACTCGTGTCATGGAAAATGCTATTAAAAGAGCTCAACTTTGCGAGGCTGAAAATGGTGCTCACTTACGTGACGTAATCTTTCACACCTTATTTTAAAAAATCTCCCAATATCATATATTATTATTTTGTAAAAAAAAAAAAAATAAAATAAAAATTAAAAAAGTTATGACTGTTTTAAACCCCTTCGTGACTTTTGCCCCACCCTGTAGAATGGAACTACGTTTTTTGTAAAAAGTTTTTATTTTTAAAGTTGCATATTGAAAAATTCTGTTCGGTTATTTATAGCGAGCGAGCGAAGCAAACGACGGATACATACAGAAGCAGGCAAGCAACAAACTGAATTAAACGAATATGTATCAAGCAAGAAAGATATTATTTTCAATAAATTTCTAAACTTAACAGAATTTTCAAATTTGGGCTTCGTCCGCACCTAATTTAAGATCAGTAGAACAGCTTAGAAAAAAAAATATTAAAATCGGTCAACCCATTTCAGAGTTCTGCTCCTTTAAACATTCTTCATGCAAGTTGTTCCATGGGAGCTTCGCTCGCTCGCTCGCTCCAAAAATATCAAAATATTAATTATGAAAAATATATTCGCGAATTCAACACATATTTTCAAAGTACTTTTGGAGTAAATGTCTATTTACTGGTTTTTTTAATTCAGATAAGTTCCTTTATATTTTTGTTTGACCAGTGGATCTATTAAAAACAGATATTAATACAAAGTGGCTTAGTCGTGTGCTAAATGTATTATTTCAAAAAAATTTTCAAATTTGCTGTGGATATGTCAAGCATTGCAAATTATGTGCCATTAAGAACAAAAAAATCTCTGTTTCTAATATCATTGTTTACACACTGAACATCAAAAGGCAAAAAATGTTTACAAAGAGCAAAATTTCAAACTTGGCCTACCGCATAAGTACTTGATTTTGATTTATTTGGTAAAAGGATGAAAATTGCAAAAATAGTTTCCAACAAATAATACCAATATGGGTAGCAAATGGCAAAGAAATATGCGGGTAAAACTAACAAAAGGACTATTTCGCACAATTAAAGGATTTTAATGGGAAAATCAAAAATGTTGATTTGTATTTGGCTTTGATAGTTGTAAGGATGACCATCTAGAGGGCATGAGCGCAATGAAAAAGGTATGCACACATACATGCATACATACTTAGAAATAGTATAGTTTGCGGATACAAAAGGATGCCCCAAAATTGACCAAAAAAAAAACAAAAAAAAAAAAATAACCATGGTTAGTTGTGGGAACGTTTGATATACTGCCACTACATCGGCGTTTAAATTCGAGTGGAGCGACTTCAAAGTGGGTAAGTTATGCTGGCCGAATGGCTGGCTAGAGGAAGTGTTGTATGGTCAAAACATTTGCTTGTGAACCACAAATATTTGCATAGTTACTTTTAATGTGGCAACACTGAGCTATGCGAGAACAAAACGACCGGGCAAGGAGATGGAGGACATAAATTTGAATTTAAATTGCTTTGTTGTATAGTAACTGTAACTAGAATTTTATAAAATTTTAAATTGAAGAAAAACGACGTTATTTAAATGTCTTTTCATATTAATGCATGCTGCATATATTAAGAAAATATATCCTTTGAAAAAGCCATTCACTCATTTACTCATTTATTAAGGCTCTTCAATATTAAATGAGAAACGGGGGCGGACCAGATTGAGAAAAGAACCCTTTGAGGGGAGGCTGTGGAAAAAGGAAAACTCGTAAAAATTTCTTATTAACCATTCTTAGCACATGCAGCCGACTGTCGACTGTAACACACTCGCACATGCTAGGAACAAAACCAACTCCATCCACAGAGAACACTTCCTTCCGCCTCCTGTAAGTATGCAATGCTTTATTGCTAATTGTAAGTCAAACGTTCATCCTGTCGCCGCAGTAATTTACATACATTCGGTACATTTGGTACATTCGTTAAGTTGCTTTGGTGGAAAATGGAAATTCTTTTTGATTTTAAATTTTTATGAAGAGCATATGTGTGTGTGTGTTTGTTTTTTCTTTTTTTGTGTATATGCCACGCTTTAGTGTGTGCTTTTCTAGCCTTTAGCAATATTTGACTTTTTTTTCTACTCTTCTTGATGTTCTGCTCTGACTCTACGTCGCAATCAGTAGCTAAATAAAAATAAAATTTATTAGGCGCCAGCAGCATTGGAACGTGGCAACTCTATGGCGTCAAAGGGATGCAGGCGTAAAGCAAGAATCACTAATGAAAATTAAGAAACTCCAAAACTGATGGCAACAAATGTAAGAGAAAGCAGTGGGAAAGCAAAAAATAACATATACAAAACGTAAAGGAACTAAATTGGCAGCAAAGGCTGTGAAAGAAATTAAAAACATTTTAAATACATAACCCATGTGTGTGTGTGAGTGCGTGTGCTAGTATGAGAAGTCAGACATAGCTTTAAAGAGTTAAAAGTAAAATGCTGGCGTTCAAAATAAGCAATAAATTTGTTTTTTCTCTTTATTATTCAATTAGTTTTAAAATA
Source organism: Pherbina coryleti (assembly GCA_943735915.1). Classification (NCBI taxonomy): domain Eukaryota; kingdom Metazoa; phylum Arthropoda; class Insecta; order Diptera; family Sciomyzidae; genus Pherbina; species Pherbina coryleti. The sequence goes on along the minus strand of OX030951.1, from coordinate 47,205,887 downwards.
AAAGGTTATATTTTTATGATTTTTTTTGTCGAAATTCAAATTCCAAATTCAAAGTTCAAAATTCAAAATTCAAAATTCCAAGTACAAAATTCAAATTTCAAATTTCAAAACTCAAAACTCAAATTTCAAAATTCCAAATTCCAAATTCAAAATTTAAAATTCAAAATTCAAAATATTCAAATTCAACGTTTTTATATTCAACTTTTGAGATAGTGAAAAAGATAATAGTTGAAGGGGAGCCATATCTGGAGAATGCGTGGATGGCTAAGCAATTCAAAGCGTAATTTATTGAGTCATACAATTGCTTTCAATGACCTGTGAGATGGTGCATTGTCTTGTAAAAGAGAACTTCTTTCTTTTTTAAATGTGGTTGTTTTTCCTTGAGTGTACCGTTCAAATGATACAATAATACTGCATAGTAGTTTTTCATGAGTGTCGATTAATATTATTCTGTGAGACTCCAAAAAAAAAAAAACTTAATTTTGAATAAATTCCATTACACTTATAGCAAAAGTTTACACCAGGTAATAATATTAGTTAAACCGTATTAAGCCGCTGGAGAGTCTTGGAAGTAGAGTAGGTAGTGTACCCAAATGCCATCCCACAGATCCCGAGTTCGTATTCCTGCCAGGCGGGCCAGATTTCAACCATTATGCATTTTCTATCCTCATTTTTAATGAACTGGAATGGAACAAATTATCAATACTTTCGACTTGCAGTTGTGGTTGGTGGTAGAGAAGTTTGTAGAAAAGATTGCCTCATCAATTGAATTGAGGTTAAGGCATAGCATTTGCCTCAGATTCCATTTCACACAGGTTCCACTTGATTGTCCTTTCCTTCCCACTAATCTATCACCCAATTTTCGAGCCAAGGCAGACTTGTGTGAATAGGTAATACACGAGAAACAATTGGTTCAAAGCTAAAAAAAAGTAATTCTTCCTTCTGTCCTATCTTCTTTCGTTCCATCCTTCTCGTTTCAATTCCACTATTTAAGTTTACCTGGCTTCTTTTGTGGAGGCATAACTAGCACATTGATATTAGCGTTAGCTTATTTCGCTATTATAAAGTTCTACAGATCCACTGTTCTACCAAATCCCTACCTTGAATCAATTTTGAAGACTTCCTCATCGTTTTTCGAACTAAGAAAATTTGTTTTCGAAGGTCGTTAGCGGTGTTTTGAAAAATATGTAATGTTTCAGATACGAGTGCAGATTGGTCTATTAATATTACCAACATTTGTGGGCCAATAGGACATCTACGAACTCTACAGTTCTCAGTTAAGTTTGCTTCGTATTTGACGAAGTCGACGTTGTTGGAGGGCATTCACACAGTAGATGTTTTATGGTATTTTTTTTTCGACACCTCTAGAGCTTCTGCGAAAGTTTGGTTGTGGAATCTCTAGTTTGATAGCCATACTATCGATAGTACAGTGCTATATAGAATACTTTTTGCCCGAACTAAATATTCGATGTATCTAGTTTTTTCAACAGTTGTAGGTGTAGCTGAGTTAACTGAATAGAAAAAAAGGTTAATAATATCTAGGATTTTATTTTTGCCTATAATTACGATATATTTAATAATTCGTGTAGAGAAAAAGAAAAAAAAATTTAATAATATTTCGACCACCTTTTGTTTTTTATTTTTATTTTGTCCATACTTTTTATTATACAAGTTTTTTACAGATTATATTGTAGCGGCTATGCGCGGCCTTATGACGTCATGAATTTGTGTTCTATTTTTGTCATGAGGACTATGATCCAGCCTTTACTGAAGTTATATATTTTTACCGTTGTATCTATGCATTGCGCGTTATTCCATGTAACAAATTTAAATTTTTCCTTGCATTGGCTGCTTCCTCCGCATCTCAGTGACGTTTTTATTTTTTTATTTATTTGTGTCATAAATTCAAAGGATTAACCTTTACTGCCATCTCATTACTTTTATCATAACACCTATACTTATTGACTAAAAATTCCATGCAACTTCGATAAATTTAAGAAAAATGCCTTTTTCAACTTTTTTTGAAACCTGCGTGGTAAAACGTAACGTTTTCACATACAAAAAACACCGAAAGTCTGTTATATAAATAATTCATATTTTCACCTGTCAACTATTGCGCACATACTTTCCTAACTATAGATAATAGAAGATATTCTGCTATTGCTGTATAGCTTATATGTTTAAATTACTTTCATCAAATTAGCATATCAATTATTTTGTCGTAGCCGTGGTACCATCACACATAAAAAAAAGGCACAAAAATGGATCTTGATAAGTGTTTAATCAAAACTTAAGCCAAAACAAGCCTTTGTAATGTAGCTTAGCAACACTGCTTATAAAAGCTTTTTATCAGCTACTTCATAGAAGATGGCAGTACCGTTGCTACTGTCCGGCAGCACTTAGCAACACTTAGTCGAAAGCAGCAAGAGCATTTGTCTTTTCGATTACCTCGTAAGGGCACTACGTGATCGACACAGATTTAAATTTATCAAAATATGCTCATGTTTACATAGGGCACCCCAAACGATACGACATGTCGGATGGACCTGTCATGTCGTCGCACATGTAGTATCGTTCGTGTGCTAAAAATGAAGTTGGATGGACATGTCCGATGAAAGACGAAAATTTTTGACTTTTTGCTCGGTCCATCCGACATGTGCGATCGTTTGTGTGCGTGTCCATCCAACTTAGTGCATTTTCTCATTCGATAAAAGTTCTTGAGTGAGAAACATCGAGCGGAAAAATGACAAATGTTATAAAAGTACATTTTTAGAAGGAATTTTTTGAGCTGTATAGAAGGCTCACAGTGACTCTGAAAAATAAAAGAGGAATTCATAAAAATAAAATTTGTAAATATATCGTGCACTGCACAATGCTCGATGTTTACTCGCTGGCAACTTTAAAATAATGAAGTCCATCCAACATGTGCGACCGTTTGAGACCAACGAAAAATAGTGCCGTTATTTTGTCGAACTACATGTCCATCCGACATGTAGTATCGTTTGGGGTGCCCTCATATTTCTTTATTTTAAACATTTTACTGTAGGGAATTTCATAAAAAAAGAAATAGATTCTGTCTATTTTAAAATTAACATTGTTGTTGCTTCATTAGCTCATTTTTTCCGATTATGCCTATAAGCAAAACGCAATCAAAAAGAGCTTTTTACAGCAACACAATGAAAAAGAAAGGAAAAGCTTTGTACTGCTTAATGCAGCATAATTTTTGATTATTTTTTAGATGGTATTCAATCTCAAATTTTAATTACTTTTTAGGGTAGGTTTTAAAAAATAAAGTATGCAATAGCTTGAATTAAGAATGACGCTTTGAATTAGTAAAAGAATTATTTAAATCGGTTCAGTAGTTCTTTAGTTTAGCGTACACGAATATACGTGATAAGCCTTTTATATAATAGTACTAGCCTTATTCCCGACGCGCGTTGCTGCACCCTGCAAATATATGGGAACATAATAGGTGTATTCAAAACTTTTCTTAGACTCATATTTTGACACCACTGTCATTTCCACTGCCCGTTACAGTTTCCCAGGAGCAGGAGATCACCAAATAGTAACTCCATTTTGAGTTTGTATGTAAGTATTGCTACTTTTACTTTCAAAGCTATTCGATAATACAAATTGTATGGGCGGAGCCACACCCCCTTATATAATGCCCATCCCAGTTTTCTAGTAGATGGACATTACCCAGTTTTAGTACAGTTTCCGACAGTGAGCATACAAACTAAATTACCAATATGTAGCCAAATCGACGAAAACCGTAGGAAATATAGCATTTTTAATTGATTTGTGGGCGGTAAAAGGGGGTGTGACAGAAATTAAAACCATCTTGTGCTTGAAAAAAATGTACTGCCAAAATTTCAGCTCTATCGACTCAGCAATTTTCAAGTTTCAAGTTTCCAGCCAACACACAGACATCATTTTGCTTTTTGTATATTTATTTTGAATAAAGATTATTGGCTATAACTTTTGATTGGTAAGAGATACTAAGATAATTTTTTTAATAAATTATTATTTTAGCTTGTAAATTTATTCAAAAACATGAAACCACAATATTGGAAAAAAAATTTCTTCAAAAATATCAAGGTAGGCTCAGTTTTTTGAACCGAAAAAATGTTTTTTAATTTTTGCGTAAAATTGAAATAATTTTTGCTTATAAATGTTATAATTTTTGAGTAGAGTTGAAAATTTACGAGTTTGAATTTAATATACTTTTACAACAAAAACAAATTTTGAGCCTTTTTTTGAGGAAAACTCGAAAATTTCAGACCTTTTTTGAAAAAAATATATAAAATTTATATACTCAACTAACGGTATTTTTGCAATAAGGTTTTCATAGTACTTTAATGAAGCTTTAAGAAAAAAAAAAGTTTAACAAAATGTATAAAAAAGCAGCCGAGATATTTGAATCGAACGTCACAAAATTAAATTTCTGATGGTTTTTTTCTCATTTTTGAGCAACGATGTTGCATTAAATATATCGTTGTAGTAAAATGTTTCATAGTTTTCAAGATATGTTCATGTTTTTGATGTCAAAATAACGGAAATTTTTTTAGTTTTACTAAATTTAAGAAATATTTTATATTTTGTAAATATTTGCATATGTAACCTAAGAAAACAATTAAAAATATGCGATTTTGTAAAAAATTTGTACTACAGCACCATCTGGTGTCCAAGGTGGTTCAAAGAAGATACTGTAAAAAACTCATTGTATCTGAAAACTACTATATACCAATTTTCATTCTAATCCCATGAGCGGTTTGGGAGTTTTAGGTGGTTTTGCAAAAAATTTGTACTACAGCGCCCTCTGGTGTTCAAGATAGGTCAAAAAAGATAGCAGCAAAACACTCAGCGTACATGAAATCCACTGTTCATTCTATTCGCATAAGCAGTTTGTGAGTTTTAGGCAGTTTTTTAAAAAATTTGTACTACAGCGCTCTCTGGTGTTCAAGGTGGATCCAAATTGATAGCCCACAAACACGCACCGTACCAAAAAACTTCTATACACAAATTTTCATGCTAATCGGATGAGTAGTTTAGGAGTCTATTGCGGCCGTACAAACATAAGCTCCTTTTTATAGGCAGAAGAGACGAAGTACTTGAATAATGGCAGATGGCTGACAAGTAATTTTTCCAATGCTTGTACTGCCTACTAGTGCTCAAATTACTTAGAGATACTTATACTCTCTTCTATTTTTTTTAAGCTTTTACAAAATTCGGACAGTTGAGACCGATATTTGCCGTATTTTTGACCATAAGTAAAGTGTATACTGAAGAGAATATTGCTTCCATGCAGGATAAAGTTTCCCAAAAAAAAGTTTTTTTTTGCTCAAGCTTTTTTGGAAGATGTTTAGAGGTAGCGCTAATCGGATTTTTCCTAAAAATCACGTTTTCGGAGATTTTATGAATTTCAAGTATAAGTTGGTCTATAGCAGACATTTTCTAAGTCTTTGAATCAACATTTCGAAAGACTAATACCCAAACTTTACTTTACTCAGAAGTGTTGGCAATTTTTTTTATACATTTTGGTGTACTATATTTTATTTTTTCGTGAAATTTGCGAACATTTTTTAAAAAACCCTTCATAACTTTTTAAAATTTCATTCAGGTAAAATTTTAAAGAATTTTAAAAAAAATTTTTGAAAATACCTCTTGCCGTTCTGAAGTTATAGCCTTTAATGCGTTGTAACCGTTGGTTGAATCGTTAAATCGTTGGTTGGTGCATCGACTATGAAATTGCTAAAGCTGGTCGAAGACTTAAAAATAGTAAAGTTTAGTAAAGTTTAGATATTTGTCTTTCGAAATGATGACTCAGACTTAGAAAATATCTGTTATTGACTAACTTATGCTTGATATTAAAAAAATATCCGAAAAACCTTATCTTTAGGGAAAATCCGACTAGCACGACCTCCAAACCTCTTCCAAAAAATATCAAAAATACTTAACCTATCAGCTTTCAAACAAAGTTTGAGGAACTATGAAATTCGAAAAAAAAAAAAATTTTCATTTGGGACACCCTAGTGCAGAAGATTGTTGAAAAAGATCCACATTTATCTCTAACTGTGTTGAAGTTTCAGTGTATAGGACCAAAATCATTCGCTGTCTTATCGAAAAATTCTGTTCAACGATGAGGTTAATTTTTGGCTCAATGCGCATATCAGTAAGCAAAATGGTCGCATTTGAAGCAAAGATAATCCACATGAAATTATCGAAACGTTGTAACATCCCGTAAAATTCAAAGTTTTGGAGCAGTCAGTGGACTACTGGAGTCGTAGAACCATATTTATTCAAAAATATTGCTAATAAGCGTGTTACGGTCAACGGTATTCGCTTTAGAGCCATGATTATAACTTTTTCGTTCTCCTATTGAATTGCTTGAATGTGGAAGATATGTGATTCCAGCAGGATGGGGCTACGTGCCATACAGCTAACGAAACAATCAACGTTTTGATGGAAAAATTCGGTAAATGCATAATTTTGCATAATAGACATGTAAATTGGCCTCAACGATGTTGTGATTTGATATTGGAAGCCTCATGATGGTATTTTTTGAGAATATGTTAAATTGCTATTCCACCACTTTCAGACCAAGTTAAGCGAATGTGAGATGTAATTTCAAAGTTATTTTTTGAGTGAGTTATACCAAATTTGAGGTAAGGACCTAAAAGTATCGATTTTCCAATGTATTGTTTTGATCAATGTGAAGCATGAAAAGAGAAATTATATTAATTGACATTTTGAATAATTTTAAGCACGCACAAAGGCAAAATTACTTTTATTGAAGTTATAACGATTTGTCGTCGTGGATCTGAAAGAGCTACGCTGACGTAAATCAGTCCAGAACATTCGGCGTATTGGAAGCTTTATTCATGTTGTTGCGTACAATTGTACGCAAATGCTTGCGGCCTCTCTAGTCGAGTGGTAAGCACGCTAGACTGCCAACACAGGGGTCCCGGGTTCGAATCATATCCATGCCGTGGTCCTACCCTCTTACCTTTCTGCATTTCTTTCCTCAATTTTAACCAACTGAGCATGAAAAATTCATCAATATTTACGACATAGTAGTTTTAGTAGAAGTTTATGGATGGGATTTATTACCAACTTCAATTTACTGAGGTAAAGGCATAACACTTGCCTCTGATTCAAATTCACTTATTTATACGGCATTTTTTAAATACGGTTAGAATATTCTACACAAGTTTCACTTAATTAATTGCCAATATGCGCACGTGCTATCGCCGCGAATTAAAAAAAGTGATAAAAAGTCAAAAGTCTGGAGCAGGAGCAAATGATATTTATGTATCAAATTTGTGGTACTATGACGATTTTGACTTTTTGCGAGATTTGGAGATGCCATTGCCTGGTCGATCGAACTTAAGTTCAGATGATGATAAAGAAAATGCCTTCATAAGCGTGGTAGGTAACGAAAGTCCTAGTCCTCTTATATACATTGACTAAAATATATGTTTTTTACTTTACAATTAGGGGAAAACACAGGTATCCAAGAAAACATCTGTAGTGAAAGCAAGAATGGATTTTCTAAAGAAAGCTACTGAACATTTGGAGTCCTCATCAAAAATGGCAAGAGTCGAAGACGAAGCCGCTGTTTATGCAAGTGGATGGGCTTGCATGTATAGGCAAATTAATCCAAATCAACAGTTATTCGCCAAACGAGCTATCGATGAGATTTTGATGTTGGGACGATTAAACCAATTGACTTTTAACGCAGTGCATAGTAGCTGCAATGGATCTGTTAGCCCTATTTCAAGAGCAAGTACACCATATCCTACTACCGCCACCCCGGTGATTTTTAGTGACGACTCAGTCCAATTTGTACAAACGCCAGTATTGCCAAGCGACACTCAAACTTATGCTAATATCGTCTCGGGACATATAATTTCAAAAAGTTCACACAATTATGCTCATATTTCCGAATTATTGAATGATTCTCAATATCAATAAATCCATTACAATTGAGAAAGGTCATGAAAAATTATCTTCCGGGAATTAAAAGGGAGTTTTCGCTATTAAGATTAAGATAGCAGATGAAGATAATGCATTTTTTATTTTACATTCATGAATATTAAAAGATGACGAACGAATTTGTAATAAAAATTCCCAAAAAGCTGTGGAGCTTTATCTTAAAAATGGAAACTTCCCTTTATGATTCCCGGGAGAAAATTTTTCATGATAGGCCTGACAAATTAAATGTGCTTTTAAAGAAAATACAAGTTTAATGTGAAATAAATATAATTTAATTAAATAACTTTTAATTGTTTAATTGCTTTACAAAACTTAAGCCTAATTTCTTTTGCTTCATTGGATGCATTTTTACTGGCTGTTGGCTCTATTTCAGATAGTTCCAGAAAGTTTTCCGACTCTTCAAAGTTGGAGATTGATTGACGACGCAAATAATTGTGTAAGTAGCAACATGCTAGAACAACTGTAGTAGCCTTCTCTGGACTTAAATTGATAGTTGTTCGAAGTATGCGAAAGCGAGAAGCCAGAATTCCAAAAGCATTCTCTACTTTCACTCGGGCCGAGCTCAGCGTTCTATTATAAAGAATCTCATCACTAGTCAAATTTGAATGGCCAAAAGGTTTTAAGATGTTCTTGCGCAAAGCAAAAGTTGCATCTGAAACAAATACGAAGGGCAATGGCTCTTGGCCAGTCAGCACAGGTTTTGGGTTAGGCAAATTCAAATCATTATTTTCGAGCCTTTCGAAGAATTTCGTATTTGAAAACACACCGCCGTCTGAGACCCTGCCATTCGCACCTATATCTACCATCAAAAAGTCGCTGTTGTTATCTACAATAGCCATTAAAACAATGCTGAATGATTTTTTTGTAATTAAAATAAAATGATCCCGAATGGTATGGCCTCATTATATTGATGTGTTTTCCGTCAAGGGCTCCTATACAATTAGGGAACACTGACTTTTCGTAAAACTTCTCAGCTATTTCCATCCATTCGATAGGATTTTAAGGAAGCTAAAAGTAAAGATTTTGTTCAAAAGATTTTATTTCTATTATATATTTCTATTAATTACATTCATAAAGGGTTTCAAAACTTTTATAATGGCCTCGCATGTTTCAATGACAATATTTCCTATCGATTGTGGAGATATTGCGGTACAAAATTTAAGGTCTTCATATGAGCGTCCAGTAGCCAAAAAACGTAATGTTATTGCCAAACGATCACTGGCAGGTATTGCCTTTCTCATTATTGTGTCTTGTTTTTGGATATGAATTGAAACTTTTGACAAAAGTTCATTAAATATTTCATCTGTCATGCGCATATAATTCTTGTAATCATTTGGTTCACTTTCTTTTAATTTGTTGATAAACTTCTTGTTAGAATATGTTTCTTTTTGTATTAACCACTCTTTTGACCACTTTCTCTTTTTTCTTGTCCTTTTTTTATGTTCTTCTTCTTGCTCCAAGACCTCGTCGATAATAGCGCACGCAATAAGATCCGATGCCATCTTTAAGCAAAATGCCTTTTTTGCAAACTAAAGTTGTGTAAGGGATTGTACACAAAATTTTATTGTCTGTGGGCAAAACGTTTAACTTGATTACCAACCGAGTTGTACCAACGGTCGCAACGTCTATTGCTTGCATTAGAAGAGATGGGCATTTTTTTGTTCGCTGTTGTACTGCGTATTCTAAAAAACACTGCAAAACGCTTGCGGCAACTCCAAAATATATTTTTATACCCCCACGTTTAAAAAACGTAAATGGGGGTATATTAATTTTGTCACTCCGTTTGTAACGCCCATAAGAAGGCGTGGTAGGTATAGAAAAGTATATATATTATTGATCAGCATCACCACCCGAGTCAATTTAGCCATGTCCGTCTGTCTGTCCGTCTGTCGTCACGATTACAGCCGTAATTTTCAAGCTATCATCACGAAGTTCAATATTTAAGCTTTTATCTAAAAAATAAAGGTCAAGTTCGAAAATGAACCAAATCGGATGAAAACCACGCCTACCTCCCAAAGAAAGTGCCTTTATCAAAATGGTAAAATCTCTTAGAATTCCACAAAAATTAATATATGGACTTGAAATTTTGCATATGAGCTCCGATATTTAAAGTGCACTCTAAGTATGAAATTTAACCAAAACGGATGAAAATCACGCCTACCTCCCATACAAAGTGACTTTATCAAAAAGGTTAAATCTCTTTAAATTACACAAAAATTAATATATGGACTTGAAATTTTGCATATTAACTTTGATATATAACATGCACTTTGTGTATAAAATTCAACCAAATCGAGTGAAAACCACACCCACCTCCATACAAAGTGATTTTATAAAAAATGAAAGCAAATATTTTCTGTTAAAACTATGTATAACGAAAATGTTTTTACAAATAAACATTTTATTAACGGCTTAAGACTTTGAATATACTTCGGTTCGGACGTGGAGGTATTTTAACTTCGGCCCAGTCGAAGATAATTTCTTACTAGTTGTTGAAACCGACACATAATTTAATTATGTTTAGATTTATACTTTACTGTTTTCCACTTTCACTTTCTATAATTTCTATAATTTGTTAGAATCAAAAACACATTGACTTAAAATGTCAGACTGAAAATATTTTCATTCATTAATAAAAAACTACTCAAGAAAATCACATCAAAAATTTAAAATAAGATTTATTTATTCAAGAAAAAATTAAAGTACGTATACAGTCCACATACAGCTAGGAGGAATCTGAGCTATTAAAACACTAGTTTTCTATTGTTTATAACAGTGTTTGTCATCCCATAGCCATGCGCGTACGGCACAAATCGTTTTTTTTTTCACATGGGATTTTTTCGTACACAAAAAAATCAACACTGCAGACTGCGGTTAACATTTTTTCCTTGGTACGATGGGCATACAAACATGAATTTTCTTTGCTTTTGGCGAATGTTGCTCAAGTCTCGCTGCGTTGGGTATTCTTGATTAGTAGGCATTCGTAATCGCGACCGCTCGTACTCTATGGTATTCGTATCCACAGCGATTGGTGCATGTATTCGCGCATTAATTTTAATGCAGAAGGCACATTCGGTGCTCGTATATTGAGGATACATTCGGAACGCCATTTGAATGCAATCAAGTTGTTCTCTGTAACGAACAATCGCTTTTGGTAGCTCACTCATGAGAAAAATCTTTACATAAAATAACTGCATATATCGTGAACGTTCAATATCTAAAGAATTTATCATAGCTAATCAAATCCAATCGCAAAATGAGTTATCGTGAGAAGAGTGAATTTTTAATCGTTCGTGAGCGACTTTTTTAAAGTTCATGAGTAAAGCTCAGACGGAAGAAATCTTTAAATTCATTCTCTTGTGAAACGGACGAAAGTAGATAGACGCAATCGATTACTTAAATTGCTTTGTTGTGCGTTCGCTTGGTTAATTTGAAAAATATACAGAGTATCAAATATATGACTAGGCAAAAATTATTGCCTATTATAAAGAAACAAATTTTTGTATTATTAATTATTTTGTATCAGCTAAAGAGTGTTTTTCTTTTTGTTTTGTTTTAATTATATAATCACAAAATTTTACTTATTTCTTCGCTGTCAGAGTAAAAATTTATCACTGCAAAAATACCCTCACGAGCGATTCAACGTTCACAATATGAGTTACGTATCGAATTTTAAAATGAGCGTTCACAACCAAAGAACGATCATGAGCGGGTATGGGCAGAGAGCGCTCTGGGAGCGTTGAGCACAAGAATTGAGAGCAAAGGCTTATGTAGCAACACAAAACGCAACAACAAATCAAAGACAAAAGACGAACACAGAAACAACACAGAAACTTTAAGTGTAGTGGTGCCCATACCCGATCATGAGTGAGCGAGCCAACGACGCTTGCAGAGAAGTTTTTTCGTTCGTGATATTTACGAACTTTGCTTTTGATGGTGAGAGATCGTAAATGCTTTTGTTCGTCGCATAACTTTCTCACTCATGAGAATTTGAAAGCATGAAATTATTAGCAGTGATTAATTGTGAGAACAATCGTATTTTGATCGTTCTCCGCACCCGGTTCCAAACAGATAAGACAATAATCCTGCATTAACTTTATAAACTAAATTTTAAGAAAAGTTTTAAGAACTCCTAAGTTTTCATCAAATTTTACAAAGACTCTATAATTTTAATTTTCAAGTAAAGTTTAAAAAAAAACTAACTAAAAATGTAGATTTCCATAAATTTTTATTTTGTTATATTGCATGGACTTTGCCATTATACATTGAATACAATATTATTCAAATGTCTTAAACGTGAGTTCCGCTGTGGGGGTATTTTAACTTCGGCGCAGTTGAAGATCATTTCTTACTAGTTTTTTCTTGTATGTTCTCCTTTTGAATGATAAATAAAGACCTTTATTTACACTATATCAGAGTTCCAGATAAAGTGTAGTAATAGAACTGTGTTTGTTTAAACCATCGCGTCATTGGAATGCTTTCTGTTCTTTAGTCTCGTTATTTCAGTTCTGGAATGATGCATTTCCCAAAATATAAATTAAAAAAGAAAAATGAGAAGAAAATATTTTTGTAATGATTTCTTTTTTATTGAATTAAACATTGATTCTTATTTATGTGATCTATATTTCTTATAAATGATTTTGTTACGATAATACTTAGATTAAGATTTGCAAGAACGTTTGATTTGCTTAGAATTCAGCAATAATTTCTTTTCGATTTTAAACGTTTTGAAATGACGTCTTATAACAGTGAATACTGAATGATCGCACATTGGGTGTAGTTTTTTTTTTTTATTCAACTTTATGATCAATATTTTACATATAATAAAATAAAGACTATATTCGTGGGGGAATAATTTTAAAAAATTAAACATTTAAAAATATTGCACATTTCATTTTAACTTGAAAAATAATTATTTTTTTTAAAAATCAAAAGCTAAATTTATAAAGTTAAATAAACAATTTTGAAATTAATTTCAAATCAACAAACATTATAGTTTTAACAAAAAAACCACACACTTAAATTACCTTAGTAATGCCTTCACAAAGTAATATATTATCTTGAGCTATTTACAAAAGATTTTTATTTTTATATTTTTTTTTTTCTTGTAATTTGATTACAGACCATTAAATGTTCTTAAATACTTTCAGAGCGTTTTATTTTAAAGTGATTTTTATTTTTTTTTTTTATTTTATAAATTTCTACAAACTTTATCAACTACTGCATATCAGGACACGTATTGTTTTCAACGTATTTAAACACTTTATATTCCAAAAATTGTCGTTATTTTTTGTAATATTTTTAAAATTTAAGATTTATAAGATTTGACTAAATTGACGGTTCTTCGTATGTTTGACCTTCTTATGAACTATTTTCTACAATCATTATTATTTTATACCTGTTTTATTCGTTCTACTTATATATATATATGTATGTTTGTAAAACAACTTTTTTATTCTACTACATCAGAGAACAGACAAAGTTTTGCAGTCTCATTATTTGCAGTGCTGGATAACTCATAAACTTTGTCTGTTCGTTTTTTTTTTTTGCAAGGACTCTTAGTTCTTTCGCGAAACTAGCTAAAATTTGACAACTAAACCGCTTAATCAAGAATATTATTTTCTATAATTTTTAAATTTAATATTATTAAGATCTAATTATACGTAAAACAAAGCAAAATTCAAAACAATTTACTAATATTTTACATTCATAGAAGTTTTCTTGCCCACACATAGATGTGCTTTTAATTATTTTATACTAGTTCATCGATTAGTTTATCATGCTATCTGAACACTTAATCGTTTGTAATTGATTTTTTTTTGTTCTTTTTTTAAACTAAATGCATTTGAATCTATTTACAATTCCTCTAATTTAACATATAAGTACGATATATTTATAAATTTACATATCTTACAGACCATCCTGACGTCCTTGTTGAACCTCAGTAGCATGTTTTTAAATAGGTGTCGGCATAACTGCATAGTCCTGATGTAAGCTAGACTTAACCGAGTCGTAGACTGGACGCGTGCCATCATCCGGCAATGCATAGACATCCGGTGGCACGCATAGCGATTGCAATTTCGAGATGTACGAGTCGAAGTGTTCGTGATGCGGATGATGTGCATATCCAGCAGGATGATGCACTGTATAGGGGTGATGATGATGGCTAGTGGCGCCAGCATGTGGGTGTGGTGGTGGTGGTGGAGGTGTTCCCAGCGCGCTATGATGATGTGACGTTGTCAAATGATGTGCTGCCGAAGAGCCATAGACTGAAAGCGAGCTAGCATTAGAAACGGCTATAGAGGCTGTCGGCAGTGGACCTGGTGGAATGAGTGTGGGATGTGTTGAGTATGTGTGTTGATTGCTTAGTGCACCCGAAGTTAGCGAACTGCTATTATTTGAGCTTGATGTGCTACCAATTGTTGGATTGCCACCTGCTGTGGTTGGTGCTGTCGGAGCTGTTGGTGGAGGCGGTAGTCGTACGTGTTCAAGCAACGTTATAACATTGTTCCGTAGACTCTCATAATAGTTGTTCAAATGTGGTGCTGTGGCGGTGCTACTGTTGCTGGCATGAATGGCAGAATTTGTCGCTGAACTACTGCTGCCATCTAATGATCCGATATGGTTAATACCGGTGAATGCGCCGTTGTTGGAGTCGATGCCTTCGGGGTTGAGTGTGTTGCCGGCGTTACTGGAGGAGCTGCCAGCTGCTGATGTTCCTGCTCCTCCAGTAGCGCCAGTCACCGCAGTGAGAGAACGCTGCTGATGAGTACTCAGCGGAGATGCCTCCTACAAAGATTGACACAAAATTATCACTTATTTCAAATTGTATAACCATTGATAAGATAAGATTAAGAAAACAAAGTTTATATGAAAAAAAAAAAAAAATTAAAAAATAAAGATCGAAATTGCAACAGTTAAATATTTCCCAAGAAAAAAAATAAATGTATCAAAAAAAGAAAATAGTAAACAGTGTACCCAGCAAAGTGTGCCTAATACTTTATACAAAAATAGTAGGCAAAATTAATTAAGATATGTTTGTGATGTCATCTAAATGATGCTAAGCTGTCAAGGAGTTATTAAATCAACCTTAACCTTCCGTTGCTAACATGAATTTTATAACACGGCTACTAACATCGGTCTCTCAGACCGAAGAGCAGAAACTGTTAATATCTTCACATATTTTTTGACTTCATCATTAATTCTATTAGCTGTTATTGTATTCAATAGTAAAATAAAAATAACAAAATTTCATTAAATAATGCATTCTTAAATTACAAAAAGTTGAGTAAATTAAGGTATAATATACGTGTAACAACCAAAAACAGGAGCTGTTTTCAAAAAATTGTTTTAGATATAAGAATATCTTTTAAGAATATAAGATATTATTATTTTTTTTTTTAAATTTATACAGGTTATTGTACATGAAAAATACTTTATAAAAATATTTTTTATTTTTTTTTTCAAAACAGTTCTGGTTTTTATATAGAGGGTGCTGAAAATGGAAATGAAAAAAGACATCCAAAACGATCCAAAGGATAAGGCCTTTCCCATGTATTGGAAACAAAAAAATCAAATGATACATTTTCGCGCGCTTTCTTGTTTATATAAAAAAAAAAAAAAAAAAAAAAAAATGCTGCTTGAATTTAGGGGAGATGGTAAAATGACAAAATAACGAACAAAATACAAAAAAACCATTGAAATTTAACCAATAGATTTTGAGTAATCTATCGAACCGTTTTAAAAAAACTAGTTTCGAGGAAATCGCGTTTAAAGTTTTTTATTTGTTGTATGGAGCTTAGACATAGGTTAATGAAAACCGTTATAGCGTTTTCTGTTTTTTTTTATATATCAATTTTTTTCGATTATTTTTTTTTCGAAAAATTTACACGTATATTTCATACCTTAATTCATTTTTATATAAGTTTAAAAATGTAAATAAAGTTTCATTTATTAAATTTTTCTTTTTAATATGATAGAATTACATCAGAAATATAATTATATGAGTAATTAGTCTTAATTTTCGGCTTGAAATGTACAACTTTGGCACATGCGGACAACAAGCTCCAAACACAGGAACCTGCCGTATTCAAAACACTAATACTTAGTTTTTTGACCTTGCAGCACTTTTTTCTGTTACTAAGCACTGCTCCTATTAATTTTGAAAATTTATTGAAAACGCAGCTTACTAATTCTTGCAACGTAATGAATACTAGCTCTTCTCCGTTTCATCATTAAACTTCACCTCGTGATCAGCTACTGTTTCATCAAGTTCTCGATTAGCTTAGCTTGATGCTGTTCGTAATCCATTATCTGCATAATCAAGCATTGCAGCAGTTATAACTGGCTTGTATCAAACATTAAATCATAAGTTTACATGAAGTTATATGTTCATAAAACTTACACCTACTAACATCGGTGCCACAGACCGAATCACTAAAAAGGAATAAAACACAAGTAAGCACCGATCTATCCACACCGGCAAATTAACCAAAAGTAAGTGTTCGGTCTGTGAGACCGCATGTTAGTAACGGAAGGTTAAGATGTAGATGTACAAATTTTTTTTAGAATGGTTTATCTACTTAAGGGAGTTCCCAACCTTCTATGAGAGGAATTAGAAAGTAAAAAATAATTTTAAAACAAGAAGCTTTACTTTACATAGCACTCCTTTGAGTGCTTACATATTGACTCCTCTGAGTTTTGTCTCTGCAGAGATGTCGACAAATCATAAAAATTAATTTCAATTGAAAAATTTTCTGTCTCAGCTGGGGTTTGAACTTGGTCACTCGGCCACGGCCACCGGTATGGTATCTATTGATCTTTAATATCAGTCAAATTCAAAGGTTAAAAAAATAGTTTCTTTTTTCCTTTCAAACGTAATCTATATCATGTTCTAATCACTGTTGTATGAAAGGTGGAATAGGTTTCCTCTCGACAGCAAAGAAATAAACTACCAGAATTATGTAATTTATAACCAGAAAATAAAAAAATTTGTTCCCAACCTAATAGCGTCAGTAAATGTGTTTGAAGTATTTGATATTTTTGGTCAATATTTTCTATTTAATTTTAATTTGATTAGTCAATGACTTTTTGAATAAAAGGTATTAATTTCAACATAGCCCGTTTTTAGATTGATACATTTAGTACCGCATTATTCTAATTTTTTTATTCCTTCCAAATAACAGGTCGTCAAAATAATCGATTGTTTCTATAATGACCTCTTCATTTGGCCCAAATCTCTTAACGTCGAGCCATTTTTCAGGTTTGGAAATAGGAAATAATCGCAGGGGGCTAAATCTGGGGGGCTAATATTTTTTGTTTTTGCCTTTGATATTCCAAATGAAATAAAATTACTGCCAACTGCCTAGTGATCAGGAAAAAAATTCTGAGCTCGTCGACAGCATCTGACAGCAAATCAGACCTTGATCATATGCAAAAAAGAAACACAAATATTGAACACAGCTAAGCCAGACCTTTAAAAGAAACTTAGATCTATTTTTGACAACTCATGCTCCGCTCGGATGTAATAAAGAAAAATGCCTATAGTAACAGATCACTATTCAAACATATGCCTAGTAAGACGTTTGTTTGTCGAAGGAAACCAGACCATCTATTGGAAGCAATTTCATATATAACTGTTATATGAGGTGAGTTCAAAAAGTAATGTGAATTTCGAAATTTTTCGTGGGTTCGTGGGCTTATGCTGGTTCTATTAGAACGAATTTTTTATTCTTGTTGTGTTGGTAAGAATGTCTAGAAAGCATCTATACCATTACATTTTCAGCAATATGGGATGTTTACTTGTTTTATAATGTACTGTACTGTTGAAAGAATAACATGTGTTTTGGCAATATTGTCGATTTTACGGAAATGTTACCGGGAATAGACGTAGCGCACCATTTGATAATTTCATTAACCATAGATCGTTTCCGCACCAAGCACACTCTTAATGATAATAGGCATGCACAAAGATGTCGTACGGTTCGTATCGAAGAAATAATTGCTGCTGTAGAGCGAAGTATTGAGGAAGACCAAATAAGTCGAGTCGCCATCTCGCGCAGCAATTGGAACTGTGTCCATCCACTTAAAGTAATTTTTTTTTGTAGAGATCTTGTCTTATAAGATCAAGCTAATGCAAGAATAAAAGTGAAGTTCCGTCGTCCATTCTGTCAATGAACAGGATTTCCCACTCAATGTTTAATCGCAATATTCTGCTCAGTGATGATACTCATTTTTGCTTCAATAAGCATGTCAGTAAGCAAAATTGCCCCATTTGGAGTGCAGAAAATCCACAAAACACTCTCAAGTCACCTTTCTGTCCACAAAAAAACCATTGTTTGGTGCTTTTTGGAGCCAGTGGAATAAATTGGCCTTACCTCTTTAAAAATTAGGCCGGGAGCTAAAGGTTGGGGCTGATTATTTTGAGCCCCAATAATAAGCTGACTGTTATGTTTATTGAAGACATGTTTTTTGAAGAACATGTTTTATGAAATGCAATCAAACTTTTTTTTACGGTGGGATACAGAAAACTTTTTTAAAGTAAGATTTATTAACTTTTCTTCCAATCTGCGGTAATTTTTGACACGTTTTATACTTTGCTTGGTTATGTAAGTGCAATTTGTGTAAATGACGTACTGGGGATACAGTGGAACTTTAAGTGCTGAATAGATATAGTTGGAATTTTCTATGTTGTCTCTGCTTTCTACATTAACAGATCTTAAAATGACATAAAAAAAATTCAAATAAAATATGTTTATAATTTGGAACTGGAATATTCCTAGAATAACCCTATGTTCCATTTTTCCATTATTTCAGGCTTTTTTTCAAACTTATTTTTCACCACGTCCCAGGAAGTATTCCGAAGCAAATTATTGGCAGAAAGTTAAATGAAATATAGCAAATTAAAAACTTTGCCTTAAGACACACGTAGGCAGAGTAATTGGCTTATTATATATCTCACTTTTTGGCCCGTGTATGTTTTGATTTGATTTGATTTCGATTATGGCGTCCTTGGCGTAGTTGGTTAAAGTGCGTGGCCTCTATGTCAATGAACCTGGAGACCCGGGTTCGAATCCCAGCAGCGACAGAAAATTATTTGAATTAAAATTGTACGTAATTCTGTACGGCCGCCACCTCTCTGCAGACAATGGCAAACCTCAGAGAGTAATCAAAGTGACATGTAAAGCTTCTTGAGAACAAAAACATTCCGTTCATCGCCGTTCGGAGTCGGCGTTAAACCTGTAGGTCCATTTCTCGGTCAATTGTGTACAAATTTAATAACACGCACAACACAATTGATCATAAGAAGCTAGGTGAAAGTCCTTTCAAGGGCTGAAATGACAGAGTTATTTTGCAGTTTTTTTTTGTATTGTCATTCAAAGATAACATGGCTTATTGTTGTGGGTCACTCCCTCCAGTTGTTATTAACTTTTTTGTTGGAGAAATTTGAGAGGGCTTATCCCTCACTAGTGCCTTATATTACCAATAGTTCTCGAAACACTTCGAAATAGTTCTTATTATAAAGAATAAATTAACAAGAAATATATTCTTTTGCGGATATTAAAAATTTAACCAAATATTAATTTGAATATATATAGTTTTCAATAAGTTGATAAAAAAATAAAAATCTACATGCCAGTAGATTTCATAATGAAACAAAAAATAAAAAAAAGAGAAAGTTTATGTGGATGCTGTCCTATTACGAACCACAGAAATTTTAAGGACAAATTTAGAAGAAATTACAAATACCTCTACCAAAGTAATGGAGTACATTCAAGACGTGAAGAGCTTTATATTAAGAATTGTTACGAGTATAGACAGGGACAAAATGCATCCATATATCGAATAGTACAGTCTATGGAGAGAATTAGCTCGCTGCCTTGCAAAAAGGTAGAACATGTTTTTTAATTTTCAGAATTACTAAGTTTTTGACATGAAAGCTTTTGCTTTATCCTTAGTAGATCCGATGAAGTTTCAACCTAAATATTTGAGTATGTTATAACAAAGAGAATACTCGATGCTAAATTTTCCTTTTTACAAAAAAATTTGGTGGAAGTCTTTAAGGATATTGAGGAATTATAGTTGAAAAGAATAATTTTGATCATAGATAAAATAAAAATCATAAAATTATCATTATGTCATTATTTTTTATCAATATTCGACAAAAACAAAATTATTGAAATTATAAAAACAAATTGGGCATGTAGTGTCATGTGTTAAAATCAAGTGTATTATTTATATGGCTCTGTATAACAGTTATACAAACTGCTCGTCCTTCTCTTGATACTTTAAAGTTTAAAGTAAAAAAAACAAACACAATTCAAACCTCATTATTTTCATTCAAAATACAATAAAAAAATATGATACGCACATGTGTCAAAATCAATTTATATCCATCATGCTGTACAGTGTCACTACCACATCATTGAATAAAACAACAAATTAAATTAAATTTAATTCAATTCCCAGATGCCAAAGTTAGAAACGTGAACGTAAACCCAAAACCCACACAAAACAAGCTCAACGAATTGGTCGAAGGACATGCCTGCTGAGTGCACCTACGCAGATATGTCATGAGGTAGACATTTTATTGCTGTCCCACTCAAACACAAAAACAACAACGAACGTTATGTGCTATATTATCGGGACGACTGGTATGGGAAAGAAAAAAAGTTTTAAAAGTAAACGAAAAAATTGACTTACATATTAAAAATATGGAAAAACTTTGTGACGCCCCCTGAAGTTGCCCGCCTCCGATAAGCAATAAAACAAGAAAATAAAAAAAAAAAAAAAATCTATGTTACAAAAAAATTAAACGGTACCCAACGCAAGGCAGTAAGGTGTTGGTTGGTGCCACTGGGGGTTGTTATATATATATGTATATATACACACACAAACACATACACAAACACACAGTCACACAAATAAAACGTTTGCAGTTGGCTGAGAGCTGAGCGTGGCGTGTATGCGTGGCACCTCTTTAGCTGTAGGATTCTGTATGCTCCAGAAATACACTTAAGCAATAACAATAACAACAACAACAACAACAACAACAACAACAACAACAACAACAAACACACACACACACACCCCCACAAGGGAGGCCAAAAGGTTATGTGCGCAGACAACAACGAAAGCAACAACAAAAACAAGTCTCTGGCGACTACAACGCTGCACACCGCCAAAGGGGGTTGAATTTGGAGCTAAAGCTGAATGAATGCGATTTGTTGCTTTACTTTCACGTATTCCTTGGGTATGGGTGAAGGTGGCCATGGATATATATGTATATTTTTTTTTTCATTTTTATTGGATGTTGGTTTTGTAGTATATGACAGTTGGAGAGTGAGTGAATTGGAGCTTGGGGCTGCTTCCAGTGCATTATGCGCATGGATCCGAGCTGACCTCAATGAAGGGGATGTTTTATTGCTAGCGCATTGAATGCAATATCGTGCGATGCGAGTTTGCATCCTGCTTGCATTATGGGCAAGATTATGAGAAGAGAACTGAGAAAAACGGTTTCCCACACATTTTGGGGCATGTGCTAAGTGCTAAAATTCGCCATTTTCAAATATTTGCAGCTGGTTTGTTTTTCCTTTTTAGCCAACTAGGTAGGTAGAAAGGATGCCACTCTCCAAAATATGCAAAATATCAAACCTGAAAGAAAAAAGTTGTATTTTTCAAAATACATAAAAAAAGATGGATTTTCGTGAATTTCCAAAATTTTGGTAAATATGGACCTAAGCTGTAGTCGAGTAGGTAGCACGCTTGACTGCCATCCCATAGGTCCCGGGTTCGACTAATATCAAAACGAAGCTTAAATTTTCTGTAGTCGAGTCTCTATTTCTTCGGTGTCTATAATACAAGACACACTCTCCGCAAAATTGACAAAAAAATAAAAAAAAAAATGTGGAATGGAATCTTCTTGATCTGAGGGGAAGACTAACTGGTAGACCACGAGACACTAGGAGGAGAACGGTTGAATGCGAAGTCAGTCTAAAATATGGAAAGATCTAAAAGTTACTGCCAGAAACCGGACAAGGTAACGTGTAGGCATTGTAGAATCTTATTGTTCCGCTGGGGATCAGGCCCAACTTGCACCTCGCGTGTTTAGCTAAGTCTGGACAGTAGCAATGATGCCAAAAAAATTTTATATAGTACTGTTGAAGTGTGGCGAGAGACCAAATAGTTAGCTCTATAGTAATTTCGCAGTGTCAGAGGTGTTCAGAGGTGTTAGAGAGAATGCGAAGAGATGAAATAGTTATCTCTATAATAGTTTCGGAGTGTCAGAGGTGTTCAGGGGTGTCAGAGAGGATGCGAAGACATGAAATAGTGAAGTCTATAGTCGTTTCTGAGTGCCCAAGGTGTCAGAGAGGATGCGGAGAGATAAATAGTTAGCTCTATAATAATTTCGGAGAGTCAGAGGTTTCAGAGGTGTGAAAAATGAAGAGGCTGTTGGATGTTGATTGATGGCTAAGAATTGATTTTGGTGAGCTAAATAGTGGCGAATAACAATTCGTTACAGTTATGAGTGATATGCTTTGGTCAGTGTGTTTAAGTGCTATGTCGAGGTAAAACTCTTTTGCCCGTTAGACTATCGCAGAGTTGGCACTTCAGCGAATATAGTGCTTGCTTTGATAGCTCAACGTCGTGAGCATGACCTATGGTGGTCGGATAACTAAAGGAGTCTCTTTGTATACTTACATTTTTTATAGTCTGGTATGACTTATTGTCAAACGCCTCTTAAATATTATAAAGGGTGATTTTTTAGCAACATTCTTTTTGCCAACACTGTTTTTGGCAGCGCAGCTGTTATCGTGTAACATGTTACTGTTGAACATGTTCAGTTTTGTCTATAATTTCACCATGAATCGACTTACAAGCGAACAAACGTTTGCAGATTATTGAATTATTTAATTATCAAAATACATGCTCGGTTAAGAAAGTGTACAATCGTACACTTCTTCCATTTTATGGTCAGTTTGTGCGACCTTCTGAGGCGGTTGTTCGGAATCTTGTGACTGAATTTCGCACCAAATTTACATTACTCGGCAATACACTACAAACACGCATACGTAGAGTGCGGACAGAGGAAAATATCGTAGCTGTATCCACCAGTGTTGTTGCTGACCATGAATAATCGATTCGGCGCCGTTTGCAGCAATTGAGTCTTTGTTACTTCACCACGTGGAAAATTTTGCGGATGGATTTGGATGTAAAACCTTTTAAAATACAGCTGGTGCAAGAATTGAAGCCACATAACCTATCACAATAGTTAACTTTTGGTGAATGGCCACTGGCAAAGTTGGATGAAGATCCACTTTTGTATCGGAAAATTGTGTTCAGGAACGAAGCTTATTTCTTGTTGAATGGATACGTGAATTGCTGTAGTTGGTGTGAAGAGTAGCCAGAAGCATTGCAAGAACTGCCAATGCATCCTGATTATGGGCCGGTGGCATCATTGGATCGTACTTTTTCAAAGACAACGAAGGCAGAAATGTTACTGTGAATGGCGAGCGCTACCGTGCGATGGTTTCAATTTTTTTTTGTCCAGCATGGAAGAGCTGGACAGCTTGCCAGACATGTGGTTTCAACAAAATGGTGCCACATCCAACACACCATGCGAGACAATGGCCCAATTGAGAGGAGAGTTCGGTGAACAGTTTATTTCACGTTCGGGACCGGTCAATTGATCACCTATATCGTGCGATTTAACACCTTTAGACTCTTTTTTGTGGGGCCGTGGTAAGGCTCATGTCTATAGGGACAAGCCCGCAAAGGTTGAAGCACTGGAAGCCAGTATTGAGGAAATTATTCGTGAGATATTGGCCGATATGTTGGAGAGAGTATGCCAAAATTGGACCCAGCGTATGAACTATTTGAGGCGTAGCCGCGGTCAACATTTACATGAAATCATCTTTAAACATTGAATTATATAGATCGTTCTATCGACTCAAATAAAGATTTCATACATTTCTCTACATTGTATGTGTGTTTTTTTTTTTAATCAAACCTGAAAGCTCTAAAAAAATCACCCTTTATAAAGCTTCCGATTTGTTTATTCGAGTTTCTGAAGTTACTCAATTGAAAATTAAGGTTCAAACCAATGCAAGTCAGATCAATAAAATTTAGAGGTGAGTTCAATAAATTTAAAATATATTTATTATGTATTTTCAAAAAAAAAATTCAAAAATTTATTATTTTTTCTTAAAGCTGCAAGAAATATTTTTTCTTAAGAATATGTGGTGAAAATTTCAAGTCGATATCTCAAAAAATAACAAAGTTATAGCCTATTGAGTGAACCGCCTTCTAGAGCGCGCAGTGCTGGTCCTTATTTTCAAACGCGTTTTTCTCGAAACCATGTTTTCATAGTCGGTGACCTAGATTTCTCGATACGCAGTGAGCCGATTGTTTTAATTTTTTTGCAGGCTTCTTTTATTCATAATAATCTCGTACATGTCATAAGATTTTTTTTTTCGTAGCTTCGTTGATTAGTTATGGGCAAAATAAGGACGAATCTTTGGTTGAAAATTCTTAAATTACATTCGGAAGTATTATTATACAATTATATATATTTTCAAAACTGGCTATGACAGGTACGAGTTTTAAGTATCTGGTTTAATATTTTTCATTTTTTCGTTTCAGATGAATTTAGAGGAGCAATCTTGGTCACCGCATTTCACTTTTTTTTCACAGCGCTCTAAAAAAAATGCTGTATCTACCTTAATGTTAATTTTTTTTTAATAAAAAAAAAACGAAATATACTTTTGAATATGTGTATTTTAATATGTGTATTTTTTTGTCCTCTGGATATCTAGTCCCCCTTAAGATATCACGGAAGATGGGTTAACAGAATTGGTTGAAAACATATTTTTTGTGTGAAAAAGGAGAAATAGTCACCTCGGTGACTCATCGGCCGAACTAGGGTTAAGAAATAGGAAAAATAATTCATCAGCTAACTGCTGAGTTGCAGTTCAATTAACCAAATAAGCGCTTAGATAATATGAAAAGGCGTTTTGCGGCAGCAGAATTAAATAGTCACAGAACTAGGAAGAAGCCATGGCTTTAACATAAAAACTTGGAAGCGTGACTGAGTTGGGCCTTGGAGTATTTGGATTGGGTTGAACAAGGTTGGGGAAAATGTTAAGTTGGGGAAAATGTCTGATGAGTCTAATTTCGAGGTGAGTTTCTAATTAAAACAATTACTTTTTAAAACCTTAGAACACAGTTCCCATTAAAGACAAAAAAGCGAAACCACATCCCAGTCATGAATTGGCCTACCCAGTCGTCGGACTTTTATCCCATCTAGTCGGACTTTAATCCCATTTATAGTTAAAACTAAAGCAGACAAAATTTAAGGGAACGCAACAAAAGGAAGACCTTTTGAGACATGTTTTGAAACTATAATGGGACAAAATTGGTGAAGAAACCTGGAAAAAACAATGTCATATCATGATGGTTTGAGTAAGGGAGGTCATTAAAAGCAAGGAGACCAACAAAGTATTAATAATTTTTAGTTTTCTCGAAAATTAAAAAAATTGCTTTATTTCAGATCATATTTAAGGGTGTCTTTTTCTTGTTCTTATATAGGTACGGCTGTATATTCATTCGTTTTACCGACTTGAATTTTAATTTAAAGTGATTTAATATTCCACAAAGTTTAGTCTCAGAAAGAATATTAAAAATAAGTTAAACCAATTGTGCTATACAGTCTCGCCTTAAATACAATTTTTTAAAATTGTAACTTCAAGAAATCAATAAATATCCCCAGTCTGGGTCACTTTAACAACTTTTTCAGTTCAGTTCGTAATTTAAGTTTCAGAACTGGCTGGTATCATGCTAAAGTTACTTTCAAACTTTCTTTTCCCACACCCGCCAATTAATAATTGTCACAGTTTTAATCTTTGAAGTTGTTTGAATTTTCTACATTTACAACTAACCCAGACAGACAATCGCAAAATATCAAGTAGAATATGTAAAAACTTGTGCTATTTCTTTGCGACTTGATAACAATTTTCAAGGTCGTCCGGCGTCTACAAAGTATTGTACTCCACCAACTTTAACCAGAACACACAAAAGAGTTGGTTAAACTTAAACTAAGTTTTCAGAACTGCGCCGTCAACTTAAACTTTTCCTACACGCTTAACCTAAAACAAAGTTGAATTATTTTCGTTCTTTTTGTTTTTGTATTTTCTATACTATTCAGTCTTTAGACTACAGCTGATTTAAATTTGAAAAAAATATATATATAGTATAAAGTTTTGCTAGACTGCCGCATATTTTTCTGACTTTTTTTTTTTCTTTTCGCTGCTGCTTCTTTTGCAGTTATCAAAGTTTATCAATTAATTTTTATGTTGAATACGCTCGCTTCCTTATTATTAGGAAGCAGTAGCAAAAGACGAATGGGAAGAAGAAGAAGAAGTAGTAGCACGTTCACACGCTTTACTTAGCAGCGAGTGAAATTTTAACAAAGTTTTTAACCCAAAAGAAAAGTTGTTAGACATGGGGAAAATATGTAGCTTAAAAAAAAAATAGGTACCAAAGTTTTGATATTTAATAGCGCGCAAGTACGATAAAAAAATTTCCTATAAAAGTGGGTATAATTTAAAAGCTGTGAAAAATATTAAAATTTAGGCATAAAAAAGTTAAGACTAAAATTTAAAAGCCATAAAAAAGCTTGAGAGTTTAGAAAACTTAAAAGTTAACCAAAAAAACTTAAACATTTTAAAGTGAAAATGAAAGTTCAACAAACCATAAACTTTAAGGATGAAGTACAAAAAATTACTTATTTTGCCTCAACCAACCTGAGCCTACGTACCCTATCGCTGGTGCTCAACTGCGATTCCATGGCATTGATGTCCGACTTCAAGCGCATCATTTGAGACTCGACACGCGCATTTTCCCGCTGTAACTCAGAGATTTCGGCCTCCAAAGTGTTTAAATCTTCACCGCCAGGAGCAGTACTTGCGCCAGCCAGATTGTCTGAGGAGCTGCTGGCAACGCTGGCAGCGCTAACATTGGATGTCATGTGATTTGTTACGCTGTGGAGAGCGACGTTATTGGCTGCAGCCGCACTTGACGCCGCAGCTGAAACGACTGCCGAGGATGCAGCGCCAACAGAGTTCATCATCATTTCAATGCCTTTAAGAGAAGTAGGGAAAGACAACAGAAGAAGTTTAAGGTGGGCGTTAAAAATATGCTAAAAAATCTTAGTTTAAAAAATGATCATTACACTGAAAAAATAACAAAATTCCAAATTTTTATATTTATAGTAAATCTAATTTTTTATTGTTAAAAAAGAACAGAAAACTTTGCTGAAAATGTGTTTTTTATTTTTAAAAATTCTAAACTTTAAAGCTCTAGGTGCGCGTGTGCTAAAAGCAGCTTTTATGAAAATCAAGAAGAAAAACAAAAGTAACCAAAAATAACCTAGTATTTTTTTATTACTGTGTAAAATTATCTTAACAAAATAACGCTTACCTCGTTGCACTCGAGTATCTTTAGGATCGGAAGGTTGGGTTTTTTGTGTTTTCTTTTTAGTTTTCTTTATTGTTCGTTTGTATCTTTTTGATTTTATAGTTTGTTTTTTTTTTTTTTTGCTCTATCATATTTACAGAAGATATTCGGCACCGATACAAAACGTCGCGTAATCTAAATAAAAAACGAAACAAAAGAAAAATAACAGCAAATTAAATTTTTTTCATTACAACGTTTAATTAGCAATTATTTTGGGGGGGGATCAAGGTATTATACAAAATAATATTGAATAAAGTTAGGTACAGAGAGCTAGCTTTGCTGTTAGCACACGCACACATACGAAAGGGATGCTTTAAAACTAAAAAAAAAAACTAAGAAAAAACCCACAACCAGAACAAAAACTCACCTGTATAGCCTTTGGGATACACCATTGTGACATCATCGAATTTGGCCTTCTTCATGCCACCCACAGATGATGAGCAGCCTGTAGAAGCAAAAGAAAAAAATGAAAAATATTGGCGTTAGTCACAATTTAACCAAGATGATGTCTAGAAATCTAGTCGCTACAGTTTAATTAATACAGATAGATACAGTTAGTTTATCTTACCATCAAATTTCATGGCAGTTGCTGCAGCCACTGCTGCCTTGTGCTGCTCCACGGTACCACCTGCCTCGAGCACACGCATCTTGTTCCGATTTGCAATGGGACAACCGGAGGCGCTACATATTAGTTAAGTTATATGAATAGATCTCATTAAAATTATCTGAACCTACCTTCTGTGTGATAGAAATTTGCCCGTTGAATGTCCAGAGCCGTCGCAACCTGGTATGGGACATCTAGAACACGAAAAGAAAGAACTTAATATTTGTTCATTCTCTACTTTTCTTTTATGGAAACCCACCTTAGAGGCTCAGAGTCTTGACCATCACGTGGCTTACTCTTCGGCTTGTTAGCACGTGGACAGCCGGATAGACTACGATGTGAGGAATAGTTACCGGTAACATGACCCGAACCATCGCAACCAGGTGTTGGACACTTAAGCTCTTGCGGAATGCGACTGAAGATGATTGCGATCGGTGCGGGGACAGCCTGTCAAACTGTTAGTATGATGTAAAAAGAAAAAAACAAAATCTATTATTGATTGTCGACGAAAAATTTGTAAAATAATTCTGCGAAAGACTCCAAATTCTATCACTAGCTATTTTATAAATTAAAATAAGCGTATTTTTAGATAACATTACATAAATTAATGTTATTTAAAAATTTATGGCGTATTTGTTTTCCTATAAAAAGGGAAGTTGCAATTGCAACAACAACGGCAACTGTATAAAGCAAAAATCACAAACCAGACTCATAAGTAGTCTTGTCTGACTTTTCACTATTATACACTCAAGCTACTTAGGTTCTAATTATACTGACAATATGCCGAGAAAGTTACACGGAAGTTTATTTTTGACAGAGAGAAAGCTTTTTTACGTTAGTACCTGAGTTCTTATTTACTTCGATGCACCCTGTGTCAAGGTTAACCTTGACCGTATTATACTTTTAGGCATAGCATTAACTTATGTGCATCTTCGAAAATTCGATCACAGTGGTTTACCGCTATCAGAGCATATTGAAGTTGTGTTATTTTGTTGTTAGCTTCTCCTTTTTTCCACACTTCCATTCAAGCAAGAATTGTGTTATAATTATCATTATCATTATCAGTATCATTATCATTATCACTGCCATTGTCAATATCATTATTATTTTTATTATTATTATTATAATTATTGTTGTTATTATTATTATCATTATTATTATTATTATTATTATTATTATTATTATTGTCATTATTATTATTATTATTATTATTATTATTATTATTATTGGGCCTATTCGGCGAAATCTGTTATTCTGTTACGCATTTTCTGTTATCAATCGTAACAGATTGCCGATCATAAAAGATCTGTTAAAATTGGTATTCAGTATATCGAACTTTTATGGCAACCTGTTATCAATCTTCGAAAAAAAAAAATCTATTACAATTCCGTTAACTT
>OX030951.1:46987783-47176179 GCA_943735915.1 Pherbina coryleti | reverse complement strand
TGTTATCAATCTTCGAAAATAAAAATCTATTACAATTCCGTTAACTTCTGTTATGAAACAGCTGATTATTGTAAATAAATTTATTCAAGCAAACAAAATGCAGAGCGAAAAGGTAAGTTAAGGGATGTTTTAGGCAAAGCTAGTTATAAATTAAACAATTTTGTTCTACAGTATATTTCAGTCCAACAACTGATCCAGCTGTGGGCTTCAAGGATGCTGCCGCTGCCTTCATGGTTGGTTCAATGCCATATAAGAAGGGTATGGAACGCAAGGATTTGCTCTAAGCGAACGTGAAAATGCATAAGATGCAGGGCCAGGCGGTGGATCTACATGCACGCAAGGATGTTAAGGTACACATATTGCTGTAAAAAAAAATAATTTTTCGACTAAATTCCCTTATTCTAGAAATGAGACAGTGTGCATAAAATCAGTCTGGGATGTCGACTTACTGCAGGGAAAATTTGCTGAAACCATGCAAAAGCGTGGTGTTGCTGTGATTTCCGCACGTAAGATGTCTTCTGCTATGTGCGCGGCTAAGGCTGCTTGCAATCATATGCACGATCGGTCGCATGGCACTCTTGCTGGTCAGTACCTCTTAAATGTCATTTCGGATGGTGGAACGCCCAAGGATTCCAACGCATTCCCTGTTGTGATCTCACACAAGCAAACAAATTTTTAAAGGTTTGCAGATCAACACAATTGGTTGGCTAAGGAATTTGTATTTGGTATTTTATACTTAAATTTTATAAATGTTTATTCAGTGCATATCTTTTATGCATATTAACACTATAAATGCAAGTTTAAGAATAAAATGTTTTATTCTTAATCCATAAAACAAAAGTATATTCAAAGTCTTAAGCAGCCAATAAAATGTTTATTTGTAAAAACATTTTCGTCATAGTTTTAATAGAAAATGCTTTTGTTTTGGTTTTTATTCGATGGTTGAATTTCATACTCGAAGTACATGTTAAATATCAAAGTTCATATGCAAAATTGCAAGTTGAGTGCATATTAGTAAAGATATAGAAAATCATATTAATAAAGATTAAATATCGAAGCTCGAATTTCGTCGTCACAGACTTTGGATGTTCCACGATTGGTTCCAATTTCTTCATGAGCAGTCGAGCTGATAAGGTGAATATCCAATCAAAATAGATAAGGATGCGCACGGCAGGAAGCTCGGGTTCTTCTAAAAAACAGTAAATTGAACACAAACGTATACATATATTTACACTTAACAATTCGTTTACTTACATTTTTCGCCTTTTTCGGAATTTCTTATTGAAATTCTCAAAAAAATATCCATTTCAGATATAAAATGTCACTTCAATAGAATTTGTTATGATAAAAGACTCAAAAATCTGTCTGTTATTCTGTTATGGTTTTTAACAGATTTCATAACAGATTTTGTTGCGCTGAATACCAATTATAGAATTTGGAATAGATTTTTTGACAGTTCGAAAATCTGTTATGATTTATAACAGATTTTATAACAGATTTTGTCATGCAGAATATGAATTTAGAACGCATAGCAGATTTTTTGACAGCTCAAAAATTTGTATGGGAAATCGTAACAGAATAACAGAATTTTTTCATAAAAGATTGCGCAGAATAGGCCCAATTATTATTATTATTAATATCCTTAATATTCTTAATATTTTGCACTCATAAGTGCGCAAGAATTCATTTTGATATGCCTGAAACTTTTTGTGTAGTGCAAAATACACGACCAAGCGGCATTAGTCTCTCAGCTTGAAGTTTCAGCGCCAACTGATTGAGAGAACTTCGTGCGTTTAATCGTGTACTTGTTTCGATTCTCGAATGAAACTTTAGAAATAGTGAATTTTTTTAAGGTCGCCCGATCGTTTGTTTACAAAGTTCGGCAGAAGTTGGAAGCATGTTATGACGATGTGGAAAGTGCTGCTAAACGCAAAAAGCTTGAAACAGGTCCAGAGAAATTTCGGAGTTACAAGTTGTATGTGATGCGAAGAGTTCAGTTAATGTCACAACCAGCGTTGCCATATGGAAGTAAAATATTTTATTTGGAAGTATTTTCAACCCAAAATAAGATTGAAGTATTTCATTGCTAAAATGAAGTATTTTACGCCAGCCATAAAATCATTTTTGCATACTACATTTTGCATTACTACTTTTTGATACAAAAAGTAAAAATGGGAGATTCTGGCTTTGCATTTCAAAAATTGACAAAATTTGTGGAAGAGTTATTGTGCTTGCCTTATTCTTCTGCTAATGTGCAAAGAATATTTTCAAAAATAAATATAAATAAAACTAAACTACGAAATAGACTAGAAACCGACACAATTTCGGGAATTTTATTGACTCAAGATTATTTAAAACTTCACAACGTCACTTGCAGCATTATTCAGCCTCAAACTGAATAATTTAAAAACTTTAAGGGGGCATATAGGTTACAAATTCAAAAAAAATTTTTTTTTCTGGTTTTTTTTTCATAGAAGGAAAAAAGATATCGTTTTTAAATATTGCACATATATTTTTTGTGGCGTCCGTGGCGTAGTTGGTTAAAGTGCGTGGCCGCTATGTCAAAGAACGTGGAGACCCAGGTTCGAACCCCAGCAGCGACAGAAAATTATTTGAATTAAAATAATTTTTCTGTACAGCCGCCACCTCTCTGCAGACAATGGCAAACCTCAGAGAGTAATCAAAATGCCATGTAAAGCTTCTTGAGACCGAGAACATTCCGTTCATCGCCGTTCGGAGTCGGCGTTAAACATGTAGGTCCGGTTCTCGGTCAATTGTGTACAAACTTAATAACACGCACAACACAATTGATCATAAGAAGCTAGGTCAAAGTCCTTTCAAGGGCTGAAATGGCCAGTTATTTATTTTATATGGCCAGTTATTACATATATTTATTAATTTTTGAAGCGGTTTTTGACGTTATTTAATTTTTTTTAAAAAAATGCCAAAAAATGGACGGTGTGCAGGATATCACCAGTCTGGAACATTTGAGAAAAAAAACAAAAAATCAAATTAATCCTTGTGAAAGTGGCTATCGCCTGAACTAGGATAATTTTTCCGCAGAAAAAAAACAAAATAGCGGACATTGGAAAAAAAGTCCATTTTCGAGGTTACAAAATCGGTCGCCTTTTTGTTTTTTCGGCGGAAAAAAATTATCCTAGTTCATGCGATAGCCACTTAACCAAGGATTAATTTGGTTTTTTTTTCTTTTCCTCAGAAAAGACTGGAACATCTTTTGTAACCTATATGCCCCCTTAATTCTACAATGTATACCTAAGCCACTATAAAATATTAACATAACACCAGTTTACAAGCAGAAAGCACTTAGTCAGTCGTAGATTTACAAGCACAAGTCATTTTGAATTATTGTTCAATTATTGAAAATTAACACGTAAAATACTGACTTAGTCCACTCTAGTTGGAAATCCACGAAGTTCTTAGTGTTTTAAAGATTAAAGATTAAATTAATTGCCTAGAGTGCAAATTGCTAGTGGCAATTGATTTCAATCATTTTAAAATTAAATTTGGAAAATGTATGTATGTTAACTTTATATCACTGTTTTTCAATAAAAGAGAAACAAAAACAATTGTTTATGTTCATATGCCCCTAGTCCGAAAACTTTTAAAAAGAAGTATTTTTGGTAGAAATTCAGATTTTTGTATTCCACGATGAAGAACTTTCTTCGCGGCTCTCTTGCAACGCTGGTCACAACAAACAAAAGATCAAAGTGGCATCCACAGAAAAAGGCTTTTGAACAAGTTAACCCTTAAATGCACCGTGTATCTTTAAAGATAAAACCATTCAAAAAATTCCTACGGCTATATTTTTGGTTTGATTTTTTTCAAATCTGTTCTATTTTATTTAGAATATTATAAGTCTTAAATTAAAACTAGTAAGAAATGATCTTCGACTGGGTCGAAGTTAAAATACCCTAGTATATTCAAATTCTTAAGCAATCAATAAAATGTTTATCTTTTAAAAACGTTGTCGTTATATTTTTAACAGAAAATATTCGCTTTTGTTTTTTGATAAAGTCGCTTTGTATGGGAGGTGGGCGTGGTTTTCACTCAATTTGGTTGAATTCCATACACATAGTACACGTTATATATCAAAGTTCCTATGCAAAATTTCAGTTCATACATTAATTTTTGTGGATTTTAGAGAAATTTTACCTTTTTGATAAAGTCACTTTGTATGGGAGGTAGGCGTGGTTTTCATCCGATTTGGTTGAATTTCATACTTAGAGTGTATTTTGAACATCAAAACTCATATGCAAAATTGCCAGTCCATATATTCATTTTTGTTGAATTCTAAGAGATTTTACCGTTTTGATAAAGTCACTTTGTATGGGAGGTAGGCGTGGTTTTCATCCGATTTGGCTCATTTACCAACCTGACCTTCAGTTTTTAGATAAAAGCTTAAATATGGAATTTCGTGATGACAGCTTTAAAATTACGGCTGTAATCGTGATCACAGACAGACGGACATGGCTAAATCAACTCGGGTGGTGATGCTGATCAAGAATATATATATTTTTCTATACCTACCACGCCTCCTTATGGGCGTTACAAACGGAGTGACAAAATTAATATACCCCCATTTACGTTTTTTAAACGTGGGGGTTAGTTTTTACTGCTATAGTTTTATAGTTTTATAGTATAGTTTTATAGTTTTTACTGCTCCTATTTGTCATACTTTTTAAAAAAATTGTACATAATTTTGATAAAAGTCAAAAAAAAATTTTTTTTTAATTAAATAAACACAATTTTTTACAGCTTAACTTCTAGGAACAGATAAATAATTTTGATTGGGAAAAAAAAACTGACTGCTTTCAAAACATGTCCTTTAGTGCTTTTAAGTGGTTCGAAAAAATTTCGATCATTTGGCACCTCACTGGGTCACTTTAGTTGGTTGTATCTTTAAAGATACAGTGTGGACTCCCAGCAGTTTTTGATAATTTTAACTTTTTAAAATAAATGAATTAATAAAAATTTCATTACACATTTCTTTTATTTTGATATATAGGGATTATATTTATTTGTATGGGATTATATAGGGATTTTAGATGAGGGTAAATTCACATTGTATCTTTATAGATACAACCACTTTTTTTTTAAAAACTTTATAAAAAAAACAAAACTAAAAACGAAGTTTTTATTTTTACTCAATTTTACATTAAATGTATTTCTTCGGTAAAAATCGGGGGCCTTGTGCATTTAAGGGTTAAAGCATCCATAAGCCCCGAACATGGTTTGTTTTTTTTTTTCGATGAAGAAAATGTTGACCAAAATCAAAAAATAAACCGAAGGAACGACATGTGCTTATGTTCGGATCCTCGGGAGGTTTCCCATGTCATGTTCATATACTAAATTTCTGGAAACAGTTATGGTTCTCTAAGTGATGTGCAGTGATATGCAGTGAGGTCACCCCACTTATTTCCCTAAGGACTTCGGTTAAATGCAGCTACCTACATTGAAGTCTTGCGAGCAGTTGTTAAGCCTTGGATAAATAGCTTACGTGATGAGAGGTCATACGTGTTCCAATAGGATTCTGCTCCCTCATATAATCACAGAATTTGTATGACCACATTACCCTAAACATTTGTCCTCCTAGCCTCCCGACCTCAAATTTTTCGATTGTCTCGTGTGGGGCATTGTTGAAAGGGAGACTAACAAACATCCTCACAAAACAATAACGTCACTAACTGCAGCTACAACCACAATAATGACAAACATGGATAAAGATCACTTAATTCGGGCATGCAGACGGTTTTGGTAAAAAGTTGAAGGAATTTAATTGAATATATCTTTAGTTAAGGAGTTAATTAGTCCATACAAAAATTTCATTTAAATATAATAACTAATAAAGGAGTTGTAATTGTTAAGATATAAATAAATTTAGAATTAATTTTTAGTTTTTAAGACAACATGCTTATTGTTCCTAATTATTTTGTTGTACTATAAAA
Organism: Pherbina coryleti; assembly: GCA_943735915.1. Lineage (NCBI taxonomy): Eukaryota > Metazoa > Arthropoda > Insecta > Diptera > Sciomyzidae > Pherbina > Pherbina coryleti. Next base: position 47,170,213 of record OX030951.1, on the reverse strand, counting down.
GAAACTATTCTTATTGTACCCTAACTTAGAACCTCCGCGTCTGAACGGCAAGAGGTTGCTCTTTAGTGACAGCACGAAATACCTAGGAGTTATTCTGGATAAGAAACTTATCTGGAATGACAACATAAATGAACGTGTTAGAAAAGCAAACATAGCTCTGTTTGCCTGTAAAAAATCGATTGGGAAAAAATGGGGTTTTTCCCCTAAAATAGTACGCTGGATCTATACGGCAATTGTCCGCCCCATACTTATATATGGCTCACTGGTATAGTGGAGGGCCCTGAAAAAGAAAACTATACTTCAGAAATTTGCTAAGGTTCAAAGAAGTGCAAGTCTATGTATTACCGGGGCATTATGCTCAACCCCAACTAGTGCTCTAAATGTCATGCTTCACCTTCCTCCTCTAGATATCTTTGCCAGAGAATGTGCTAACATAGCAGCTCTCAGACTAAGAGAATCTGGAAATTGGATGGGTAATAATTGCGGTCACACATTAATTCTAGACTCATCTGTCCCTGACAGAACAGATTACTGTGTGCCCTGCTTAAACCTTGAAAAGAACTATGAGGTTCTCATCCCTTCGCGGCTAGACTGCGTTAACAAAACCCCCCTTAAAACCACCGGCATTAAAATCTTTACTGACGGTTCTAAGCTTCAAGAACAAGTAGGGGGTGGTATCTTCTCCCAGGATCTTGGAGTTGAAGCTTCCTTCAGACTCCCAAATTACTGCAGTGTCTACCAGGCGGAGATGATGGCCATTCACGAAACCGCTAAGATTCTAGGTCAAAAAGACCTCAATGGAAAAAGTATCCACATCTTTTCAGACAGTCAAGCTGCGCTCAAGGCGCTAAACTCACATATTGACAACTCCAAAATTCTCACTGAATGCCGCAGATCTCTCAACGAGATGGCCAGGTTATTCAGGATCCACCTCGTATGGGTACCCGGACACAGGGATATCGAGGGCAATGAACTGGCTGACGAACTGGCAAGGAAGGGTACGACCTCTAACACCCTCTTAAACGAGGACTTTATTGGTATACCCATTTCCTCCTACAAACTCCGGTGCAGGAGCAAAACTTTAAGCCTTGCGCAAGAACGCTGGGAACAACTTGACACATGTAGGATAGCTAAGCTAACGTGGCCTTCCTACGACTTAAAACGCACCAACTCGCTGCTTGAACTTAACAGGGTAAACCTGTCTAAAATAATAGGAGTCCTCACGGGTCATTGTTTAATCGGAACGCATGCTCTTCGCTTAGGAGCTATATCTAATGACTTTTGCAGAAGCTGCATGTGCGAAGAGGAAGAAGAAAACACTCAGCACTTCCTCTGCGAATGTCCGGCACTAGCTAGAAGGAGAATGGCAACTTTGGGCCATCCCTTCCTAAGTGGACTTGCCGAGGTCTCATGCCTGGAAATTAGGCATATTTTAAAGTTCATACTCCGTTCCAATTGGTTTATAGAGGAGGGGAATCTCTAGTTAAAAAGGGATTATGTGGTGTCACAACGGGCCTGTACTGGCCTAGGTGTACGAGTCGTCTATCGGCTCAGCCACTTCAACCTAACCTAACCTATTGTACTAATTATTATTGAAATAAATTAATTGAATTGAATTAAAGTTTTAAAATTAGTTCGTCCTCATTGAAATAACGCACCCTGTATAAGATTATTTTTTTTATCTTGTATCTTAAAATAGTAAATAGTTACATTATTTTTTTAAAATTAAAGAAAAACTTATCTTATTTTAAAGATTTTCTGATATCTTGCGATAAATTCATAAATTAATTAATTGTGATAAATTGGTTGTGAATAGATAATGAATCACATATCTTCAGATGAGAAATGAAAGAGTGCTTTTTTTCACTCATTATTTTGCATAAATTAAGATAATGTTTTCTTGATTCAAGTCTTTTTCCAGGTTCTAGAATCAAGTATTTTATTCTTGATTCAAATCAATTTTAGAAGTAAAGGCTCTCTATAAAATTTGTTTTCAATCGATTTGATCGATTGATCGATTTTGAGCTTTACTTTACCCTTCCTCCCACCCCCCACCTCTGCAGACTTTTCAAAATCGTCTACATTTTGCAATGGACTCTAAATATTACAAGGAGTTTTATTCTTTTGGGCTTAATTGAATTTCTTAACACTGTCTGCGAAACTAAAACCTCTTTCTTTCCACTTCCATTCTGTGTCTATTGTGTTAATTTTTTTTCTTTTTATTCTCTTCAATTGTCTTTAAAGTTTTCTTTTGACTGTCTTAACAAAAGTGGCTCCACCGATAAGTGGCACTCAAGCTTTAATCAACCCGCTTCAATAGTTCTAAATCCCTTTGACGATTTCATCAGCACTTCAATCGTGATAAAAGAAAACTTTTCAATTATTTTTCATCATGGACACTGGCTACAATTACACTTCAGTGAGTCCTAGATTTCAATGTTTCAGTATTAAATTTGCTCCTTTTATTTCGGATTTCGAAAAAAAACTAATCTCACGGCACTTTTGCAGGAGTTGAAGTTTAGCTAAAATAAGAAGGTATTAAGAGGTCAACTAGTTTTTTTTTAATTTTTAATTTTAAATACTGTAAAATCATATAAAAGTTAATAAACACATTTGTCTAAAATTCTTGCTCACATAAAACCTTACCGCATAACACAAGAAATAATACAAGAGCTCTATAATAAAGCCTCATCTAATTAGCATCAACATAAAAGTACCCAGTAGTAACATTTACCACCTAACCTCATAGTCAAAGGGCAGACATTATTATTGGCATTAATATTCATACAAAGCACACACAGACACTTTCCTTTATTACCCAACCCGTTTCTGGACGGCTTTCAACACACTCACCGTAGATGTTCGAATGTTTTTATGTCTCCGCAGATAAGCGACATTATTGCATATCTTATATAACACAGACGTTGACACACACACACACACACAATGAGCCATTCACAGATTGACAACAATCTACACATACAAACCTTTATCCTTATCTTTTTAAGAACCCTACAACTGCAATTTTAATAATCATAATGAAAAGTTTCTAGTCGAAAAGTTGTAAAGGAATAAAATTTTGCACTTGCCATTCGACTAACCTATCCTTGTTCTTGTCATGTTGTGGTATATGTTGAGGCGGTGGCATTGAGTAGCATGATGCAGGGCTTGGTGAGTAGCCACCTGAAACTGGTGTCGGATATCCGCCGGGACCAACAGCCGTTGCATACGGATTGCTACATTGATAGGCTGCTGGACCATAGCCATGATAGCCCGCTGGAGGGTAATCGGACTGTACAACCATGCTATAGCCAGGATGCGGAGAGTAGCCTGAGAGGGTGTAAGTAAGAAAAAAAAGTTTATGACATGACATGTATAGAATATTTGACATATGTTAAAGTACATCGTTATGGTTACGGTTGGTCATATATACAAAAATATCCCTTTAAAGTTATATAAATTGAATAGTGTAACTCACCGCTGGGATCCCGATAGCTGTCAATGTAGTGTGAGCCGCCGCTGTCAGGTGTGGACTCACGACTATAGGGACGTGGACCACCCAAATGACCAACTAAACCAAAACCTAGCGGTCTTGGAGGTCCACTGAAGTCAACGGGTTCCATTTGTGGCGAACGTGGCGCACCATTGGGACCCACAGCAGTACCACCTGGTCCGAAACCCTGTGGATGACCGATAACGAGACCATCGGGATGAGCACCATATTGAGGACTGGTTAAAATGCTGCAATGACGTAAAGCAGAGGGACAAAAAGAGAAAAAAATATTAGTATCTACACATTTCAGCATGCGGCGAACTACCTGTGTGAGAGCCGCGTTACGCTTAAGTCCAACGTCTGTCCCTGCGGGCTTGGCACTTGCGGACTGGCTAAATTTGGGCTGGCACCAGGTTGCGGACTGCCGGCACCCATGCGTTGACTGTACTGATGATGCGAAGCGGGCGAATTGAAACCGTGCGGACTGGAGGAAGTTACAGATGCCGAGGCAGATAGATCGACAACTGGCGCCCCTGCGGGTGAGGGCGAACCGCTAACCTTGGGCTGCTGCTGCTGCTGCTGTTGCTGTTGTTGCTGTTGGTGCTGTTGTTGCTGCTGCTGTTGTTGTTGTTGCTGCTGATTCTGATACGCTGCGGCTGCAGCTGCTGCTTGGGCGGCGGCCATTTTTACCGAAAGATTGATTGCGGAGAAACCAGGTGGCAGTGGACCCATGCTAGGATCGTAATGATACATTGGACGTGGATAGATGGGACCACCACCGTTGGTCATTTCATCATGCTCCGCTTTGGCCAGCATCATCTGTTGTTCCTGCAGATATTTCTGTTGTTGGGCCTGGAGATCATCGGTTGTTTGGGGCAAATAGTGGTACATGTTGGTGAGTGGACGCTGTGAATTGCAGTTTGGATCGTAGCGCTCGAAAGCGGTGGGCATACCGGCACTTGCAGAGACCGCAGCAGAGTCAACATAGATGGAAGCAGCAGCTGAAGAGGCAGGGCGATTTAGATCGTAGCTTCGTGAATTGGGAGAGAGACCACTGGATGTTAACATTTCGTTGCCATAAACGGATACGGATGAGGGCTTGCCGAGGGAAATTTCCGCCTGGGACATGTGCTGAGCATAGCGCATTTGTTCGTATTGTTGTTGCTGTTCCTCCTGCTGTTGCTGCTGCTGCTGTTGTTGCTGCTGCTGCTGCTGCTGCTGATGATGATGGTGGTGCTGGGCATCAGTGCGATAAGCTTCCCCATCATGACCCGAAGGCATCATTAGCGACGATGAAGAACCTTCGATGAATGGACCTCGTTGCTGGTGTAGCTGATGATGCTGCTGTTGACCGTGCGGATGATGTGGACTAGGTTGTTGCTGTTGTTGTTGTTGCTGCTGCTGTTGTTGTTGTTGCTGGTGTTGCTGGTCACTCAAGTGGTGCTGCATGCTCACGTAGCCATTCATTGCATCGCTTTGTTGCTGCTGCTGTTGCTGAAGAGTTCCGGTCGTCGCAACTCTTGGGCCACTCAAGGAATGCAAAACGTTGTTATCCTGACTCGAACCGGATTGAGCAACAACGGTCGAAGCACCCGAGCCAGTTGAAGTGCCATTGGAACGCACTCCAGTTGCCGATGAAGTTGACTCATTCGTCATGTACGAATGCATGGGGCTTTTGTTGTATTCGGTCTTAATGTTGGGCACCGGACTGAATTCGGACTTAATAATTGGCATTGTGCTGGTGTTGTTATTGGTGTTGTTGTTGTTGTTGTTGCTCAACTTTCCGGTATTGTTATTGTTATTGACGCAATTTGCGTTGTTGTTATTGAGAAATTGATTTGAAGTGATTTTCAGTTTCTCCAAATGATGTAGTTCCTTGGTTGCGGCGATGACGGTGTTGTTGTTGTCAATGTGGGTGTTTGCGTTGGCATTGCTGTTGGTGTTGCTGCTGCTGTTGTCTGTTTTAATGGGTTGTAGTGCTGTAAAAAGGTAGCGTTGTTTGTTTTTTTGCTGTTAGGAATATGTTTTCAACTGTCTCTAAACAATTTAAATAACGAAGCGAGATAGAGACTTTCTTGAAGGGGTTGTATTTTTTTTATTTTTTTTTTCTTTTAAGCACGCACCTTGTTCTTGCTCATCTTGTTTGCAGTCTTTGTCGACTTCGAACTGCCTTGCTCTCAACTCAACTTCAAGCTTTATTGAGTTATTATGCATTCCAATGGGAAATTTTGCATTTCTTAAGGCTGCTTTTTTGGCAGCAGCCTGCGGACAACCGGATAGACTGCGATGAACGCTGCGACTTGCATTAACATGTCCGCGACCATTACAGCCCGGCGTGGGACATTTTAAAATTTGCTCATGTAAAGCCAATACTGAGTTAACGTAGGGTGATTCAGTCAAAAAAGCGTGACATACAACCACACACACAGTTGTAGATAGTAGTAGTACGAGTAGTGGTGGTAAGGATGCAAGGAAAAGTGCAAAATAATTTCAATATAGTTTATTGGTAATGGTAAAATTTGAGCATCTTTGTATAGTTAACAACTACATTTATAGATTTTAGTGTTACATAGTTTACAACAAGTATTTTAATGACTAATTTCTTAAGTTTTTAAAAGTGAAGTCAGTGCTAAAAAGCACTGGTTAAGGTAAGAGTTTAGATAGGAGTAGAAAAGTAGTTTTAGTGTTAGTACAAGAAGTAGCAGTAGAAGAGTAGAATTTCACTAAGAGCGGGGAGAGTGAGTATCACCGACAATAGACTTACCCTTGAGTTAAAATATTTAGAGATTTTTTTTCACGATACTCAATGTTTACCATTCCATAACTATATGAAATTTTTATTTGCGGCATTAAAGACAGACATTTAGAGACAGTTACAACACTTTGAAGAGAATCTCTACCCCGCTTAAAGAGCTTGTTAGATACGCCTACGATAGAGTGTAGGTAGGTACACCTCATGCAAATGGTAGGTACACTATATAAATGATTTGACAACAAGTTTTCACAAATAGGCATGCTTTTTCAATAAATAGAGGCTATTATTTTGTTTTTTTTTTTTTTTCACTTGTTAAACTTACATTCTGTGGTGACTTTATCGCGTTTCGGGCAGCCAGATATGCTAATAGAGTGTAAATAAGTAAGAAAATATGTTTATATCAAGAGACCAAGTGTTTCATTTCAATAGAGCTAAATTAAATTAGTTTAAAAATTACCTTCTGTGATGTGAATATAGCCCTGTTGCATGCCCTTGGCCAGTACAGCTGGGTGTGGGGCATTTGGTTCCGTCTGAAATTATTAAAGAGATATACGTGTACATCAAATGGCTAACAAACGCCTTTGATATGGTAAAGAGAGAAGCTTTTCTCTTATAAAAAAGGAAAATAACTGATAAAAAAGTTGTTTTTTTTTTGTCTAGCAAGGCAAAAACTTGACTTAACTTCGAATTCACTGTTACCAAAATTCGACATACGAGTCAAAATTGAATGAGAAATTATTATGACGATTTTCACGAACATATACATAGATTTTTATTAAATAAAAATATCCTTCACCAAAAATACCATTCACAGTACCTTTTATAATTATTTAAAAAAACTTCTAGAACAAATATAGAAAATTCAAAATTGAAAACAAGTTTTTCGAGCTCTAGGCCAAGCATGTTGACAACAAGACAACATGAAGATCAAAGAAGGCAACAACCAACAACAATAACAACGGCTCTGTATAGAGCAAATCACACAGCTTGACTATACAGACTGTTTCATTGGCCGCTACACCAACTCATCAGTAGCCTTTGTATGACTTTACACTGTGATCCACTCAAGCTACTTTGGTTCTACATATACTGCCACTATGCCGAGAAAGTTACCCGGAATTTATTTATTTATTGTTGCCTTCTTTGTTCTTCATGTTGTCTTATTGTCAACATGCTTGGCCTAGAGCTCGAAAAACTTGTTTTCAATATAAATAATAAGAGGCCGTATACAAATATTAATATGAAAATTCAAAATGTTATAAAAGTACCTACACTTTGAAAAAAAAAAAAAAATAATAATAAAACACGTGCGTCGTTGGACATATAAGAGAAGCGAAGCTTTTTCGCAGTTTCACAGATTTGATAATATGATGGTTTGTTTGTTTTTGTTACTTTTGTTGTTTGGATAGCCAATACACGATCCTTTTAATAGATATATTACGATATGGAAGATTGCCAAGACACAATCCTTTTAACCTTTTGAGTCACAGCGGGATCGCTACGGCCCCACCTTTAATTCTTTGTGACGCACATCTTTAGAAACTATATTTTTTGGTTACCACTGGGTTCTAGGGGTTCTTTGGGTCGCTGATTACTGAATCTGAATTCAAAATTTGAAATTATACAAATCCCAGATGGCGAATCCAATATGGTGAACCCCTTTTTCTGCTAAAGTATGCTTTTTTACAATTTTTAGATCAGTAATTATTCTTGAAGGGTTATTTAAGTGGTAGATTACGAATCTGAAGTCAAACTTTGAAATTATACAAATCTAAGATGGCGTATCTAATATGGCAGATCCAATATGGCGAACCTATATCTGGCTAAATTTTGCTTTTACAAAATTTTAAGATCAGTTTTCATTCTCGAGGGGTTTTTTAGCTCGCGGAATACGAATCAGAAGTATAAATTTGAAATTATACAAATCCAAGATGGCGGTTCCATTACCAAGATAATTGTTTTTATTATATTTTATATATGAAAATTTTGTAAAAACAAACTTTACATATGATTCCTCACGGTAATTCTATAGGACCAATTGACCAAATTTCTTATGGACAGAAAATCAAAGCAACTTTTAGAAAACTGCAATATTTGAATTTTGAAAATAAATTATATCAATATTTCTTTAGGTTTTATCCTTATTTAGGTGTGTTGTACCTACAATATTTTCGCAAGTTGAAAATATTGTAAACATTTCAAAGAAAAAGTTTATAATTTTGAATATTTTCTCGGGCCTAGAAAACTTTATTATATAGAAGAATTCTATAGAACAAATTTCAAAGAAAAATGAAACATGCGGTCCGCCATATAAGACTATCGAAATATAACTTCAGATTTATCGAAATTGACGAATCTTAATTCGCAATAAACGACTCCAAGAACCCATACATAACAATGATAACCGATATAAAACTAATCTGCTAAAAAATGGGCGCTAATGGTCTGTCATCCGCCATTTTAAATTTTCAGAATTTATAAAAACTATCTTCAGAAATGCAATCAGCGACCCCAAAAACCCATACATATACATTATAACCACTTTAATACAAATCTAATAGAAAATTGAAGCCATCATTTTGAATTTTCAGATTTTTCAAGATGTGACTTCAGATTCGCAATCAGTGACCCCTAAAACCCCCGAGTAAGAAAATTCAGACAAAAATATTCTACAGAAAAATGTATGACTCAAAGGGTTGATACATATATATATATTACGATAGCCAATACATAATCCTTTTAATAGATCATTGTGATCTTCTGCAACATAGTTTAAGTTAATACTTAATATTGAATCGTTTCACAATGAAGGCTTATGATTTGGTGGTTAGTAATAGACCTATCAATCGATTGGAGGTAAGTTCAATTCCCCTGGCAAACAAAGAAATAATTTTTAATTTTAAATTTTCCTGTTGTAATAGACACAATCTTGTTGTAATAGGAGGACGATCCTCACAAGGCAACGCGTGAGGGTCAAGGGGGCGATCTTCACATGGCAACGTGTCTGACTGCCTCAACCTGGTGAGGCCAGCATTATCCATGTCGAACTCGTCTCAAGTCGACTCAAACCTCTGCGTGGTGTCCTCTAGAAACGGCAAACTGGCAACCGTTAGTTTGACGGCTAATGTGAGCGGCGGGCTCCCCCTGCCTTTAAAGGGTTGTGCGTTGGGTTTGAAGCCCGCCACGTAAAAACAAAATTTCAATGAAACGAAAAAGAAATAAGATAAAAATGATCCCCAAATCTGATGACGACTACCGCAAACGAAAAACTGACAATGATTTACGGATATGCACCTGGAACGTCCGAACCCTTAATTGGGATGGTGCCTCTATCCAACTGATAGATATCTTAGAAAGATACAAGGCTGATATCACTGCAATCCAAGAAATGCGATGGAAGGGACAGGGTTGCTCACGGCAAGCATCCTGTGATATCTACTACAGCGGCCATGCGGAGAAGCACGAATTTGGATGCGGATTCGTGGTTGGCAAGAGACTACGACACCATGTTCTGCGATTCACACCTGTGAACGAACGACTTGCCATAATCCGTGTCAAGGCAAGATTTTTCAACATAAGCCTGATTTGTGCGCACGCTCCGACAGAAGATAAGGACGATGAGACCAAAGACAGCTTCTACGAGCGCCTTGAAGATGCCTATGAGCGCAGCCCCCGCCACGACATAAAAATCGTGCTTGGTGACTTCAACGCCAAGGTGGGAAAAGAAAATATCTTTGGTCCAACAGTCGGAAAGTTCAGCCTCCACGACAATACCTCCGATAACGGAATGAGGCTGATTGACTTTGCCGCAGCGCGAAACATGGTCGTTAGTAGCACTAGATTCAAGCATCTCAATATTCATAAAGCAACTTGGCTGTCTCCTGATCAAAAGACGCGCAACCAAATTGATCACGTTTTGATTGACGGAAGGCACTCTTCCAGTGTTTTAGATGTACGCACGATCCGTGGTGCCAATATAGACTCGGATCATTATCTTGTCGCAGCCAAGATCCGTACACGCCTGTGCGCAACCAAGAATGCGCGCAATCCAGCACAGAGAAAGCTAGACGTCGAAAAGCTGCAATCAAAGCAAACAGCCGAAGACTTCGCTACTCGACTCTCACTCCTGCTTCAAGAAAGCACTCCTCCGATCGACGATATATGCGCGCAGTGGAATCATATTTCCCACTCTATGCGTACGGCTGCCGAAGAGGTGATTGGCTATCACCGCCCTCGCCGAAACCAGTGGCACGACCAAGAGTGTCGCGACGCCACTGCAGAAAAAGACGCCGCCTACAAAGCCACCCTGCAGTCGGTTGTAACGCGTGCTGCTAAGGAGCGATACAAAGAGAAGAGGAGGGAAGAGAGACGCATTTTCAGGCGAAAGAAAAGGGAAGCGGAAATGCGTGAGTGCGAGAAAATTGAGATGCATGGTGACAGGAATGAGGTCCGAAAATTTTTCGAAAAAATAAGACGCCTGGCCGATGGTTTCAAGACCGGGGCCTCTTCCTGCAAGGATGAAAATGGGAAACTAGTGACAGATATCCAGAGTACACTGATGATGTGGAGGGAACACTTCTCTAGGCTTCTGAATGGCGACGACGACAACAATCCCGCCAATAGAGATGATATCCCGGAATCCCCAATTTTGGACGACAGCGTTGAAGTTCCGCTGCCCGACCATAGTGAAGTCTTGAAAGCTATAGCTCGGCTTAAAAACAACAAAGCCGCAGGAGCCGATGGCTTACCTGCTGAGCTCTTCAAGAATGGAGGCGAAGCTCTATTTAAATGCATTCATGAGCTTCTATGCAGAATATGGTCGGAAGAATGCATTCCAAACGATTGGAACCTCAGTGTGCTCTGCCCAATCCACAAGAAAGGCGATCCCACAATTTGCGCCAACTACCGTGGGATAAGCCTTCTGAATATCGCATATAAGGTTCTGTCGAGCGTACTATGTGAAAGACTGAAGCCCATCGTAAACCAGCTGATTGGACCTTATCAGTGTGGCTTCAGACCTGGCAAATCCACCATAGACCAGATATTTACGCTACGACAAATCTTGGAGAAGACCCTAGAAAAACAAATCGACACACACCATCTTTTTGTCGATTACAAAGCCGCCTTCGACAGTCCAATAAGGAATCATCTATATTCCACCATGTCTGAATTTGGTATTCCTGCAAAGCTCATCCGCCTTTGCAGAATGACACTGAGCAACACCAGCAGCACAGTTAAAATCGGGAAGGACCTCACTCCTCCATTCGATACCAAACGAGGTTTTAGACAAGGTGATTCCTTATCGTGCGACTTTTTCAACCTTATGATGGAGAAGATCATCCGAGCTGCTGATTTGAGACGCAGTGGCACGATATTCTACAAAAGTATTATGCTGCTGGCGTATGCTGATGATATCGATATCATTGGCCATAATACGCGCGAAGTCAGTGCAGCATTCTCCAGGTTAGCGAAAGAGTCGAGTCGAATGGGTCTTGCAGTGAACGCAGATAAGACGAAATACCTAGTGTCAACAAATAAACAGTCCCAGCGTCTTGGAAACCACGTCACTGTTGACAACATCTCCTTCGAGGTTGTTAAGGACTTCGTCTACCTGGGATCCAGCGTAAACTCTTTCAACGATGTCAGTATTGAGATAAAGCGAAGGATAACTCTTGCCAACAGGTGTTACTTTGGGCAAAGTAGGCAATTGAGAAGCAGAGCCCTCTCTCGACGAACAAAACTCACGCTCTATAAGTCACTAATCATGCCCGTCCTATTATATGCAGCACAAACTTGGACGTTGAGCAGTTCTGATGAAAAGACTTTGGGAGCCTTCGAGAGAAAGATCCTTCGTAAGATCTTCGGTCCAATCTGCGTCAATGGCGAGTACCGAATTCGATGGAACCACGAGCTGTATGAGCTGTACGCTGACATCGACATAGTTAAGCGTATTAAAATCGAGCGGCTCCGCTGGCTAGGTCATGTTGAGCGAATGGAAAACGACGCTCCAGCGAAAAAAATATTCGATTCGGTGCCCGGTGGTGGTCAACGCAGAAGAGGACGCCCACATCTTCGTTGGAAGGATCAGGTGTTGGATAACCTGACTACACTTGGTGTTTCCAACTGGCGCCAGCAAGCGCAAAATAGAAATGGCTGGCGCAATTTCTTACACGAGGCCAAAACCGACTTACGGTTGTAAGCGCCACATAAGTAAGTAAGTAAGTAATAGACACAATCAAAAAGCAACATCAATTCTAAGAAAAAAGTGTCGGAAAAAGATTGCACTCAAACAATTCATAAAACGAGGCATAAAAGCTTCGCTGCAATACAATTATATCGATCGGCTTAATATAGAAAAGGCGTAACACGATTTCTTATTACTATACAAGAGAAGAAAAAACAAAGTTATGTATTTCTTTATAAAACAAAGATTAACAAAAAACAAGAACGAGAACAATAATGTATTATAGTACAACATAATCGAATCAAAAGTAAAACCTTTTTACTCTAAATTACTATTTGCATTCATAAGAACTAATTTCCAAAAGAAAAATCAGACAATATTCCGTATTGGAGTGTTTACTATGCCGTCACAAAAAAAAAAGTCTCTCAACTGGCGCTGAGGGCATTAAAGGAATATTGAATGAAAGCTATGGTTCCATCAATAAGCCATACTTTTGCCAAATCATTTCAGCACTTGAATTGTCATGCAAGTAGCAGAAGAGTTGGTCTGTTTAGATTACTAATCGGGTTTAACGGTGCACAAAATATTCCGCACTTTAGACTGAAATTCTTAAAATAATCAAAAAAGAATCAAAGATAATCTTTAAAAGTAATCGAATTATTTTTTTGATTACTTTTGATTATTTTTGATTATTTTGCGTAATCTCAAGTAATCGTTATTATTTTTTGATTATTTGTTATCGTAATCAATTACTAATCATAAACTTCTCCCTTAAGGGTTATATAATCATTACAATTCCTTTTAAAAAGTAATCTAATTGATTACTAATCGTAATCGCAATTTAACAGCTATGCTATGGATATAAAAACTTTTTTAATGCTTGAATTGCTAAATTTATTTTTTTAAGGGGGGTGTATTTGAGAGTGGTCTACCAAAATATATTAAAATCGTTATTTCGAAAAAAAAAACTAATTACTATACTATTTTACTATATATGGTTCTATAAAGCCAAATATATATAAAAAAAGTTGAAATTAACCCTATTCATGTTAGGCTGTGTCTTTGGGTCACTATTCAATTTCAAACCAATATAAATGATTTAAAACTTGTTTTAAAGCAAAATAAGTTAAATGTATTTTATTATTGGTCATTCTGTTTCTGTAATATACAATTAATTTTTTTTTATGTTTTTATAATATTTACTTATTACAAAAAATATTAAAAAATAACATGAACTGTCACGTAGTGACTCTAACAGCCCTATTCTGGCAGCTTAACTAAGCTCACCACATTAACAAAATAGTTAATATTAACAAATTCTTAAGGTTTCGTATTCTGGCGATAATGTAAAGGCTCCTTTCTTTACTATTTTGTTAATGACAGAAAATTACTTAACAACGAAAGATAGTTCAGTATTAAGCCAACGAATGCTGTGTAAATAAAATAAAATAAAAAAATGGATGAATTCTTACTTTTTACTTCTTTTTAGCATTGATACTGAAGAAGATCAAAGAAAAAATAAATTTTAAAGACTGCAAAACACTCGAAAATTGCTTGGCTATTAAAAAAATTTATTTTGAAACTTAAAACAATTGAAAACAATTAGTAAATTATTTATTTCTTAACATTTTCCATCTAACTTGTAGAAAAACAAACATAAGCAATCAAAATAAGCAAGAAAAGAGAAATATAAAAACAACTGACGCTTTATATCTAAGGCATTTACATTTTCACCATGCGTGGTGAACTTCAATAGCTTTTGAGAGCTTTCAAATTGTAAATGATTTGCCAGAATACGAACATTTACATTACATAACAAGAACATTAACAAGAGTTCCTTAACAATTCCCTGTTAAGTTAACAAGCAGAATAGGGCTGTAAGACACTGGTATCTGCAAAAGACGTGATAATGGAAAACCCATCATGGAACCCAGCTTCGAATGCATCGACAGTATAATCAAAGAAGAAGCGTCAACTTCCAACTAAGCAATTCCGTGGTAATAGTCAGAAACCCATGAGTAACGAGCATTCAGAGAAAAGTGTAGTTTGCCTTAAATGTACAAATTAATAGCTTAAAAACAATTTCCACATTATTTATAAATAATTTAATTTTTCTTTTAAAAAAAGAAATTAATTCTCCATGAACGATATTTTGTATTAAACTTTCTTTTTTTCAATAAAATAATTCTGTTTTTTGTATTAGTGTCTCTAAGTCACACCTTGACAGTTTACGTTGTTCAAATAGTGTGACAGGAATAGGGTTAAATAATTTGCTTTTATACAAACAATTTTTTATTAATCGATTCAATTTTATTTGACACTTTTTATAAGTTCTTGTGCTCTGAAAATAATTTTAATAATTTTTCATTTATGAAGATTTATTGTTAAGCTCGAGTTCAAGAATCTTTATGAAGAAATTAACTAACAATAACAACAGCGCTTTATAGAGTGATCACAAAGCAGAATAGACAGCTGTTTCTTTGGCCAATACACCAACTAATCAGCCTTATTCTATGTCTACACAGAGAGTTTAGTTTGAGTTTCCAGTACAAAGTTGAGGACTTAAAATATACTCTTGAGTTTCCAATACAATTATGCTGGATGAAACTCAACCTAAACTCAATTTACTTTCTGAGTTTATCAAAACCATAGCTGTTAAATTGCGATTACAATTAGTAATGAATAAGATTATTTTTTAAAAAGAATTGTAATGATTATATTATCCTTAAGCAAGAATTTTATGATTAGTAATTGATTACGATTACAAATAATCAAAAAATAGTAACGATTACTTGAAATTACGCAAAATAATCAAAAATAATCAAAAGTAATAAAAAAAATAATTCGATTACTTTTAAAGATTATCTTTGATTCTTTTTTGATTATTTTAAGAATTTCAGTCTAAAGTACGGAATATTTTGTGAAATTGATGGTGAAATTGACACAACTGGTTCCTACAGGACACCGTTAAACCCGATTAGTGATCCCAACAGACTCTAATGCTACTTGCATGACAATTCAAGTGCTGAAATGATTTGACAAAAGTATGGCTTGTTGAAGGAGCCATTTCTTTCATTCAATACTCCTTTAATGCCCTCAGCGCCAGTTGAGAGACTATTTTATTTTTTGCCGGCATAGTAAACACGCCAAGACGGACAAAATAGTTCTTATAAAGTCAAATAGTAATTTAGAGCAAAATGGTTTTATTTTTGTTTCGTTTATGTTGTACTATACCGAGTTATTTTACTCTTTCTTGTTTTTTGGACAATCTTTGTCTTATATTGAAATATATAACATTGTTTGTTAAATAAAATTTAACGAAATTTTTTGTACCTTAGACTGAAATTCTTAAAATAATCAAAATAGAATCAAAAATAATCTTTGAAAGTAATCGAATTATTTTTTTGAATACTTTTGATTATTTTTGATTATTTTGTGTAATCTCAAGTAATCGTTATTATTTTTTGATTATTTGTAAAAGTAATCATGTGATTACGATTACAAACAGAAAAGAATCGTACTTAATCAATTATTTTACCTTTTTGAAAAACGATGGGAATTTTGTTTTAATTAACCGACTTCAAAAAGGAGGGGTTCTCAAGTTCGTTGGTTTGTCCGTTTTTTTTTTTTTTTTTTTTTTTTTTAAAATGTATGTACATCGATAACTCCTACAGCTCTTGCCCGATTTCCGTAATTTTTTGTCAGCAGATAGATACAATGAACGCGGAGGTCCTTTTTTAAAAAAGTGGGCGATATTCGACAAAGAGGCGTGTCAATATAAGAAAAACACTGTATTTCAGTTAATATTGACACTAGGGTACTGAAATTTACACTAAAAATACTGGGGTAGGCACAATTATTACAAATTACGGTCAATAAAGTGGGCGCTATTTGACAAAGGGGTGTGGTCATATTAAAAAACACTGTATCTCAAATAGTATTAACACTACGGTGCTGAAATTTAGTACAGGGGTAGACAATATTTTTAAAAATTACTGTATAGAAAGTGGGCGTTATTCGACAAAGGGGTGTGGCAATATTAGAAACACACTATATATCGAATAATATTGACACTAGGGTGCTGAAATTTAGTGAATGGGTAGGCATAGTTATTACAAATTACAGTCAATAAAGTGGGCGTTATTTGACAAAGGGGTGTGGCAATATTGGAAAAACACTTTATCTCGAATAGTATTGACACAAGGGTACTGAAATTTAGAACAGGGGTAGACACAATTTTTAAAAATTACTGTTAATTAAGTGGGCGTTATTCGACAAAGGGGTGTGGCAATATTAAAAACACACTATATATCGAATAATATTGACACTAGGGTGCTGAAATTTAGTACATGAGTAGGTACAGTTACTACAAATTACGGCCGAAAAAGTGGGCGTTATTAAAGAAAGGGGCGTGTAAATATTATGAAAATACTATTTCTTAGTTAATATTGACACTAGCGTACTAATATTTGGTATGCAGATAGGTGGGTAGGTAGAATCATTAAAAAAGTGAGCGGGATTGTACACAGGAAAGTACTATATTATGGTTAATATTGATACTTGGAAACTGAAATTTGGCACAGGGCTAGGTAGAATCATTATAAGGTACGGTAAGTAAAGTGGGCGGGATTAGAGAAAGGGCGTGGCACTTAAAATTGTAAAGAAGCAGAAATGGAAAATACCCAACAAACTTTCAAGAATTAATAAAACAAATTTTTTAAGAACAAAGTTTCATGTTCGAAATTTTCCTCAAGAATACGATTACATAAAATATTTCATATTCTGTTAAAAGGAAGAAATAAAAACTTTGTAACAAAAAAAAAAAAAAACCGACCTCAAAATCACTACAAAGTAAAAAATAATTTTTAATAACTTTTCCCATTCATTTCTTGGTCATATTTTAAAAGCTTTTTATATGTATTATAATATTGGAAATCTTATCATTTTAATTTTTTCTATTTTGTTTTATTATCATCAATATATTAATTGCTTTATGAACATAAAAGCTTTGAAGTCGGCGCTCATCTTTGACACACAATCATGATCTTTTACCATCCGTGCACTATTTGGTGCCTTGGTGACACTGTAGTAATTTTAAAAGCTTTGTACGCATTAAATTTCTCACTAAACTGGTTTTGGGTGAGCTTGTAAAGCTCATATTGAATATGACATAGTGTGTAACAGCTGCACAAATAGTGCATGGAACACATTGGCTACATTCAACGTACTCAAAAATTGCCAACTGAAAGAAAAAAATCGCTAAGAAGCTTTTATATTCATAAAGTTAATAATATTTTTATGATAAAACAAATAAGAAAAAATTAAAATAAAAAGATTTCGACATAGTTAGATAAGCGCCGACTTCAAAGCTTTTATGTACATAAAGCAATTAATATATTGATGATAATAAAACAAAATAGAAAAAATAAAAATGATAAGATTTCCAATATTATAATACATATAAAAAGCTTTTAAAATATGACCAAGAAGTGAATGGGAAATGTTATTTAAAATTATTTTTTACTTTGTAGTGATTTTGTGGTCGGTTTTTTTTTTTTTGTTAAAAAATTTTTATTTTTGCATCAGCTGGACCTTATGAGGTCGTAGCCTAGACCTTCAAGTAAACTTTTCCATAAAGTGGATGACCCCATCGCCAAATTTTTTGATTATTTTTTTTTAGGAATTTTTTCATTTCAAATGTCCTAGAAATGAAATTTTTATGTCAAACTAAAATTCCTTATACGTCCCTAAAAACTGAATTAATTAACATAAAATCGGAACTTCAAATTCGAAATCTGAAATTTAAGCGAAAAAATTTTTATGCTTAAATATCAAAATGTTGACAAATTGTGACAAATAAATAAAAAGTCATTGAATTTATCTAATACACAAACCATTATTGGCACTCTTCCCACCTCAAATCGAAAGTGTTCCTATTTTAACTACAAAGCAGCTACAACATGTTTATGAATAACAAAATTTTAAGTCTTTTTAACATTAAAAAGCTTTTTAACTATTGAACATTTTAGAGCTATTTTAAAATATTTTATGAATAAGGCTGTAAGTTTTTTGAATTTCAAAATTTGTTGAATTGGTTTCAAGGGAGCATAGTAATAGTTAAAAATATAAAAATATCCAGCTGTATAAATAAAGCAAACTATTAAGATTAACTCTTTAGTCGACTTTTATTTTTGACCATGCCTATGCGCCAGGGTATCTGCTTATATATTCCACATTTTGTGCTTATATTCTTAACTTTAAAAGCCCAAAAATGCAATGGATATTATTTAAGAAGTAGATTTTGACGATAGTGATTACGTTTAGTGATGACATAAATACATCAATGGAGATTTCAAATTAAAAAGTAAATTACTATCAATTGGCAAAATATCCGGAATTCCAGATTTGGAATGACGGAATTTCCTTTAAGTAAATGTAGGGTAACAAGCATAAAAAGTTCAGATCCGGATATTTATGAAATTTCGGGAATTTTTGAAAATGCGGCTTCTAAAGATTTTTTGTTTATCTCATGGCGAGGTTAACATTCTCAAACGATTTATATCGCATTCAATATCTCTTATGTAATTACACTGACTCATAACGTCAAAACTTAATAAAAAAAAATCCCAAATTTTTTTTTTCCCAATCAAAATCTAGAAGTATTTAGAAGGTATTTTTCATATTTTTGAATTTCGTAAGATCATGAAAAGTAAATCCTTAAAAAGTAGATAATAATATTAAGTAAAGTCACTGATTTAAGCACTACTTTTAGCTTATCTAACTGGGCACTGTCAATACCCAGCATGGAGGTCCAGTCGTGAAGAAATTCACGGTCGAGTAATGTACTGAACACATTGACGACGACAGCGAAGACAAGCTGTCAAATTAGGAATAGTTCTATATCGACGACACGACATTGCGACATTAGACCAAATTCTCTCCATAAGAAATACATGTACAAAAATTTGACAGATGTCGTAATGTCGTTGCCGTCGTCAATGTGTTCAGTGCATAACGCGTACAAATTGTGAAAATTCACTACAAAAATAGTGAAAATTTTGTGGAGACAGTTCACAAACTCGCAACTACTACAAACGAAATTCGAAGCGAATATTATTTCGCTCCGAAGTGATGCACGCAAAGTAAGCAAATATTTTTCATCAGTTTGCCGCAAACGAACTTCGTTTGTAGTGCTTGAAATCGTTATTTGCAAACGTTTCAATAGTTGTCATAATAATAGTTCAGTTGCGAGAAAAAATTTGTTTATCTCAACTGAAAACTTTGTTTGTTTTTCCGTTCGTTATATAAACACAACGCTTATAGTTCAGAGTTACTTTTTGGATAATTTGCTTAGTACGCAGTATTAAGTGCAATCCCTAAGAAGACGGACGGACACAGAGAGAAATATAATTAATACAATTAACAATAATGATCGAAATAAGATATATTTTTAAGTTGAAGACAACTGAACATTCGTTTGTGGCAAATACAACTTGCAAACGAAGCGTAGTTGGTGAATTTTTTAATTGCGGTAAACGAAAAATTTCTTTGCGTGTGTAAATTGGCCACTGGGGTCATGGACATCGTTGGACTTCTTCCTTTAGGCTTTCCTCAAAGGAAAGGTCTATGACAATAAACCCAGAACTATTTGGGACTGGCTATTGCAGCAATTGATCCAAAATTTTGCCAGAATGTTATGGAAAATTTAATTTAAAGAGCTCGGGTGTGCGAGCAAAGTCGAGAAGGCCATTTGAGCAACATTATATTCTATTAATATTCTCCATATCCCTACTTTATAATTCAATAAAAAAATCACAGATATTTCAACAAATAATGCATTTTATTAAATGTTATATTAAATTAAAATGTCAGTGACTTTTGGGTCATTCCCTTTAATCCAGATCAATATTTAAAAAAAATAAAAATAAAAGTAACTTTTAAAAAGTATGTTTTTTTTTTTTTGTGTTTCTTGAATATCAAAAAGATATTTAGCATTCTCTCTCTCTTTCTATATTCTTATTAATTAAAAATAACTTATGATGTGTTTCTACTGACTCAGCCAGCTCTCCCATCATACTTTTATTTTACATTGACTGCCTGACAGCATCATTTACTTATTCCTAAATAATTAATTAAAATTTGATGGAAAACTTCTTTGCATTTTCTATTTACGTAAGATCCAAACTAGCACATATGAGCTAACAGAGAAGGCAATGTTCTCTAGAAGGGTTCGCTGATGGTGTGGGTATAGAAGAGCAGAGAAAATATTTTGTCTATTGCCAACATGTCGGTTAAAAATGTCTAATAAACCTCACGTTGAGATACATACAGATAGAATGGCAAAAATTAGAATTTAATGTAAAAAAGAAGAATTTCAATGAGTTCGAAATGAATTTAAAAATTAATTTCAAAATGACGTGAAGGGTGCTCAAGTAATACTTGTTTTTTTATTCTGATGAGAAAATTTTTCTCGAGATATATGAATCCTAAAACTTGAATTACTATTATACAAGGTATATTGAACAAGGTAGTTTCGTCACGGAGTGGTGGGTACAGTAGCTGTCAAACATAAGAACGTAAAAAAAACAGTGAATAGAAAACTGTCAAATGTGTTCAAATTCATAGTTTTCATTTTTGTGCGTGCTGAATGTTTATTTTTAGTATTTATCGTGAAGGTAAAATAACACTAAGGAAGGCACTGCTCCTGGTATAATAAAAGGCATAATTTTTATCAACAACATAAGTCTAATTGGAAAATTTTGTTATTTGTTTTGTTTTTATTCGTTCAATAGAAATTTTGACAGGTGCTGTACCCACCACAAGAGAGAATTTCAACTACTAACTCTACCTTCCTTAATATACCTTGACTATTATAGACGATTTTGAGTTTACCCAAATCAATCCAATAGAATCCAAAAAATCAAAAAACGATATACTTCCGAAAATACATGTATAAGTTTGACATATTAAAACTTCTACATAAATCTCTTAATATTAATTTAATATTTTTAACCTTTAATCAGCCTTTTTTTAAGTATAAAAACATCTTCCATCATATCCTGTTATGCCAATCATCTCAACTCTTGCGCTTCTTACGAGCGCCATACAAAAATAATTATGAAAGCACTATAAATATTAGTAAAAAGGATAAAAGTCACTCCATTGAAAACAAATACACTCTCACACACACACGTCAACTTAAATACACCATCCTGTTTGACAGCCAAGTTTAATCCTAATAAGCAACATTAGCTCAAAGCTAAAAAGCGCTTTCTAATGACTTATTAGAGTCGAAGTCAGGCTGCTAAAACTATTTAAAAAGTCATTCAAATTATGTTGTACGACGCACTGACGACAGACATACGCCTCCACTCAAACACTGACTTACACACACACACACACACACTCACTCACTCACAAACAGGGCATATTCTAATAATGCTGCCATAATGACAAAATAAATATGCGAAAGTGGTTTAGAAAACGTGCTTACATTGCGTTATTTCTAATAATTTTTTGGATACCAAAGCAGATGAATTTGAATACATCAACAACGTCTTTTTTGGATCTAGCAAGTGAGGGTTCCGGGTTCCGCAAATGACATCGTTGGAAATGGTAAATAACGTGTTTAATGGGTTTATCAGCAGCGTATGTGCGTGTTTCGTCTGAGCTCTATTTATAAGGTAGGCGGCAGAAATCTTCTAAACACGAGCGAGCGGATGAAAACCAACAGAAATAATAACTTAGTCAAAAGACAAGACATAAAGACGTTTAGAGACATGAGTGGGGGGAAATTAGTAGGAAACAAGAGCAACAATGGCAAAATAAAGTGCCTACTAAATGCGCAAATAATAACAATAATTATTATAGCAACAACAACAACAGCAACAACAACAACAACAAGGCATGGTATGTTAGGGTTAGAAACGTGAGGTACTTGTTTCGGCTAAAGTGTTTCTATTGTTGATGGAAATAAGTAAGAAGCTTATTTCGTGAATAAATTTAAATCTTAAGGAAACTAATTTTTCTATTAAATATGAGACAAAAAAAAACTATGATTGTTAAATAAATTTAACTTTTGAAACTATATAACTCAAAATTCTATTCATAACTAATAGTTTTCTTATAAAAAAAACGCTATTCAAATGTCGGATTTTTGAAAACTATGAAATTTCAAATTCCATCTGAGCTTTCTCGAAGAAATTTAACTGGTCTGAGTTAAAACAAACAAAAAAAAAGTATCATAAAGAAATTTAATTTTTCATTACTTAATTTAGTTATTTTTAAAATTCTCTGAAAAACATTATAAATAAATCTTTTGGGCCTAATAGTATACCACAAATTGTGCTAAACAAGTGTTCTTCTACACTGGCTCGACACAGGACAGGACCTTGCTGCGAATATTCAACAGATTTGGTCGCGAATATTCAACAGATACCTAAAACGGTTGATATGCTCTACACTCTCCAAATTCATAGAGAGTGTAGTATATTTCCATCTAACAATTTATCTAGAGAGTAACTGATCTTCGTTTGATCTTTACCTCATACGTTTGGCTGAAAATGTATAATAATTTCCACATTTGGGCAAGTGTTATTTGGATTTTATTGACTGAATTCAACGAAGTGCGTGCGACATATCCAATAGGGGAATATTTCATCTTCTCTCAACTTTCTTGGGCATCGACGCAATGTTAGTTGCTTAAGTGTTCTGTATACATACCAGAGAACTTCAAAAATTACATTTTTCTTGATTTAATCAAGCCCTTACTCAAAGTTCTTACTGACATTTAATGGCTCTCCGCAAAATCGCCCAAACAAAAATCGCCAAAAAAAAAAAAGAAAAATCACCCAAATGAAAAATGACCCCAAAATTTATGAAAAATCGCCCAAAAGGAAAAACCGAAATTTTACCCAAGAAAACGAAAAAAAGGCCAAAAATTTTTGGAAAAATTGCCCAAAAACAAAAACGAAAACTCACCCAAAAAAAATGAAGAATCGCCCAATATTTTACATTGTGTTCCCACAAGAGATACGAAATTCCCTTGTACGAAATGAGCATTTTCAAGGCCAGCATTTTTTTTTTAAAATCTATTTTAATTCAATCATTTGATGAGATAAATACTATTTATTTATTTTTTATTAATATAGTTATTTATTAACACTGTTATTAGCACGAAAACTATTATTAGAACTATTATTGCAACGATAAAAGGTGGGTAAGCTGATTTTTGAATTGCACTACTACGTTACTAATCAATCTTAATTGTGTACAGTGGCGGATATAGGATTCGCGAAAGGGGGGAAACAAAAAATTATCCAAGGGGTGGGGGGGACTAAAGCCATTTCAGCCCGTATGTAGATCCGCCACTGATTGTGTAGGAAGTGCGTTAAATTTAAAAATTTAGTTCATTTTAATTTTATATAATCGCATACTTAAAAATCTATAAAAACATTTCGTACAAGGGAAAAATACTGATTCTTTTTCAAAACAACAAGTTTCTTTGGTTATCAAAAAATTTCAAAAAGAAAAAATGACGGCGGAGGTGGTGGGGGGGAGCAGGGCGGGTCGACGGGTGGCGCGGTACTAAATATTTCCTTTGACTTGACCAAGCAAACTCAAGCAAATGATGCAAATACAAAAGAAGAACCGCTGCTTTTACTTTAAATACGGTTATCTCTAAGAACTGATTGACGTTTCTTATATAATATTGAAAACGAAAGATCACCAAAAAAAAAAACGAAAAATTACCCAAAAACGAGAAGTGAAATTTCGCCCAACATATTTGGGTGAAATTTCGCCCAAAAGCAAAAAACGAAATTTTACCCAACAAAAATGCAAAATCGCCCAATTTTTTTGGGTGTTTTTTCATATGAAAAATCATCCAAATTCGTATGAAAAAAAATTGGGTGATTTTTCATTTTTTTTTTTGGGCGCTTTTTCTTTGGGCGATTTTGCGGAGAGCCACATTTAATCATTTCACAAACTTCGGCGTTGAATAGAATCAGCCTCATGCTGACGAACGGTTCATTCGGGTGAATGTGAGCAGGCTGACCGAACATGTTCTGTTCAGATTTAATCGACTTCAAAGCTTTTATGTTCATAAAGCAATTAATATATTGATGATAATAAAACAAAATAGAAAAAATGAAAATGATAAGATTTCCAATATTATAATACACATAAAAAGCTTTTAAAATATGACCAAGAAATGAATGGGAAAAGTTATTTAAAATTATTTTTTACTTTGTAGTGATTTTGAAGTCGGTTTTATTTTTTTGCTAAAAAGTTTTTATTTCTTCCTTTTTAGAGAATATGAAATATTTTATGTAATAGTATTCTTGAGGAAAATTACAAACATGAAACTTTGTTCTTAAAATATTTGTTTTATTAATTCCTGAAAGTTTCTTGGGTATTTTCCATTTCTGTTTCTTTACCATTTTTAGAGCCACGCCCTTTCTCTAATCCCGCCCACTTTATTAACCGTACCTTATAATGATTCTACCTAGCCCTGTGCCAAATTTCAGTTTCCAAGTATCAATATTAACCGTAATATAGTACTTCCTTAAAGTGCCACACCCTGTGTACAATCCCGCTCACTTTTTTAATGATTCTACCTACCCACCTACCTGTATACCAAACATTAGTACGCTAGTGTCAATATTAACTAAGATATAGTAATTTTATAATATTGAAACGCCCCTATGTTGAATAACGCCCACTTTTTTGGCCGTAATTTGTAGTAACTGTACCTACCCATGTACTAAATTTCAGCATCCTAGTGTCAATATTATTCGATATATAGTGTGTTTCTAATATTGCCACACCCCTTTGTCGAATAACGCCCACTTTATTTACAGTAATTTTTAAAAATTGTGTCTACCCCTGTACTAAATTTCAGTACCCTAGTGTCAATATTATCCACCATATTATCTATGGCAAATCCACCATAGACCAGATATTTACGCTACGACAAATCTTGGAGAAGACCCTAGAAAAACAAATCGACACACACCATCTTTTTGTCGATTACAAAGCCGCTTTCGACAGTCCAATAAGGAATCATATATATTCCACCATGTCTGAATTTGGTATTCCTGCAAAGCTCATCCGCCTTTGCAGAATGACACTGAGCAACACCAGCAGCACAGTTAAAATCGGGAAGGACCTCACGCCTCCATTCGATACCAAACGAGGTTTCAGACAAGGTGATTCCTTATCGTGCGACTTTTTCAACCTAATGATGGAGAAGATCATCCGAGCTGCTGATTTGAGACGCAGTTTCACGATATTCTACAAAAGTATTATGCTGCTGGCGTATGCTGATGATATCGATATCATTGGCCATAATACGCGCGAAGTCAGTGCAGCATTCTCCAGGTTAGCGAAAGAGTCGAGTCGAATGGGTCTTGTAGTGAACGCAGATAAGACGAAATACCTAGTGGCAACAAATAAACAGTCCCAGCGTCTTGGAAACCACGTCACTGTTGACAACATCTCCTTCGAGGTTGTTAAGGACTTCGTCTACCTGGGATCCAGCGTAAACTCTTTCAACGATGTCAGTATTGAGATAAAGCGAAGGATAACTCTTGCCAACAGGTGTTACTTTGGGCTGAGTAGGCAATTGAGAAGCAGAGCCCTCTCTCGACGAACAAAACTCACGCTCTATAAGTCACTAATCATGCCCGTCCTATTATATGCAGCACAAACTTGGACGTTGAGCAGTTCTGATGAAAAGACTTTGGGAGCCTTCGAGAGAAAGATCCTTCGTAAGATCTTCGGTCCAATCTGCGTCAATGGCGAGTACCGAATTCAATGGAACCACGAGCTGTATGAGCTGTACGCTGACATAGACATAGTTATGCGCATTAAAATCGAGCAGCTCCGCTGGCTAGGTCATGTTGAGCGAATGGAAAACGACGCTCTAGCGAAAAAAAAAATATTCGATTCGGTGCCCGGTGGTGGTCAACGCAGAAGAGGACGCCCACATCTTCGTTGGAAGGATCAGGTGTTGGATAACCTGACTACACTTGGTGTTTCCAACTGGCGCCAGCAAGCGCAAAATAGAAATGGCTGGCGCAATTTCTTATACGAGGCCAAAACCGACCTTCGGTTGTAAGCGCCAGATAAGTAAGTAAGTAAGTGTCAATAATATTCGAGTTACAGTGTTTTTCCAATATTGCCACACCCCTTTGTCAAATAACGCCCACTTTATTGACTGTAATTTGTAATAACTATGCCTACCCATGCACTAAATTTCAGCACCCTAGTGTCAATATTATTCGATATATAGTGTGTTTCTAATATTGCCACACCCCTTTGTCGAATAACGCCCACTTTATTTACAGTCATTTTTAAAAATTATGTCTACCCCTGTACTAAATTTCAGTAACCTATTCAAATAACCTTTGTCAAATAACGCCCACTTTATTGACCGTAATGTGTAATAATTGTGCCTACCCCAGTATTTTTACTGTAAATTCCAGTACCCTATCGTCAATATTAACTGAAATATAGTGTTTTTCTTATATTGATACGCCCCTTTGTCTAATATCGCCCACTTCTTAAAAAAGGACCTCCACGTTGATGGTATCTATCTGTTGACAAAAAATTATGGAAATCGGGCAAGTGCTTTAGGAGTTATCGATGTACATACATTAAAAAAAAAAAAAAAGGAAAAAAAAGGGAAAAAAAAAAAAAAAAACAAAAAAGGGAGGAGCTAAACAGCAAAAATAACAACAACTTCAATATGCTCTGATAGCAGTAAACCGCTGTGATCGAATTTCGAAGATGCACATGAATTAAGGCTATGCCTAAAAGTATGATACGATCTAGGTTGTTAACCTTAGTACAGTATGCATCAAAAAGTAGATAAGAACTCAGTTACAAAAATTCCAGCGTTCTCTGCCAAAAACAAATTCCGGATAACTTTCTCGGCATATTGGCAGTATATGTAGAACCTAAGTAGCTTGAGTGGATCACAGTGTAAAGTCATACAAAGGCTACTGATGAGTTGGTGTAGCGGCCAATGAAACAGTCTGTATAGTCAAGCTGTGGGATTTGCTCTATACAGAGCCGCTGTTGTTGTTGTTGGTTGTTGCCTTCTTTGTTCTTCATGTTGTCTTGTTGACAACATGCTTGGCCTAGAGCTCGAAAAACTTGTTTTCAATATAAATAATTAGAGGCCGTATACAAAATATTAATATTAAAAAAAAAAAAAAAAAGCGGACAAACCAACGAACTACAGGACCTCCTCCTTTTTGAAGTCGGTTAAAAATCAACAGCGAATATATGTATTTGCAGAAGTTCAATTTCTTGAATGCAAAGGCATGCTTTTTAAGGTGTTGATTACGTATAAACGTTTTTGCAATCAACCCAAACCGTTCTCTGATACGTACTATCATGGAAGTGTTGAAGAGATATACATGATCCGATGCCATTATGTTTCCATTCCTCGTTTGTTTCCATTCCACTCGGGCATATCAGCTAGCCCACCCCTATACTATTGCATTGATGCCCATTAGAACTTCGCATTACTGAGATAATTCGTTCTTTAGTCATATAATAAAATTATGAAACAATCTTCTGCAAACATTTTCTCCAACCGTTTTGATCTGTGTTAATTAAGAGCAAATCTTCACCGACACTATTCCATCTTTCCATCTTTAACTATCACCGGTCTTCCGAATTAACACAATGCTTTTGCATTTATATCAGGGCTATCCCCTGTGTGCTTAAGCTTTAAAACTCTATTTAATTATTAAAGAATATTCAACGAGCATATCGATGCTCTGATGAAGAAGAAACGCGAGAAGTTCCGTGAAATGTTGGACGATGTGTCCACACTAGACCTGACTATTTCATAGAAAGATATTAAAAAGTTGGGCAAAGAAGACCTGCTTTATTTGAAATACAACAACTCGGATAAGTGTGAACTTGAATTCCGCGACTATATCAAGGACAAGGCTGTAAATGCCAAGTCTACGCTACGTGAACTTTTACAAGAATGCAACCTTATTACACATAAAGGCAGCGAATTGGTTAAAGAAAATCCAAATCATTTAAAAGAAATCGAAGATATACTCAAAAATGATAAGCGGTCGTTTTGACAAATCACTTTGAATTTCTTTTTCATTCTCATTTCAATCCAGTTATTTGATATTAAATCACTAAGAACCATAGTTAACATACACATATACAAAGATAATTTGTTTATAGTCTTTTTATACTAATAGATGTTATCAAGTGAATTTCTATAAATCTAAGGTTATTCAATTCCGGGATGCCTAACAATTTTAGCTACGTAAATTTTCTCCCAAAAAATTTATGGAAACATTCATGGTCAACGCCGTCATCAACATGAATAAATATTTCTGAGGATAGGTTTGAAGAAAATTCTGAGAAACTATTAAAAAATAGTTTAAATCTTTAATGACTTTAAAAGTTATTCTTTCCTTTATAATACATCGCATCATAAATCGAAAATGTAGAAATGTACATTTATTATTAAAAAGGATTTAGTTGACTAAAACCTTAGACAAAAAGCAAAGTTAATATTTAAAAATTAAATTATTCTTTTAATTAAATTAATTTCTAGAAAAAAAAAATCCCTGTACTTACTATTAGAAGAGTTTGACAGACAAATCTTATTTTTTATAAAATACGTAAAAACAAATGTTATTTCGATTCAACTTACGCGATCTTTAGAAGCTGGAAATGCATCCAATACATTTAAAGTTTTACGGAAGGAAATACTGAAAAAAGCAATTAACTGCTAATAAAAAAGAAAATATTTTTTTATCATTTCGCTTTGATTTGATATCACATGACTATTGAGTCCATACTATACTTAATGAGTGAGACCAAAAAAGAACAATATGTTAGTCTAAACGTCTAACATTGGTTTTGCAGGGTAAACAAAATATCTTTAATGGTAATAATATTGTCTAATGTTGTCTCAAGAAAGTCTGTATTTTAAAAAATATTCGTTGAATTTCTACTTAATTCAGATTTCACCATTCCGAATCAGTTCTATTATCCAGGTGTTCAGATATTTGAGCCTGATAATACTGCATTGTGAAAATCTTCTGGAATTAATACCATTACAAAGTTTAAGTCAAGAGCAAACTATATATAAAGTTATGATTAATAGTTTGAAGACAATTTCAAAGAAATATACTTCACTTTGACACTTAGAAATCAAAAATTGGGCTTGTCACTGTAGTTTTTAATTAGTTCTTATTTCATATTTTATATTTGTTGGCTATCAATAGTATTCAAAATAATACCAAGGTTGATTACAGTCGATAGTTTTTCTTAGTTGAATAAATTCCAAGAAATATTTTTAACAAATTTATATTTTTAGTAGCTCTCGTATAAAAAGTTCAAAAGTGTTGACCTATCTAAATTTGAAAAGTAATGTTTAAGATAAAGCTCCAACCCATAACTGTGATTTTAGGCTTGCGGTGAAATTTAGAAAATTTAAACTCTACAATTTATTCATCAATCAAATTAGCAATCATAAGGATAGCATTAGAAAACTTACTTTATTTGGTAAAAATTTTGTAAAAATTACCTTTGGCCCATTTGGTCAAGATGCTCGAACCACATCTGCCTGTGTTCAATTAAACTATGTACAGCTGGCTCTTAAAAAAATTGTCTCACATTTTTTGATAATCTTTACTGAGAGCCTTGGATATAATGGCAGGGCGCCAATATTTGATTGAACAGTTTATTTCGATAAAGTTAAATTCTCGATGGTTACCCAGATTTTACTCAAACTTAAAATATTGCTTGCTTTTTCAAATTCAATATTGGACAAGTTTTTGAAAAAAAGAACTCAAGTAGTTCTTTATAAATTGTGATTCTTCTCAAAATATTTTAAATCTTTGCGCTATTTGCCCCAACCTCTAGTAAAATCAAAAAGAATATTAACGAAAAAATTTAGTTAATTGCTTTCAGTCAAGATATTATGAAAAGAATTTGTGAATTAAACTCCTATAATTTAAAGCAACTAGTAATTTTTTTCACCTTGGCCGAACTCAATAAAAAAACCACCAATAAAAAAACCTCAATAAAAAAACTCACTCAGGCCTCTCTTATTTAGCCCAGAACTCTGTCCTGAAATTGTAAAAATGAAACAAATAATGTTAGGCCTATATTTTTCAGAGTAGAATTCAACCATGAACCAAGAACGCAGCCATGATATTCAGACCAGAAGTTATGCCCGAACATTTAAAAATTGTAATTTCAAATTTCAAGAGATGGGTGGATAACAGTATAAAAAATACTGACTGATAGGCCTAAATTCCACAAACCATTAATTTTCTTCATTGATGGTATTTGGAAAAAAATGTGATAAAAATTTGTTCGTGACCCCAGATATTCTTTTAAAAGCATTTTTCAAATCAGAATAGTTTGAGAAATATTTGACTGAAAGAAGTGTATGAAAAATATTGCGATAAAAATTTGCAGTTAATTTGGAGATGTTATGGTCAGAGACTGTACCGGTTCTGATTCTTATCAAAAAAGTCAGATATTAAATTTAAGTCTTTATTTATATTTATTTATCCCGACAAAAATAAAAGTTATTTTATGCCTTATTGTCGGGCAAAAATAACGATTTCTTTGAACTTTTATTTTATCGGTCAAAAATAACAGTAATTTTGTGTCATTTCAGGCAATTTTCATTTTTTCAAAGGCTAAAAAATTATTGATACTATTATTTTCGTTTCATCAGCGCGCACATTTTGAGTTATATGCGCCATTTGACGAAAATAATGGTATCAATAGTTCTTTAGTCAGTCAAGCGGCCTTTGAAAATATACAAATTATCTGGTATTTTTGACCGAAAAAATAAAAGGCACAAAACAAGTGTCATTTTTGACAGACTGAGTAAGAGGAAAAAATAACCTTTATTTTTGCCCGAAAAAAGGCACAAAATAACAGTTAATTTAAAAATTTATAGTAATAGTTGAAAATTGAAAAGGCGTTTAATATTTGTGAAGCTGCGGCTATTATCGATCAGCATAGTATAGTTGAAAAAGTCCACCAGCAACTATTTCGTTGCTTTTTTCATTTAAAAATTGTTAAATAATCGTTATTTTCGTGTGGGGTTAAAAAAATTGATTTATTACAACTTCCAAAATTTTCTTAAATTAAAAAAAAAAAAAAAATCTAGAAAAAAGTTGTGTATAGGAAATATTGCTGTCGTGGACCTTATCAAAATTCAAGAAATAACTTTCAAAGAGATGGCGGATATAAAATTTTTTAAGTCCTAATCAAAAGAATTGTCTTTAAATAGCTTAAAGAGACACCAAAAGGATTATAAACACGCATTCTAATAGTCCGACAGTGGATTCTATTCCATAGTCAAATTAAGTTCAAAATTGTTAGAAATCGGGTGTATTAAAGAGAAAAAAAAATTTTAATTTAGAATGGCATAGGATATATTTAAAATTTTCAAAGCTAAAATTATCCATATGAAATGTATGAAGGAAGTATTTAAAGCGATAATATAAAAATCCGAAATCATCTCTAAGTTTATTTTTCGCTCTTTTCATGCTTTACTCGTTTTGACTCGATTACTTAGGATCGGTTTCACAGTGCGAGTTTGAGCATGAGTCTCCACCCACAAAAAACTCGCTTTTTTGGAAAATTGGAACAGTAAAAACGTGTCATACATATCATATATAAGGTAATATACTCACTCTATACTAAAAAAAAAAAAAAAACCAAAATAGCCAGAGTTTAAAGTCAATCTCACGCTGAGAAACCGACCCTTTGAGTTCCTCAGAGAATACGTAAAATTATTCAATAGGTTATAAAATCAATGCAACAAGAAGTTTCGCACAAGTTTTTGCCAATATTTAAAAGAAAAATCATAAGGAAAACCCACTCCCTAAACATAACCCCCAAAACATTTGGTATAACTATCCAACCATAACAACGATCAAACAAATACAAAAAAACGTATAAAATAAATCAAACACGGACTTACCACGAGTCAGACTTCCAGGTGAATACGTAGGCTGCGATACTGTCGTTCGGTATGGCGTCACCTTCTCATTGGATGCCGTTGTTGACGATGACGTTACCAAACTACCGCCACCTGTCGCCGCTGCTGCTGCTGCAGCTCCGGTCGCAACTGGCACACCAGCAACACCGCTGCTACCCACTGCCGAAACGGTAACAACACCCTCACGTGCGATATCCTGCAGAACTGATGCCGCACGACTTCCCACACCCGCTGGCTGTAGAATCGTATATTGCTTGGTTGTATCGGCGCCACCGCCACCAGCTGCTGCTTCGTGCGTTTTCGATGTGCTAGATTCTGAGTCACCCTCCTTGAGCGCATCAGCTGCTGATTTCGGTGAAATTTTCCCATCATTCGCAACACTGCCGACATGTGCGGAAATGTCAAAACCGTTTGTAAGCGTGCCTGGCAGTCGCGGTGGTGGTGGTGGCAGTAGCGTTAACATACCGGACGCTGAATCGGAGGGCAATGCATGCGTGTGCTGTTGATAGCTAAGAAAAGTCGAAGATTCGATGCCTGCTCCGTAGGCAGCTAGATGTGGGGGTGGTGGAGCACCTGGATAGGTAACGATGCCATTACGTTTAATATCCACTGGCGGCTTAAAGGCCGATGCCTGCGAAAATGGTATCTTCTTGCGTTCATCTGCTGTCAAATCCTGATGATTCTGCGCATTAATACGCGCCTGATCGTTTTCTTTTTGCCTGTGAAAATGCAGAAGATCGCTTGAGTGATTCGTGATCGATTCAGGGCGCTTGAAGCTTATCAAGGATTTGGTGTCGTACTTTTGTTTCTCCTCGAAGAGATTTTGAAATGGTGGTGGATTTTCATCCTGATCTTGCAGTCGGTAGAGATTGTTGCGTGTATCTGGCCAGCTGCCGGATAGACTCTTGAGAGCAGCTTGAGTCTCGCGTATCAGTGTCTCATCGTCTTGATCATCCGGATTCGATTTGATCTGTGGTGGTTGTGGTGAAGGATTATGACTGGTTGTGGTATTGGCAATCATTACGCTGGTTTTCATTGGAGTTGGAGATGACAATTTATTATGGTTGTTGTTGTTGTTGTTGTTGATGTTGCTGTTGCTAATATTGTTATTGGCAGCGCTAGTTAAGGAGCGTTTCTTCTGTGGCAACATCGATTTCTCATCCTGTTGCAGCTGTTTGTTGTGCGCTTCGTCATCGCGACTGGAACGTTTTTTGCGTTTAATTGCCGTTTCGTGCTCGTCACCTTTATTAATGTTATTGTTATTTTCAGCTAACGTTGTTGTCTCCTTGGAGAGTGGCCTCTTGGATAAAGCCATGGCAAGACGCCCTGAATGTCTGTGTGTGAGTGTTTGTAATTGAGCTTGTATGCGTGCGTGCGTCAATTGTGAAAGTCGTCTGGGAAAAAAAGGATTGTTTCGAAAAGGAATTCGAAAATTAGTCTATAAATTTAATACAAACTAGAAAATTTTTAAAGATTTAACAATACGTAAAGTTCACAAATTTTAAGGGTTAAGAAAAATATATCAAAATGGTGGAGCTAACTTAATGCTCAGTTTTCTTTTTTAAGAGAAGACGTTTGTAAAATCTAAATGACTGAATTTGTCTCATATTTTCAATCAATGACTATGAACATTTTTTTTTTTCAGAAATTATTTTAAAAGACAAAACAAAATATTTGAATTCTAGATGTTCCTCCTTTCAAAGTTCGAGTTAAGACTGAAAAAGCCAAGGAGAGATGTGCTCAAAAAAACTAAAGCTACAAATCTACTTTTCTTACTAATTAAATAAAAATTCAATAAACTTGAGGGCTGAACTTTCTTACTTTTTGGGATTTGAGAAAGAAGCGTCCATTTTTTTTCCAAAAGACACCTCGAATGGAAAGGATGAATCATCAGTCTACAAAACATTGTGCCAAAACTGTTTAGGCCAGAAAATAGTTATACTTTGCTGATTTTTTTATTCAATATTTTCCGTTAGGATTTCTAAAACAAGTTTTCTTTACTTTGCATACTACAAAGAATACAATAACCAAAAAATTTCTTTGCAAATTATTCAAACAACAATAAAGTGAGCTTTTTCTTTAAGCTATTTCTTCTGATTGTGTAAATAATTTTGACTAGGACTATATATGTACGTAGGTTGCTGCATATATTTCTGGAATAAATGAAAAGACCGAATTATTTTCCATATTGAAAAATAGAATAAACATTTTTTCAATTTTTGCCTTAGTGTCACTTGTGACACGTAGAAAAATAATAATAATATTCCATGAATAAGAAAAACAAACAAGCGCCGAAGAATTATTCTTCATCAAGACAATACGAGCTCCCACACTTCAACCCAAGCAAAGGCATTTTTGAGAACTCAAAACATCGAATTAATGGGTCATCTGCCAAACAGTCCTGATTTGGTGAGAAACGACTTCTTTTCGTTCCAGCACATCAACGTTGCGTTTGTCGACGGTTTTCGACGTCAGAAGAAACTGTTAATGCGTCCAAAACCTATGTTTTCAAGGTGTCTCAAGTGGATTGGGATAAATGTTATCACAAATAGTTCAAACTCATACAAAAGTGTATTTATCATAAAGGAGAATATTTAAAAAAACAACAAAGATAAAATTTCGGTCATTATATTTATTCCCGAAATATATGTAGCAACACTCGTATGACGTTTGACGAAAAAAATCTTAAACTTCTAGCGAAATTCATGACAAATTTATGGCATACAAAACGTAGTAAATTTTCTAGCCACCACCACCTCCACCAGACAAATAAACTTTGTTCAATTGAAATAAATTTTTCTGATCGATCGTCACCTCTTTGCAAACAATGGCAAACTTCAGAGAGTAAAAAATGCGATGTAAATAAAGGTTCTTGAGAACATGCAGATTGACCCTTCTAAAAAGTTTCTTATGAATTGTATTTGATAACACCAATCGTTCTTAGCTGGGTTTTGAGCAAAACAAAGGTACGTTTTTAAAGTCAATAATTTGTGGTACCCTTACAATCAATTGCGGAAAGAATTTTCAGTTATCCTGCTTTTTTTTTGTTTATTTGCTTAAATGTTTAAGAACACAAAACATCACAAATAATCAAAAAATTTTATAAATATAAAAATGGCGGCCATTTGAAGAAAAAGTCGATTTTCGAGGTTACAAAATCGGTCGCCGTTTTGTTTTTTTTTCGGCGGAAAAAAATTATATTAGTTCAGGCGATAGCCACTTCAACAAGGATTAATTTGGTTTATTTTTTCCTCAGATATTCCAGACTGGCGATATCCTGCACACCGTCAATTTTTTGGCATTTTTTTTAAAAGAATGAAATAACGTCAAAAACCACTTCAAAAATTTTGAAAAATATGTATTTGTATTTTTTAAATGTTAGTTAATGTGCAAAATTTGAAAACGATATCTTTTTTCCTTCTATGAAAAAAAATTCCCGAAAAAAGTTTTTTTTTAAATTTGTAACCTATATACCCTTAAATAATGAACTTCAAAGAAGATATTTATTCCTGGAAAAAACAAAAAGTGACAGTAAGGTGTTCTGTTCCAAGTGAGAAGGAGACTTTTCGATAGCATTTCGATACTTAATCTGCGTCCTGCGAAAATTTCCTGTCTTCCAGGACTTAAATACGACCTGTAAATCCTCAAAATCTTAAAAATTTTGTCATTTTGTTCAGTTTTTGTCGAAAAAGGAGATGGGAGCGTTACTCATATATATAGAACCAAGAAAAAAATAGATTTAAAAGTTTAAGGTTACATTATGAAAGGCAATTTCACCGTCCATATTATTTCCGTAAAAGCTAAATTATCACCTCATAACGCTATCGAAATCACAAATAAACCCACTTTTTTTTACTTTAAATAAGAATGTTTGAAAGAAAGAAGTTTATCCGTTTCAAAAGTATAATGTCGGTATAAAAATATAAGAAAACTACTATTTGTGTTTTTCAACACTCAATTTACTTGGGCTCGGTTTTATTATTTTAAAATTTTTAGTTTTGTAAAAATCATAATTAAAATGAGTTCCTATTAAATAGCTGTTTTGAATTTTTGGTTTTTTATTTGTTTCATATCGGCAGACCCCTCTACTTTGTATCCTGATTTTGCTTTTATCTTAATAAACCTGATGCTGATGCAAGGTGTACTCGATGTGTTTGCTATGATTTCCCTTTAGTATTACTGCATTGTCGCTTAGTGGTTTGATATTTTACTTCATAATAAAACTCAAGCATTGCTTCGACTCTAACGAAAAGCTTTCAAAATATGCAAGGCTGGTTTTGTTTGCTGCGCTTCATACAGAACATTATTATTCGATATCAAGCCTGCACTGTATACTGTATAGTAGTGAAGCGTTATTAATAGAAGGTTTTGAGCAGCTCTCTAGTCTTTATCACATGTCAATTAAAGCTTTTTTTGACAAATTACAAAAATTAAGCAAAGGAACGACTTTTTGCTCGTCTTTGCTTTGATCCGAATATCTACAAGCATTTTACTAAAGAAGCATTGCAATTGCATTTATATTTAAAGGACTTCCCAATGCTTTGGTATGCTTCTGTGGGTACAGTCTTTATTTTGAATTCAGAAGTGTGTTGTTTTCAAAAAAATTATTTATCTTCTGAAATGTGCTATCAACACAAAAATGTTTTACAAAAGATTGTATTTTTATGAAAAACAAAGTAGCTACTTATTGACTATGCCTACACGCAAAGAAAAAATAAACGTTTGTTGTCAATTTGCCGCAAACGAACTACGTTTCAACAGTTGTCATAATAACAGTTCAGTTTCGAGAAACGCGTCATTTAGTTGCATGTAATTAATTATGTTTGTCATATACGCGAATGATTTTTAAATTGCAGCAATTTAAAAATTGGTTTTCTCAACTGAAAACTTCCTTTGTTTTTCCCTTCGTTGTTTACATACAACGCTTATAATTCAGAGTTACTTTGTGGACAAACTGTTCTATATAAGCAAATTGAGAATTTGCTTAATACGCGGACGGAGACAGCAACAGAGGTGCGATGAGTACAATGCATAAGAAGACGGACGACATAGGGGGAAAGACAATTAATAAAATAAATAATAATGACCGAAATAGCTTGGTGTATATATATATAAGATATATTTTTAAGTTAACAACTGAATATTCGTTTGTATCAAATGGAGCTCACAAACGAAGTGTAGTTGGCTTATTTTTCAGTTGTGGTGAACGAAAAATTTCTATGCGTGTAGTTAATTTTAGATGAGGCCTAGCATACCAGGAGAGACCATTTAAAGTCTTAAACCCTTTTTAAATATCCACATAGCCACAATATAAATTTCATGGTAAGAAAAACTGTTGATATTCCCTAATTATTAAGTTATTTTACCTATTTGGTCCATCTTAAGCAAATCTTTTTAAAAAAAAAAATTTGTTTTAATAACCTTAACGAAATATATATAACTCGAAAAAAGCACAGATATTGGTTAAAAAAACATGAATATCTTTGATCAATCGGGATCGATTAAAAGTTTTCGGTTTTCAAAAGATCTACTGACTAAGTTTTATTTTTTATTATGTTTGTCAAGGAATAATAAACTTTCAACTGTAGAATTTAATGATTTCAGATACAGGATGCGCCATCTTTTTTGTCGGTATGTTCATTAAATAACTTTAAAAAGCCAACCGATTTCTATGTGTGAGATATTTTTATTTAATTTGGTTCTGTACAATTTACTTGGACTAGTTTTGTCAAGTGGCGGTCTCTATTGAGCAAAGCAAAATATGCCCTTTTTGCTGCGTTTTCCATCACTTTTTCGAGCGACTCAGGCGATCCGGTGAGAAGCGATTCATGTTTAAAATTGACATTTCAAAAAACTGCCTACTCAAGCCAATCAGCTGATACATGTCAAAGTTATTTCATTTTAACATACCGACATAAAATATGGATCACCCTATATACTTTTAATTATCACTTCAGACAGTAGAATTTTTCTTGTTATAATACAATATAATAAATTTTTTGGATATTCGAGTATAAGCTACAAAAAATATCTGTCAATTTGCTATTTTTTATTACGATAACTTAGTTTATCAGATACTAAATCTCCTTCCACGAAACAATAATATTCTCTTTTATTATTAACATAATAATATGAAATCAAAATAATTTCATAACCATTGATACATTAAAAAATTATTGAAAATGCACTTCAAGTACTACTTATTAAGGGGTCCCGAAAAATATGCTCTCTTTTGTTTTTTTTTTCAGAAATACCTACTACACAATAAATCGAGATTACAAAAAAGGGAGTTTATTTAAGATATCAGTGAATGTATAAAATAATTTTTTTGACGAGATTAATTTTAAAATTGTTGCTATGCAGCGTTTTTGCGATGACGTATACGTTTTTCAGGGTACACGACAGACAAACAGCTCCTGTAATTTTTTTAATTTAATTTAATTTAATTTAATTTAATTTAATTTAATTTAAAAAGCTAATGAAGTTTTTGTATTATATATTATATCTGCTATAAAGGTACGTAGGATATTTTTGATATGTTAGTTTTCGGCCAAATGACGTTCTTCTAAAGTGGAAAGTGAAAAATTTGTTAAAAAAATCATCTGATTATTATTAATAACAAATGAACTCTTCAATATAACAAATTCTACGTACTTTCATACAGAATATATTTTTCAAGATATATTCAAAGTTTCAAGTGAATCGGTTGAAAATTGTCTAAGTTAAGTTTCCTGCAAAAAACAACGTAGTTTTGAGATAAACGTAGTAGTAGTAGTACCAGGCGACCTTATACTAAAATTAAAAAAATCAAGTAATTAGAAATTTTTCCGACCATAATCTTTTGATGCATCTTTTGAGACATAATTTCAGACATAAGGGACCATTTGAAAAGAAAAAAAAACATTTTTCGAAAATTCTACAATGGAAAAGAAATATATTAATGTGGTGTCGCTTAAGCACAACATACCATATCATAAGCGATATCAGTACATTTCCAGGTAGGATTAATGTCTCATCAGAAGTTATTTTTAAGTGGAATTAATTGTCTTTTACGTAACGACCTTAAATATTTCTAACTCAGTGAATATTTGATAAAATATTTAAATTCCTACCAGAAAAGTACCATTTGATTTAACAAAATGTTTTAAAATAGAGTAAGAGCGGGACAACCCTCAGAATAATTTTTTAATAAAAACCCTCGTATAACACCATCATCCGATGGTGTGTTTAGATTTGTTCATGGTATTCTTTTGAAACCTGTTCTAGAGGTCCTTACCGAAAAAAAAACCCGGACATTATCTCAATTCGAAGTCTTCATATTCAGCATAGCTTTACGCTATGATTCTTAGTCGATTCCTAAAAACGGAAATAGCTCTGAAGTAAATTTATTTGTGCGTTTTAAAAAATAAAGTCCAAGGAGTTTTTATCATAAGAAAATTATAAAAATTTTGTTGTTTTACAAATTTTTCTTGTTGCATTGAATTAATTATGGCGCTAAGCTTTAATCTGACAAAATCTTTAGTAAACATGTTTTACATAAAGCACTGTTGTTGGCTTATAAAACTTAAGTTTTTTTAACCATAGATTTAAATGAATTACCTAGTTTTGTTTTAAATTAATAGAGAACTTTGTCAATGTTAAGACAACATTTTTGATTATTTTGCTTAACAGTCATTTTTGTGTGTGCATACAAATAACTTGACTTAATTTAGAATGTTTATTTTTTTATTAACTTTGAATAGTGTTTCACTTTATTACACTTCCGACTTTTTTTCAATTCTTTTTTTTTTCTATTTTGTTTTACTTTTGTCAAATTTGAATTGAAGTTTGTCACACGCCACGTCAAACTTAATTGTAAACTTTTAAGACTGGTCGAGTTCGAAACTCTTTGGCAACTAAGCTTTTGCCAAGTATCGGCTTCACTTTCTTCAGAATATTTCTCAAAGGTTTTCCTTTTTTAATTGTTATGTTAATGTCTGTTGCAGCATTTAGTATGTCTGCAAGTTTTTCACGGTTGCAGTGTTGTAGTTTGGCGCGTACCGCTTAACTTTTGTGAAACTTTAACAAAATGCCGCGTCTAGATGCTCAAGAAACTCTGCTTTATGCGAGTTCAGACAAAGTTTTTGCCAGAAGTTTTTATTTTGAAAACTTTTGGTTGTTTTTTTTTTCAACTTGTTTCTTGTTTTATGGTGATGAAACTTTTTTTATTGCATTGTTCTTTGTATGTTTGTTGTGTGTTTGTGAGAATGTGTATGGCTGTGTGCGTGTATGTGTGT
This sequence comes from Pherbina coryleti, assembly GCA_943735915.1. Classification (NCBI taxonomy): domain Eukaryota; kingdom Metazoa; phylum Arthropoda; class Insecta; order Diptera; family Sciomyzidae; genus Pherbina; species Pherbina coryleti. The sequence continues at coordinate 47,129,488 of OX030951.1, read as the reverse complement.
GTGCAAGTGTATTATAAATATTGCACTGTGTAGATTTTTTGTGTGTTTTTGGTTTTTTTTTTGTTTTTTTTTTGTTTGGTTTTTAATGTTCACACACACGGAGATTTGAAAGATTTTTCGGGAAACTCGGAAAACTTGTGTCTCTACCTGTTCTAAGTTCGCAGCTAACTGGCATCAAACTACCCGAACAGAGTTTTCCAAAGTTGTCGAACTTTCGACAACGCAATGAAAATTGCAGTCAGCTCTCCGCTGTCGTTACCGCTACTACGCTACTTCGTGGTACTACTTCGTTGATATTCTTCCCCCAGTTGCTCCTTTTGGAGTACTACTGCTGCTTCGTCGGCGTCGTCTTCGTCGTCCTGCTTTATCGTCCTTATACCGGGCAGACAGTCATTTATGATATGCTCCTGCTGTTGTTGTTGTTTTTGTTGTTGTTATTGTTTTGTTATGCTGCTCTGATTACGCTTCCACTTTGCCACAGCTTGTGCTCCCAAAAGTATGCAATGAAGCATGTTAGACTCTGTTTCATTCGCTCATTCAGAGGGTTGTTGGGCGCTCAATCAGTGAAAGAGTCGAAAAGAGCGAAAAAGCCGCATGGCGGACAGGTGGCACTCTTTTGTGAAGCACGAGTGGAGGCATTTACCGATTTTTGAAAAACGTAAACAAACGTGCAAAAGACTTTGGGAAATCGGCTCAGAAGTGGTCTTTTAGATGCTTAATTTTAAAATATCAACTGAAATTCTAATTGTCAGCGAAAAACATGAAATTTTTACTGTTTCCCTCAATAATCAGAGTCCATCTTTTGCGTAGTTATGCATTTTCATATCGAATTTTCCTTAAAACTGAACACAACGCATTGCAATTCTTGTTCATCCCGTAACATGCGCACTACATGCTTCTAGCTTACCCCAATTTTGAAACTGTTCTACGCTCCTGCAAAGCACGTGTTTGATATAATTTGACCGTATGACTTCAAGGCCTTACCCCTCTATTTACGTTATTTTCTTAACGCCATCACTTTGTATGCTCTCCTCATCATTCTGACATTCCTCTAAAATATTTTGTTCTCGCCTGGGTTTTTTTTTTTTTTTGTTTTTTGTTTTGATGTGTGGCTCTCAAAATTCATCTCCAAATTTTAGACCGTAAGTTTTCCATACCGCATCGTGTTGCTTATCCTTCGAATAGTCTTAAATTTCACTAGTGCGCTTTGTGTGAAGTCAGTGTTTGTTGCCAATATCGTGATTTTTAACTTGGGGGGTTTTTTTTAATAATTTCCTCTTTATAGTGCGCTTTTCTTGAATTTGGATTTGGTGTGTTTTTTACTACTTCTTTGGATTTCTTGGTTTCATTTGAAGTTTTCTGCCACACTGAGCCCGTACAAATCGTTGTGAAAATAGCGCTTGTTCCCGCCTTTGATTTAAGCATTTTAGTGACGGCCTGAAGTCGTGTTTATATTTATTTTTATTTTTTTTTTCCTTTGTGAACATTAACATCTAATATTTCATCATCAGTGAAGTTTTTGTGGTGTTTTTTAAAACTAAACCTGTTTTTAATAAATGTTTATATTTTAATTAAAAATCATACAAAATAAAGTTATTTCTGAATATAAAAAACATTTTGTTTTATTAATATTTTGGTGGAATAATTAATAATAATGTTAAAGTTTTCTTATTAAAAGTGAAATATATTTGGAGAAAGATTTCAAAGCCTCAAAGAGCTCGATTTAGGTGTATCCAAGATTTTATAAGACTGTAAATATTAATATGTCTTCGTCTAATTAAAATGTTTCGAAATAGCACCTACATCAAGCTTACCGTTACTTTTAAATCTATTGATACGAAAATTATTCTAATTTTTAGTAATAACTCTCCAACAATTCACTAAACTGTGCCCGTTTTATTTTTTCTTGTCCATTTCACAAAATAATTCAATGCCGTCGGAAAACAATGAATATGAACACCACAATATTTATGATTAACTTCCATCATAATTTAAATGTTTCAAAAACACATCACATTATTATGTATAATGAATTGTACTGAAGATACTAAGAGCCTCAAAACAAATTGTACTTTTTTGTACACGAGTTATAGCACATATAAGTCTTCAACACCGTGATAAGTCCCAAAACTTATTATATTTTGAATTCTTATTAAAGTCTCTCTTAATATAAGTATAAAAGTTTTGCAAATAACATACCACAACGCCAAAATATTTAATAAAAAAAAAATAGTCCATATTTATCGCGGCAAAACAAAGTGTACACCTGCATAGTAAGCTTAGCAATTTCAAATATTTAAAACATATGTAACGGTATCTCTTTCAAATGAATTAATTATGATGTTAGCTAATGTTTCTGCATCATTCGCATTTGGTAAAATGAGGAACTAAATTGTAAGAAAACTTATTTAAAATGCATAGTTAAACTTCTATTGAAACACGGGAATTAGTCATAAAATTACATAAAGTAGGAAAATCACTTCGCGAAATCGCTTAAATTTTTGATAGAGGTCATAGTGCCATCAAGGAAATCATTGACAAATACAAAAAATTTGGAGCACTAAAAAATCGACCATGTGCTGGCAGACCAAAACAACTGTGTGAAACCGCAATACGATCAGTAGTCAGAATAGTGTGAAAATTTCACATCATCAGAAACCAACGTTAGTGCCAGTACAATAAGACGTGCGTTAAATGCAAATGGTCTATTTGGAAGAGTCTCTTTCTGCTAAAAAGTATGAAAATCATGAAATTTCATTTTGGAAAAACATAGTTTTTAGTGACGAAAGCATATTCGAAATTTTTGAAAAGAAAAAATCTACAAAAAAATATGGAGTAGCAAAACTCAGGTGTTCGAGGATCAAAATATTAGTACTACAATAAAACATGATGGGGGTTCGGTGATGGTGTGCAAGTGTATGACGTCAAACGGTGTAGGAAATTAAACGTTTATTGACAGTACAATGAATCAATTCGATTATTGTAATATTTTAAAAGAACATTTGCCGGCCAGTGTTAACAAATTAGGACTGGATCGCTTGTAGATATTTCAGCAGTGCAACAATCCGAACATACAGCCAAGGTAATGAAGGAATGGTTGCTGTGCAAAACTCCAAAACAGCTGGATCACCCCCACAATCACCGGACCGCAACCCGATAGAATATTTGTGTTAATATATGGATGGACAAATAAGAAAGAGGACTATATCTAGCAAGAACTTGCTGAAAGCCGTTTAACTTGAAGAATAGCACAAAATTTCATCAAACGTAGCACCGAAATTTGTGGAATCAATGCCAAGACGGTTGAAAGCTCTCATTTCAGCACGAGGAAAACAAAAACAAAATATTAATAATATAAAACAAAAATATTAATTATTGGACTGAAGTTATTTTTTCTTATTTACAATTTTAAGTGTACTCTTTGTTGTGACTCGAAGAAAATGGAGTATTTATCGTTTTTGAATTATGTGAAAATTTTGTTTAAAACAATTTATATTTTTAGTTAGTACCTATATAATAAGAGCATCAAATATAAATTAAAAAAATACTAAAATTTTTTATAAAATTACTTTTGAAAATATTGAAATAAAGTATTAAAAAAATATGGTGTACACTTTGTTTTGACGCTAACTTTATACTGGCTACTTTTTAAGCCATTTGTAAAAAATGTTTTAAATACTTAGTGGACTCTAGTTGACACAGAATTTTTCAGAAATCGACCTTTGGATGTTATTGTACAGATAAAATCAAGCTCTTTTAAATGACACTATTTTCTTTTACTGAACAATACAATACTGAATAATGATATTTTAAAAATTTAAAAAATAACGAAAATATAACAAAAAGACCTCGACAATCACCAATAATCGTGATTGATGTCCTTGTTTCTAATCACATCAAGGAAATTGCTTTTCTTAACCTAAGAAAACGTTGATGAAAAATATAAAATTAAGATAAAAAAATTCGATATTTAGTATATGAATTGGAACACACCAAAAGTAATAGTAATTTTGATATTTCGCGTGCTGTTTAGGTCCGTTTGGCACTTTTTGTTTGTGGTGGCAATCATGTCTAGAAAGTATATATGTATACATTTTTAACACGTGTGTTTGTACTGTTGCCAATTCTTACTTTGCATTTATATGTAAGCATTTACAACGACCGATCTTAAATAAAATATGGAAAAGCTGTTTGTCAAAAGCTTACTTTAGTAGGTTTTTTGCATTCTTACAGAAACATTTATAAAACTTACAGTTTTCGATAGTTTTGAAGCTGCAGCTTTAGGTGTCAAAATAATTAATAGTTAATGATAGTTGCGGAAAAAGCTTATCAGGTGTCTAATCTTTAAAATTACCGTGGCTGAAGATGCGCGGATCATTCGACGCCAATTTAAAGTACAGCGAAGGTCAGCGGTTTAAATTCTCCATCAGACATAATGCCACATCTCAAAAAGTAAATAAAAATTAAAAAGTAAAGTAAAGACGGATTATGAAGAAAACCGGTGAGTTTTTTCGTTTAAAAAAAAAACAAAAAAAAAATCAGGCAAAAATCATTTTGAACAAGATAATATTGCAGATTTATTTCAGTACCTCTACAATACTTTTTAAAACTTATGGCTATGATCATACGGCTATGATATCCTTCAAAAGCTTCATAAATGATAGAAGTTCGAAAATAGTTCAAATTTTTATAAAACCTTGTTAAAGTAATAATAATTTTTTTATTATTTATTTTTTCTTATCTCACCACAAATATTGCAAATTCAAATCAAGTTCAAACCAGGGACCGTAATAGACCGTTATATTATACCACTAAAAACAAATTTAGAGAAAGTAAATAATATTGTGAATAACAAAAAAAAATAAAATAAATTCAAATGAAAATCTTAATATGACTCCATTAGATATGTTGGTGGGTTAGACCACTCTTGCTCTCATCGCCTCATTTATCCATATGAATGATTGACCACGTGCTTGTTTTTTTTTAATGCAACGTTAGTGTTGTGCCTTGAAGAAAAGATGTAATTCTAACTGTATCTATATGAATGAATTGAGCACATGCTTGTTTTTTTAAAGGGAACTCTCAGTAAGATCACTAAACTCCATAATGTTAAATCAGCAAGTGTAGCGTTTCTATCCACAGTTAGTAGTTGACTTATTTATGCGTAGATCATTACGCGTGGCTCAATAAGCTTGCTTGTGTAATTCATGCTGTACCCTCAACGCAAGTGAGTGTCGAAAGATCATTTTCAGCTTTGAAATTGATCCTCAGCGATCTCAGTTATAATTTACCAGAGGACAATCTGACCGCAATAATGATGGTGAAGTTAAATCCGAATATTGCACTCAAATATTCTGCCTATTTCAACAGCAATGATTCACAAAACAGCACCCAACGTTTCGATGAAGACACTTACAATATTTTCTAACTTTTCGTTTAACTTTTCTTTATTGTATTTATTAAAATTCCTTAATGTCTACATTTCAACCGAAGACTTTCTTTAGAACTTAATAAGTTGGCAAGTAAAAAGTTGCAAAGAACATATACGAATATTTGTTCAATCTTCCGGCTTGTAGATAAAATTGAGAATATAAAGCAGGGACGCGGCAGCCCTTTTTTTGTCATATGGTAGATATTGCATTCTTATTTTCACCAGTCAAATTTCATGACCCTAGCTTGAAAGGTTTTTTAGATACAGTGATTTGTGGGATATTTTGTTTAAAGAAATATCCCACAATAAATAATTGTTATTTTTTGTGCGTGTGCGAAAAAATAAAAGTTGAAAACTTAACTGGTGTTTTGAAACTTTTACTTTTAAAGTCGAAATTTTAAACACAACCCAGGACTAACAAGGGTATGTCGGGAGATCATAATGGTGTCCTCCAAAATGTCCTCCGACTATTCCATCCACTTGTGGTTTTCCTTTTAAAAATGGGACCATAACTGTTATTTACTGTCCCTGGTTCAAACTTAATCAAATTCAATGTCAACAGTGCGACACCAAAAATAACTGAAAAAACTACATGGTTTCTGATAGCCATTGGTCCATAGAACATATCATCCAAGGAAATTTTCTGAATTAGCTCAAATAACCGATTTTTTCAAGGACATTTTATATTATAGGCTCATTGGGCAATTTGGTGATACCTTTCCCAGTGCTCGTCGGACTCTGATGCCAATTTATTTTTTAAATGCTGCAGAAATTGATGATTTAAATGTACCTTAAGAAACATTGATACTCCTAATTTTTCAAAAGATATAAGCATGTTGTTCACCAGCTCTGGGCAATTTTCCGAGCGATAGTTTCCGCGAAAGTTTGAAATTACCAGTTTTGTACAGATGTCAAAACTTTAGCTGATTTGTACTGAAAACTCTAGAATTGCTTTATTTATTGTTCCCATTGAATGAGGAGTTACTTTAGAAGGAAGGTTTCAATGGCGATTTTTGATAGAAGGGTAGGTTTATTTGTATTATGATGTTCTGCAAAGTTTTAAATAATAATGGTCGAAATCAGTTGAACCATGAGAGTACCTCCCTTATACCTTTGTCAATATACATTAGGGTGCCTAAAAAAAAAGTTACCATTGCCACCACCTAAAAATGGACCTTGACCTATTTTATGACGATTCCCAAAATATTTTGGCTGTCACGTTAACCGCCAGTGAGCTAAACCATTTTGAAATTACCTCAAAAAATCATGGTTTTCGTAAAAAATTTCGGATGTTGTAGTTGTAAAGAAAAAAAAAAACGGACAAAAATAAAAGTACCAAAAAAGTTCTTCCAAACTGCATCAAAAAATTTAAAATATTTGCCGTTGAACCAAAGATAATGCTGATTTTCATGCATTTTTTTGATCTTTTTTTATATTATTTTCACTAAAATTCAAATAACTTCATTATTTATTATGCTATCCTCGTTGCGAATATAACATTGGAAAGGTTTTGACTGCTTCTATTTATTCCTGGACAGAGTTTATCAATTTAATTACCATTTAAACTAAAATATTAAAAAAAAAACATATATATATTTTGCTACAAACACCTGCTGCAAAAATATTGTAAGCAATGAAATATTGAGCTCACAATATAATTCTTAAAAAATATGTTTTTTAAGAATTATAAAATAAATAAATAATTCGGTTTTGTTATATACAATAAGTGCATTAACTTCTTCTATAAATTGTTTTTTCCACAATATTTGATATATACTCTTATACAAATGTTCCTCAAAATCATTTTAAAAACCAATGATGATCCCTATAAAGCATATTTTTAATTTTGTTGCTGACAGCAATTCTTTGGTATTCAACTTTCAGACTGATACAAGAATAACTTAAACTTTGGGAATTTTCAAGACTGTTAATTGAAACCTTTTGCTTAAATTTTTCCCTACTCACTCCTGAATGTTTTGCGGTAAGAAAACTAATTACTGTATGTACACATTGCAGCAAAAAAAAAAAAAAGAGAAAAAAAAGTAAACCAAGAGATAATAAAAATAATTAAAATCCTGCAAAAAGTAATCACAAGATTGAAAAGTTCTCATTACCACACACATAAACAAATGTATGTATGTTATATCTATTATATGTAGGATGATGATGATGTTGATGATGATAAGGATGATGCCAATGTGAGTATGAGTTAGTAAGTTGAGTTGAAGCAATGCTTTCAAAGGAAATTCTGGCTAAAAGCAAAGAATTTCTCGAATTTCTTAAAATAACCACATGCCAAACATACGCAAAGCTTCAAGGAACAAAAACGAAATCCATCAAATGAAAAAAAAAAAAAAAAACAAAAAACCAAAAATTAAAAAACAAAACAACAAATGGAAAATCCATGCGAAATGATGAAAAACTGCAAAACCGGTGGAATAAAGTCATTTAAGACACAAGAAGTACGACGAACGAAGGCGACGCACAAAATGATTGACAGCACATAATTAAATTAATTGAGTAATCCTTGGTTTTCACAGAACGCACAGCAACGAGTGAGCAAACGAACGGGTTAAAATCCCAAAGGCTGCGCTCCATGTAAAGTGCTGGAGTGAAGTGCTGGTTGGTGCGGTGGTGGCAGCGCATTGAGATCGTGGGTTGCTTGTTTTGGTTGAACTGGATTTTCATTAAAAACCACGCGGTGGCAACAAATGAAAAGCCAAAAAATTTTCACAAAATAATGTCGCTTAGGTAAAGGAAAAATATTCCAGCACCCACTCTAACTCCCGCGGCTGTCGTAAGATGCGTTGTGGTTTTACGTTGATGTGAATTGCCAAGTCTTTGTCTTCGAAACAGGCAACAATAAAAACAACAACAACAGCAACAAACAAAAAACCAAACCGACAACAACAAAAGCAACCACAACGCAAGGTCCTTAGGTTCTTTCTTCGATATGCACGCCGAAGGGATATCAAATTCCAAGTGCAAAGACGAGTACACACAACGACAACAACGACAACGATGAGGACGAGGTGTCAGGCGCACCAGGATGTTGAGCACGTCTCAGTGGCAGCAGCTGAAGACGCTGGCTTTGTTATGTAGTGTAAATTTAAAATTAGTAAAAATCGTTAATAAAGTGAAGGAGTTGTTTTGGTCGTGCTACGACTGTGGGTGGTTGAGAGCGTTTGCCTGGCGGATGTTAAGCTTGACAACAACGTATTTGCCGCTTAACAATGACAATTTTTAAAGTGCTTTTTACACTTCAGTTAAAAAAGGAATTAAGTTTAAAGCCGGATTTTAAGCGTTAACAATTAACGGGTTTATTGAGAAAATATAGAGTGAAGTGACAGAACTGGATGCTTAAATAATGAGTCACTTGAATAAAATTTATTAAAATTACTATTTAAAACTTTAAATTAATGAAATAAGAGCACAGTGACACGTCCAATTTCACCCCAGCAATGAACCACGCCCACTCTCAACACACTTCTAGCTAAGTATGCTGCACTAAAGTTCCCACTAAATGAAGCGCATTAATCTTAAAAGCATTTTAGTGTCCTTGCCAACACTTTCTTCCACCAGACAAAACAGCACAAACCAGAAATTCTTTCACACTGCTGCACATAAGCTCAGCCATCATCAGCAACCGCAAAACAAAATCCTGCAGCTTACTTATTTCTTATTTCCTAGCAAAAATTTTGTCATCTTCCACAGGACGAAGACAAAACAAGAGCACAGAATAAAAATAGTAAAACCAAAGCGAAAATAAATACACAACAACGTTGGTGGAAACAACAGCAGTAGCTTAAGAAAAATTTCAAAAAGAGCTTCAAGGACTAAATAACAAAAAAACAAAAAAAAAAAAAAAACTAAAATGCCGAATCACAGCTGGATGTCTGACAATCTGGAGAAGTGTACAAAAAATATTTATACAGAAAAATCTATTTGTACGCATCTCCGATCCTGTAACTACACCTCAATCCTCTAGCAAGCTGAGGATTTTAACTTTCGCATTTCTTTTGGATTTGGCTTTTATTCTAGCCTGGGTCTTTTTATCAATGCTAATTCTCAGCATTGCTAGCTATGAATTTATTTTTTTTTTTTTTAGACGCCTGCACTGTGCTGCTCTGTTGCTTTTGGTAATGAGTTGATTATGTTTGGCTTTGTGACTGCTGCTAATGCTTCCACCGCCAACGCCAACGCCAACAGATGCAGCTCACTCCATTCAAAAATTCACACGCGCCAAGACTTTTAAAATTATTCCAACAACGGCTGGTTGGTGGCATGGCTAATGGAACGCTTTCACTTTTTCTTCAGCTACGCTGAGATTTTACATCTTTTAGAATTCAATTTTTTTTTTTTCTTAACTTTTTTTTTGTTGGAACTGTAATTATGGCTATGATGAATAACTTACGCCGGCGACACTTTGTACTCTTTCTCAGTCTTGTCACTACCGCTTTTTTGCGGTGCATTCTGTGTGTGTCTGCTGCTGAATGTGGTGCAAAATTTATAATTTCTTTTATAATCGTGCGTTTTTGCCATGTGGTTAGTTTGGCTTTGGACTGGTTTTTGTGGGAATAATATCGGAGCATGGTTAATTATGAAAAACGGGTGAGTGCAAGGAGAATGAGGACATTTGTAGACAAATATGTATTTTATTAAGGCTAGGAACTAAGTGCAATTTCTTGTAAAAGAGTTTTAAGCGCAGACATTTTAGACCTACTTGCATCGGGATCTGACTCCACAATGAAAAAAGAATTAAAGCCTATACATGTTGAGAAATTTCTACAAGTTATAAAAGTTATTAAATATCAGTTATATCTCTTGTTTGGGTAATTTTTCGAAGGTTGAGGTATAACCCATAAGTTTCAGGTTGAAACGAAGGATCCTCGAGAATACGTTTCATGATAAGTCGTTCATTTATTAAAGTTATAAACAAATTTGTATTTCTTTAAGTGTATATTATTAGCTCTACAATGCAAGGGTGTCCACATGGGGGAACATCCAGTTCCCCTGGTTTGACATTTTCAGTTGATTGACATAAGTAGACAGTTTTTTTGAAACGTCAATTCAGTACAATCTTAATCATGAATCGCTTCACACCAAAACAATGCGTCGAAATAGTTTACAAGCATCGACCGACAACAATATTCGTCGTGTTTGGTGTTGAATTTTACTGAGCACGCGACAGTGGAGATCGTTCACATGTTGTTCATCAACGGCTAAGACCTTCCAATGAGCTGCTCGAAACGGTAAGAAAGAGAGAGAGAGAGAGAGAGAGAGAGAGAGAGAGAGAGTTGCTGAGAACCCACATGTGTCGTATCGTCACCGCGCTAAGCAATTTGGCGTCAGTGTATCGACTTTACTGTACATTTTGAAGGATGATTTGTATTTGTTTCCGTATAAGAGCAATTGACTCAAAGAATATTGCCGTCGCTTTGAATGCGGCTAAACAGTCGGTCGAATGGTTGAGACTGAACCTGATTTTTTTTTTAACAAATTTTTATAACCGACGAGGCCCACTTTACATTCTCTCGCGCCGTTAACCATCAAAATTGCGGGCATTTTTAGGGAACGGAGAATCTAAACGAAATCCATGAAATATCATAGCATGACCAAAATGTGACTGTTTCAGCCGGCGCTATCGTCAAAATCATAACTTTTCCATTTTTCTTCAGATAAGGCGTAGCAGTCGATGGATATCGATATCGGTGGAAGTTGGCTCATTATGTCTACCCACGAATGTGTGAAAAGGATCTGAACAGTTACTGGTTTCAACAAGGCGGTGCACCATGTCACACTGCAAATATAGGGATGTATATTCAACGAAAATTCCCTGAACGTGTGATGTCAAAAATTGGCGACATTGACTGGCCACTTAGATCTCAAGATTTGACCCATCCGAACTTCATTTTGTGGAATTATTCCCTCTGAAAAAAAATGGAAGGTTTCCCTATGGAAGTGATTTGGAAACATTCTCCATCGTACGTTTAGGAAACTTATAAAAAAACTAGTAAGAAATGATCTTCGACTGGGTCGAAGTTAAAATACCCCCACGTCCGAACCAAAGTACATATATTCAAAGTCTTAAGCAGTCAAAAAAATGTTTATTTGTAAAAACATTTTCGTCATAGTTTTAAGAGAAAATATTCTCTTTTGATTTTGATAAAGTCACTTTGTATGGGAGGTGGGTGTGGTTTTCACTTGATTTGGTTGAATTTCATACACAAAGTACAAGTTATATATTAAATTTCATTTGCAAAATTTCAAGTCCATATATTAAGTTTTAGAGAATTTAAAGAAATTTTACATTTTTGGTAAAGTCACTTTGTATGGGAGGTAGGCGTGGTTTTCATCCGATTTGGTTGAATTTCCTACTCGGAGTGTATATTATATATCAAAGCTCATACGCAAAATTTCAATTTCATATATTAATTTTTGTGGAATTCTAAGAGATTTTACCGTTTTGATAAAGTCACTTTGTATGGGAGGTAGGCGTGGTTATGATCCGATTTGGCTCATTTTCGAACTTGACCTTAATTTTTAGATAAAAGCTTAAATATCGAGTTTCGTGATGATAGCTTGAAAATTACGGCTGTAATCGTGACGACAGATAGACAGACGGACAGACGGACAGACAGACGGACATGGCTAAATCGACTCGGGTGGTGATGCTGATCTAGAATATATATACTTTTCTATACCTACCACGCCTCCTTATGGGCGTTACAAACGGAGTGACAAAATTAATATACCCCGTTTACGTTTTTTAACATAGGGGTATAAAAATAAATAACTGCTTATTTCAGCCCTTGAAAGGACTTTGACCTAGCTTCTTATGATCAATTGTGTTGTGCGTGTTATTAAGTTTGTACACAATTGACCGAGAACCGGACCTATAGGTTTGACGCCGACTCCGAACGGCGATGAATGGAATGTTCTTGTTGGCATTTTGATTACTCTCTTTGCCAATGTCTGCAGATACGGGTGGTGGCCGTACAGAAAAATAATTTTAATTCAAATCCGGGTCTCCAGGTTCGTTGACATAGAGGCCTCGCACTTTAACCAACTACGCCAAGGACGCCATTCTTTGGATACTTATGGGAAGTTTAAAATTGATATTGTTTCCAAACCGCTTCTTAAGGAATGCTTGTGGAAACTTTTGCTTGTTTTAAGGTAATTTCAATTTATTTCGAATAATAAGATCCCGAATGATAAGGTAGCCTCAATAGTCGAGTAGGTATACTGCTTGACTGCCACTCCAGAGGTCCCGGGTTGGAATCCTAGCCAGGCTAACTATATTTAGTTGTTATTTATTTGTTGTTTTTTCCGCATTAATTTTTAAGACAATGGAGAGGAATTTTCTACATTCATTTTTAGGGCAACGGAGAGGAATGTTTCCCTCCAATGACATAGTGTGCATACGAAGAAATGTAGTGTCTAACGAAAGGGAATGCTTCCTACATTCTATGAAATGTTTCCTGTTTATATCCAGGAATCTTTCCAATTACCAGAGGGTTTGAAAAGAAAAGCGTACGCCAGCAAGCTTCAGACAATTGACGAGCTTAAGGTAAACATTCGTGCCGAAATCATTGTTATCCCGCTCGAAATGGTCGAAAGTAATAGAAAACCTTTAATACTTGTCGTGTTTTGGCCACTTTTTTGAACAAAGATGACTACGCAAAAAAAGGAAACGGTAAAAAATTGGCTTCAGTTATTTTTTTTTCTATTTAGAATCTCATTCCTTACCTAAAAACATTTTGTAAAGTGTAAAATTTTCTAAAAATTTAAACCTTATCAACAAAAGTGGGTACAAACAATATTTAATGTTCAAACTTAAACGATTTCTTATTCAAAAATAAAGGACTTTAGGTAAAAATTTTATCAAACAAAAAGTGGTAAGAAATTGTCAAAATATAAGTACAAATTGAAAAAAAAAAAAAATTGGGGGTTGGTCGATTTGACAAAGAACGTATTTTCATTTTATATTTTTTTTTTCTTGAATGAAAAACAATAAGACATTGACGTTCATATTTATCAGCTAAGGTACTATGGATGCTCGAACTATATTGTTTTATCTGCCCTCGGTGTTTTCTGGTTCGACTGATTACGTCATTTGGAAGTATCGATAGCTCTGATCTTGGCAGCTGACGACAACGTAGGCTTAGGCAGGGCTTAACTACGTGCGCGGTTGTCCGAAAGTGCTTCGACAGATATTATATTATTGCAAAAGATGTATCAACAAGAGATTTAGGTTGCAAGTGCGTCATATTTAACAGCTGGTCGTTTGACAGTTATCAAATTTTTGCATTTATCATTAATAAACGCGTAAATTTTACAATAGAAATGTAGAAATGTGCTATATTGTGAAAAAAGGAACAAAATTCTTTGCATTTTGTTGCGAAAAAATTCGAGCAAATTTACTGAGGCATGTGTGCGTAACATATTCAAAAAATTTCAGGAGACTCGCTCAGTGCAAGATGTGAAGATATCAAAACGACTATGTACGTACCACTTTAAATATTGATACCGTGAAGGAAAATGTTCAAAACGACCCAAACACCTCAATTCGTCATCAAGCCCAAGAACACGACCTCTCCACGTTCACACTGCAGCAAATATTAACGAAAGATTAAGCTATGCATGTGTGCAAAGTCTAATTGTCTTAAAAACTGCTGCTGGTGTACCATCAGCAACGTACGTTCGCTAATTGGGTCTTGGAAAAATATAAATACTAGCAGTGCTTTTTGTATACAATTTATGTTTTCTGAAAAGGATAATTTTTACATTGGTGGCTTCTTTAGCCCTCTGCAGCTGACGTCGTAGTCTGACAGATTCCGAAAATCAAAACTTCGTGCGTACAAATGTGAAATTCGAAGATAAAAAATTCGTTTTTATCTATAAAAAAGAATTTTATTTCAAATTTTATTCTTATGTTAGCCTAATAATTATTAGCTGTTATATGGAATAAGGTCAAGAGAGTTACAATCAGAAACGTCATCATAAAAAATCAGTTTAAAAATTAGGTCTGCTAGACCCCACGTCAGGAATATTGTTAGATTTGGAGCACGTCAGTTGCAGAGGGTTAAAAAGAAAAATATCTACATTTAGATATCCGTAATCCAGTGAGTGATTCAGAAGATGTCAATGCACTCTCAACGAGTGATTGTTTTGTGATGTAGTGGACCGGGTGCGTCATTAAGTCTTACTTTTTTGAAAATAACGACGGAAGAGCTGTTACAGTCAAAGGTACGATACCGAGATGTGATAAACAATTTTTTGTGGTTGGAGATAAATTATATAGATCCAAACGACTTCTTATTTCAACAGGATGGTGCTACGTGCTATATAAGTCAGGAAACAATTAAGTTATTGTGCACGTAGTTCCGTGGTGGCGTACACTGAAAAAAAAGATTAGCTTAAAATTGAACACAATGTGTTCAAAAAATGTGTTCATAATTTGACTTTTTTTTCATATGTTTTTCAAAAATTTTAAACACTTGCTCTTGCTCTGACGAAATTTGTTGCAAGCTATTTTTTTAAACACAAAATTCGTCAAATTAATAGCAAATGTCGTCAATTTTAAAACATTTTTTTTTCTGTGTAATTTCGCAATTTGAAGACACCAGTTGGCCACCAAGATCTTGCGATTTCACATCGTAAGACTACACCCTTTGGAGTTTTGTTAAGAGTGTGTTAATCTCTATACAAGCAATTTCAACTCCCAAAGCAAACATTGAGGAAATAGAACCCCAACTATGTGAAATAGTGATCAAAAATTTCGAAAAAGGATAAAGGTTTGCGAACTAAGCCGAGATGGGTGTTTGAGAATTATTTTATTTCGTACATAATCTACATATATATCCTGTTTATAATACAATAAATATTTAGAAGATATCTAACCAATTGCTCCTTTTATTCGAAAAACAAATTATGCAGCTTTTGTTGATACAGTCGTTAACATTATTGAGTTCATTTTTATTATGTCCAATTCGATTTCTATTAAGTAAAAAATCTAGTTACACAACTTTTTCCTTTGAAAAGGGTACAATGCAAGATTTACGTTAATGTTGATTCCCTATAATTATCCCGTGTGAAATAATTACGACTATTTTCTCGAATGTTAAGTATCATTTTTTGGTTCAATATTGGATTGTTTAGAGAAGAAACACCATTTTGCTATTTCATGTACAAATTGCGAATAAGAGAGAGAGAAAAAGAGAGAGTGAGCGTTATTTTCACATAAAATATCTTCAAATAATAATTAAGAGTGAGAATTTCAAGAAAGCGCTATGCACTCTCCATGGTTGAATAAAGCGGGAAGTTCATTCACTGCATATGCTTATGCTTCCGTCTACTCGCTGGCACAATTCACGCAAGAAAATTATGGCAGAGTTCAATGCTTGCGTTTTACGTTCAAAAAAAGCAAGGCTACAAACTTGTAAAATATTTGGTATGTTCTTAATGAGGAATTTTTTATTGTATTAACACAAAAATACTTAAAATGTCTTCATTTATTATTAAAAAAAATTTTAAATCCTGGGTATAAAAAAGTTCTTTTGAGAAATTAGCAATGAAAAAATTATAGACATTTTTAATTTTTAAGATTTATTTAGAAGAGCCATCCCTAAAAGTAATGAGTTTCTGACTCGTTTCTTTTATTTCTTCTCTCTGTTCGTTATAAGTAACGAGCTGTCAAAAAACGCAAATTACGCAAGAAAAGTTGAAATATTTTCGACTTTGCTTGCGTAACGAGTAAACGGACGCATATGCAAATGCAGTAAATGAACTCTCATGTGTAAGCTTTCACATATTTCTATTGCATTGCGTTCAGCGAGTAGACGGACGCATATGCAAATGCAGTCAATGAACTTCCCGCTTAAATAAGGTTGTCACATGGGTTAGAGCGAGTTCCCATACATGTCAAATCGAAGTTGACAGCTCATACAAAATCTGAAAGCGAAAATTGATAGCATGTAAAGTCAACGAAGTTGTTGTTGTTACTTTTCATTGATTTTGGGTACTGATTGGGTGGGTACTGAGAAGAGAGTACGATCAGCCGCGAGACAACCTTATTAATTCAACCATGGCACTCTCAAAATGTGCTTAACGGTTTTATTTTGCAAGCAGAATTTGCAAAAATGTAAAATTTTTCTGCATATTTAGGGATTTCTATTCTTCATATGATTTTACCAGCTCAGTAAAATAGTACTGGTTCATGCAATAATAATCCATTATTTTCTGGTACTTTATCTGGTAAATTACTTTTTGTAAAGAATATCTTTCAACCGAACGTTTACTAAAGGTTCCCAACCGGCATCTTCAATCTCACTTAACTCGAATGGAGTATTTATGATGACCCATCTAGCATTCTACATAGGTAAGTAAAAATCTGCTCTGTATATGGTTTATTAATGGTTCAGTACAAGACGAAACCGAGAAAAAATTTTTTTGCCATGATCGCTTAATAAGTTTTTTAATGAAGTTTTGACTGATTCTAAAAAAAGAAATGTTCCATTATATAAAAACAATTTCACATAAGCTTTCTATAAATTCATCGGTTCTGGATTTATGAAAAATATTAGTCTTCAGTTTGCAATTAATTTTTACATCTGAAAGTAATTTTCAGTATTTCATCGAATATCGACCACCATAAAGAGAACCATAAAATGTACGTGTCTGCTACCAGACAAGGCACAACATAAATAGCAGTTTTACTTGAGCAGCATAAATTTCCTTACACCCCCTACTATGAACCTCCAAGCATTTCCATTCAGCTCATTTCTCAGCCCGCTTCTTCCCACATCCAACATGTTTTCATTCAATGTTCGAACATCAGATTTTCTTGTATTGCAAGAATACTTTTTCGTGTTTTTTTTTTTCTTTTTCTGTTCTCTTTTTTATTTCTTGTTTCATTTCCTTTTTAACATTTTTCGTTTCCATTTTTCTCCAACAACAGCAATACTTAAAAATGACGTCCAAATGTGTTTGTATTTTATCATGGTTTAGGTGGAAATTGAGGACCCGCCTTCTTCGTACCAAGCAAGTCGCCAATCGCGTTGACTGTAGTTTTTCTGTGAGTTTTCTGTTGTATTTTTTTATTCTTCTTTCTTTTGTATCTTTGTACCTATATTTGACTGCTTGTATGCTGCTTCCTAGAATTCAGTATTTTTGTATGTATGTGTACAAGAATAAAATGTTATATTGTACAGGACTTTATGTGGGAGAGTTTTGTGAAGAATTCAATTTGGTAAGTTGTTGCTGCTTGTTTTTATCTTGTTGTTTTGGTTAAAATAAATGCTTGTCTTGGTTATCGTAGCACAAAGAGTTCCAATTAAGGAGTTACATTACATAAAAAACTTGATATTGTTTTAAACTGATGTATAAACATACCAAAATATATAAAAATTGGAATAATTAGCGTTTAAACAAAGGGAATTTTTTTCAAAAATAAAATAAACACAAAATTATATTTTATCGGGACGTAGGGCTCTAGGAAAAAAAGTCTAGAGGTGGGATATATAGACTTATCTAATCTGAACATCAAACTGTTCTTCTAATAAAACCATTGTTTAACGGTTTGTGTGGTTAGTAGGGACATCTTATTGGAAGCAATTTTAGGTAACAAATCATTCCTTATGATAGCGCGATAACGGGTGTCAATCATATACGTTCTGGCCAGACTCATTTTTAAAGAAATATTTACCAATGGTTCCACTAGACCGTAAACCACGATGTAATGGTGGCCCTTGAAAGAGGAAATTAATTTCAGTTTTATATTTTTTTGTTCTATACTCTTTTGGAAGATGAGTACTTGGATTACATACCATACAAGTTTGTAAGACCTTTATGGCTAAATGTTTTCTTAATGCATATAGTACCACAACAAAAATCCTTAAACCACTTGTAAACCGACCCAATCAATGATGAGAAGTCCTCAAAATGTTAAACAAGCGATGTTTTGGTTTGAAATAAAGGGTTTTCAATTTCAAGTTTTGGAAAGTGTAGGCCTGATATTTGACAGCTGTAAAATGTTTATGTCATCCAAACTAGTTTTTGTGTATCTTAAGTCTTGCCATCTTACAATATGGAACCTTTATTACCAAATAATGTGTTAAAATTGTTAAATTGTTCTAAGGAAATGATAATTTTACCGTGGCCACGTATCCTACTGATCGAACAATTTCAAAAATAGTAAAGAAATTTGAAGAAAGTAAATCGGTTACATATATTGTAAGCTGTGTTCATCATAGTACGCTCCAACGAAAATATCACGTCAATTGGGATTATCTTACGGATCGTTATGGCGTATACACCGAGAAAAAAAAACAATAGTAAAATCATCTAAGCCGGCTTGGGTGGAAATAGTTTGGAAATTAAAAACTTATGCTTATTCACCAAAGTAATGTGTTGTTTTATACATTGCTTTCAAAGCACATATGTTACTTTGATACACTGCCAAAAAAAAAGTTTGATTCACTCAAGCCAAGTACATAACATATTAACCAACAGTGTAGGTAAATCATCGAAAACGTTGACACTTTATCAAAATGGTATGGATTTTAACACTATATTCGTTATATTAAGCAAGCACGCTAATATAAGCTGTCAAAGCCATGATGTTTTAATTACAAAATACTTAGTTAATTTATCCAAATCAATATCGCTAAGTTAAACATGTAAAACTAAAATGTTTTGACGAAAAACTTAGGAGGCTCCAAATTGCAAGAGACATCTTATAAATTATACTAGGTTTTTTGTTAATTTTGCAGAAGCCTTTTTCTCGATGTACTGAATTTGGATTTGTATTTTCATCCATACACTGAAAAAAAAATGTTTTAAAATTGACGACAATTGTTATTAATTTGACGATATTTGTGTTTAAAAAATAGCTTGCAACAAATTTCGTCAAAGTAAGAGCAAATGTATTTAAAAATTTTGAAAAACATATGAAAAAAAGTCAAATTAACAACACATTTTGTGAACACAATTAGGGTATTCACAAGGTATCATAAAGTCAAATGTCTTAAGTTGAAAACATAAAAATTTACAACTAGTGTGAACAACCTCTTATAACTTATTGTGCTATTTCAACTCTCAATCAGCTGATGCAAAACAAATTAAAATAAATATTTGTTATCACAATGCAAAAGAAAGCGAAAAAGATAAAATAATAGCCGATTTGTTCAAAAAGCATATTTTGGAAGTTATAATTGAATACGACACTCAATAAACATAGCTTTTAGGGTTGTAATATTTTAGTACTATTTTTATATGGAAGGCAACAACTACATTTTTAAACTAGTGTAAAATTTTATAACATTATGATTATATGACATGATAGCACACCTTGTGAATACCCTAATTGTGTTTAATTTTAAGCTAACTTTTTTTTTCAATGCACAAAGTCACAAAAGAACTCACACAAGAATTGAAGTCTGCCGACCATGGATAGCGCAAAATACTTACATACGCCCAGTAAGTACTTTAAGGCGGTCTTCTCATTGAGCAACTTTTTTTTTTCGACTTTTGTTTTTTGCATTTATTTATAGCTTGGGTAGTTGTGAATATGTGGCGTCCGTGGCGTAGTTGGTTAAAGTGCGTGGCCGCTATGTCAAAGAACTTTGGAAACCCGGGTTCGAACCCCAGCAGCGACAGAAAATTATTTGAATTAAAATAATTTTTCTGTACGGCCGCCACCTCTCTGCAGATAATGGCAAACCTCAGAGAGTAATCAAAATGCCATGTAAAGCTTCTTGAGAACGAGAACTTTCCGTTCATCGCCGTTCGGAGTCGGCGTTAAGCATGTAGGTCCGGTTCTCGGTCAATTGTGTACAAACTTAATAACACGCACAACACAATTGATCATAAGAAGCTAGGTCAAAGTCCTTTCAAGGGCTGAAATGGCCAGTTATTTATTTTGTTTTTTTTTTTTTAGTTGTGAATATGCCCCTAAAAGGATTTTTAGAAATTCGAAATACTTTAGAAGATACAGCCTTTTTTGTGAAGCAAGGTCTTCGTCAAAATGAGCTATTTTTTTCGACTCATTTTCGAACGAAGCGGCATAAAGTAACCACCGAATTCCGTTGAAAATGTTTATTGTTAGGTAAAAACGTGTTTGCACACATATTTTGATGATACAAAGTGAATTCGACGGAGAATTGTCAGCTCTTTAAAACTGCATTTAAACATTTTTGATTTTTTTTTTTTTTTCCCAAAAAAATTACTTCAAACTTTAAACGCGTTTATCTCGAACCCACGTTTTTCGAACTGGCGGCCATGATATCTCCAGTTCAACTGAACCGATTTTCATGAAACAAAGTAAAATCGACGCAGAATTGTCACCATTCTCGGGTGAACCTCGACCATAATTTTAAAAAATTTTTTACTATTTTTTTTTACACTAAACTACAAAAAAAAACCCGAAATTGAAATTTTTTTTTTGAATGGCCGCCATTTTGTCAAAAAAAATCACAAAATTAAGCTTGAGGTTCACCCGAGAATTACATCTATACTGATTATAACCCCGTTTTTTTTTTCATTTCAATCGCTCCGGAGACCCGGAATCGTGGCCGCCGTGACGACACCTTTTTTTTTCACCACCAACTTTGAAGTCTCATTACTTTTTGAACAGCGCACGTATCGAGGCAAAAAAAATTTTTTTATTTACATTGAACCTTTTGTAATACAATAAATAAAAAAAGTTTTCAATTATTCTTTGCGTTTTCAAATAAGAATTTTTTTAAAAAGGGTCCAAAAACCGGGTTTTGAATGAGAAGACCGCCTTAATAAGCATTAAATGGTGATTTTCGAAGCAAATTTTCTTCAGCGATTTTGTGAAAGGTGGACATGTGAATAAGAAAAACTACCCTAAATGGGACTCCAAGCCATTGCTTCATGAATAGTTACTGTCTGGTGTAAATTATGGTTTGGTAGTGTCATTGGTCCATATGTTTCTTTTAAACCATCAAGGAACAACTGTAACAGTCAATTCTGAGCACTACGGCTATATGTTAACCGATTTGGACTACAGGTGGTCCCAAAAAGATAGGGCCGCAAGCAACACAATAGCACCAAATAGAGCTTTGTTACAACAGAAATTTCCAGGAAGACTTATTCCGAGATTTGGCAATATCAATTGGCTCGTGAGAGATCGTGTGATTTGACGCATTTGGTCTATTTTTGTGGAGCTACACAAAACAGCGTGCCTACGTGATTAAATCTACACCAGTTTCAAACTAGCCCAATCAGCAATACTGCGACGTAAACGATGGTCATTTGGCTTTAATTCTTGCACGAGCTTTATTTTATAGGCACGTAAGCCAAGATCCTTACGTTAAATTTTCCACGTAGTCGAAGGACAAAGGCCAACAAGTTGAGAACGGAAACGAATTGACATTTCGGCGTCTTCTTTAACACATTGCACTACAGCAGCAATATACTCTTCGGTACGGACATTTCTTTGTCTTGTTGATTGTTTTGAATCGAGAAAAGTAATATTAGTGCGAAAACGATCAATAACTGCACGAATTGCTTGCTCACTAGGCCGATTATGTTGACCGTAAAATGGACCTAGTGCTCTATGAACTTCGCGAACAAATTTATTTTTTCCAAAGGGAATTTCCACAATTTGGAAGCGTTGTTCTGGCGTTTAACGATTCATGATGAATTGCCAAACTTTACTGAACAGAAATGTCAACACAGTTTGACATTCTCAACTGTCAAACCATAGACAACAACCATCGAAACTTCTCATGGTACTAAAAAAACACCCTGTATAATAGGGAATAACGAATTGGAACTTTTTTTCCCTGATTAAAAATGGTTAGTGATAAAAAGTTGCCATTTGAGAAAATAAAAATTTTAATATATTTTTTTTTTACCACCCCGGCCCAGCCCCTCCCCATTATGTGAATGTAAAAAACCGATTTTTCGACTTTTTTGTTCCGTAACATTCGTAAAACTCAAGTGACGTCATTATAATGTGAATAAAAGTTTTAAATCATTTCAATACAAATATTTTGATATATTGTTCAATTTTCTGAGGCAAATGGCTACCGAGATATCAATTTTTAAAGAATAAACTCGGAGAAATTCTAAATTTTAAATTTTTTTCATTTTCGCATTTTTAGCGGAAAAACCATTTGAGGCACGGTATTGATGATTTTTTTTCTATATATTAAGCGTGTTTTCATACTTAACACTTACCTCTCCGACCTAAAATGACCCAGTTATACACAATAAATGACAAAAATACACGATTTTTATAAGTAAAATTTCACATCTTAATAAGGAATAAATATAGGGAATTATTGTACCTGGTTCTCACAAAGTTCTTTTTTCAAAGTACATACGATCATTGTATCTTTATGTATTACTTTAATTTGTTATTTTACGCTGAAATACCAATGCAGTTGTCTCAAGAAAGTCAAAGAAGATCATATCACTATAATACAGGAGACGGGTTCGATGTTTTTTCGCATGTAACAGTCGATAATTGCGATGTGCCTTCTATTAAAAAATCAATATGGGATCAATTCATGGAAAAGAATATTGACATGTCAATAATCAAAGCAATTGGCTGCGATGTCACGGCTGTAAATGTGGGTGCAAAATCTGCTGTTCTTCGCTTATTCGAATTGTCGATGAAGACTCACGTGCAATGGTTTGTATGTTTATTGCATGCAAATGAATTACCATTACGGGTGTTGATGCGCAAGTTTATAGGAGAAACGAAGGACCCTAACAATTTCACTGGACCAATTGGTGGAAAACTTAAAATATGTATAGAAATACCAATAGTACAGTTGGAAAGAACAGCGTTTGAATAAGAATTGGCAGATTTTAACACTGCTGTGCTCAATACCGACAATAAATATCTGATAGATATATGCCGAATTATCTCTACTGGTACCGTACCAGAAAACTTTGAGCGTCGCGAACCAAGTAAAATAGTGGGATAATGATATGCAACCTGAGAGATTAAAATAATATTTATTATTTTAATTAATATTTATAGGAAAGATGTCTCATTCACGCAGGTCGACGACAGCAAACTGTCTTTGCCGCGTCTACATTGCTACTACAAATCCATCGGCTGCCTTGAAAAAACTCATACAATATATATTGCGAGTTTACGCTCCAATGAGTCTACAAATCAAGCGTCATCCATCCTGGGTCAGTGGTGCACTGCATGTTCATAGACCGATATAGTTGTCACGTTTTCTTGTTCCACTTGTGCCATCGGAATTAATACAAACTTTCGATAAATGCATTCATCGGAACACATATTATTTTGCATATCCTGAAAACATTCTATAAATGACGTTTCATTCTGATAATATAAATGCGTTTTTGTTAAAGATGGTACTTTACAGATGTCACATGGAATTTGCGATTCAAGGCTATCGTTCTTATTTTGCAGGGAATTTTCACCTTACTTTCTAGCTATTATCAAGTTGAGAATTTTAAGATGGTCAATCCATTACCAACCTTAAGATGGTAACAAAATTAAAACATTAAATGTGTAGAATGTTCAAAAAATTTTATAATTTTATTAAAATTAATTTAACTGAACAACAGACAAAACACTTGTGTGTAGTTTTAAAAACAAAAATAGTACAAATCTAGCTGAAGGAACTTCTATTGCTTCAATAAAATTTTCACGAAATAAGTACATTAGACCGTACCTCAAAAAAAATTTCGCCGTATACCGGCGAATATGACGTATTTTTGCAAGACAATTACGAAAAAAAAAATGTTTTTTTGACCGAACGTAGGGGTCGCGCATTGACATATAACTTCATATCTCTGGTGTTTACAGTCGGATTTTAAAGTTTGGTATATCAGTGTTTTTGTCTTAAGGAGACCAATATGGCCTCTATAGAAATCATTGACCTCAGGTGTACCGTTCTAGTACTTACTCTCCAGATCTCAGTTTCTACCATCCTAATGTGCCACCCTAATATTAGAAAATAAAGCCCTTAAAATATCATTAATCTTTTGCTCAGGAAGTATATCGATATTTCCAGCAGAACTATTCTTAAAAAATTTTTGAAAATTTTTTGCCGAACGTAGGGCTCCCTTTTTTAATTTTCATCATATCATCGGTATTAAAAGTCTGATCATATTGAATGACACATCGATGTTTTTGTCTGAAAGAGACCAATTATTTTTCTCCAAAATAAAAAAAAAAAAGTATTCCTACAAGTCCTTGGAAGGCCATAAATTGATTTTGAGGAATTTTAAAGCTCGTAAAAGAATAAAAAATCTGTAACGCCAATGCTAAAAGAGGTATCAACACTATATTTGTTGTGATTTATTAAATATGCAATGTTTTATTATTTTATTTTTTCACATTCTTGCAATAACTCCTCCTTTGTAGCCAGTGTTGGTAGGACACCTACTGCAGTGCTGTCAGCGGGCGTAGCATAGCCGATGAATTTTGAATTTGGTTCTTTGACAATGGTGACATGTTCTTCATTCACAACAACGTTACGCGTCACATTTTCCTCCGTGACTTTTTTTAAAGTTGGCTCTTTTTTCCCATCAAACGAAATACACGTTAGCAAATCATCACACTTAGCTGCTGCTAAAGCCTCTTTTCGAAATTTGACACGTTCTCTGAATACTGTATTTTTTGTAATGATAAGCCCATCCATAAATTGAGTTATTTTTTCTGCTGTTTAGGAAAATAACTCCTCTTCAGCTTTTTCAGTGCACCAAAGCGAACTGATGTGTCGCTGCGATCCAAAGCAGAACTATAATTTCGCAGTGATATGTCCGCCACTGCAAAATTTTTTTGTATCGTCTTTGATAAGCTTACGTTTTGTTCAAATTCCTCTTCGTCCTCGCTATCTGGCTCGTACCCAACGCTGGCAGCGTACACCGCATTCGATGTTACAGCAACTGACCTTACTTCTACAGTGGCAGTTCTCATCGACACTGTTTCATAGACATCATCTAATGTCATTGATCTTGGACCGCACTGATCAATAAAGAAAATTTTTGCTGCGTCTGGAATTTTATTTGAGGTGTTGCAACTACACGGATTGTTGCTTTCAATGCCACACTTACAACGTGAAATTTTAAACAATTTAATTCAAGCATTCACGTTATATCTCAATCGATTTTTGGAAATTGTATAATAGTCATTCACAAGTACATCAACACGTTTCCGAACCGCAGCAAGGGTTATAATTGGTATGCCGTCGCATTGCCACAATTACACGATTACATTTCTAACAACTTCTTGTTTAAAAACATCAAAGTTTCGACTTTTATCACTGTTATGCCGCAGATACAATAAAAAAGTTATAACATCATACTCCGTTGGTAATTTGGTATTATTTAAGACACTCACAATTTTTTATTCTTTTTTCTATTTTGAGGTATTCTTTAAAATACCTCAAAATCAATTTAAGGCCTTCCAAGGACTTGTAGGAATATTTTTGTTTTTTTATTTTGGAGAAAAAATAATTGGTCTCTTTCAGACAAAAACATCGATATGTCATTCAATATGATCAGACTTTTAATACCAAAGATATGATGAAAATGAAAAAACGGAGCCCTACGTTCGGCAAAATATTTTCAAAAATTTTTTAAGAATGGTTCTGCTGGAAATATCGATATACTTCCTGAGCAAAAGATTAATGATATTTTAAGTGCTATATTTTTTTAATATTAAGGTGATACATTAGGATGGTAGAAACTGAGATCTGGAGGGTAAGTACTAGAACGGTACACCTGAGGTCAATGACCTCTATAGAGGTCATATTGGTCTTCTTGAGACAAAAACATTGATATACCAAACTTTAAAATCCGACTGTAAACACCAGAGATTTGAAGCATTGATATGTAATGCGCGACCCCTACGTTCGGTCAAAAAAAAAATTATTTTTTTGTTATTATCTAACAAAAATACGTCACATTCGCTGGTATACGGCGCACTTTTTTTTTTTTGCATAGTAGGTGGTACGGTCTACAGTAAATTATATTTATTTTAAAAAAGCGTTAAAATTTTAACGGAATTGCATTGAATTTTTATCACTTCCTTCTCTACAAACCCTGAACTTTATTGCTATTCACTTAAAACTATTAATCCATTGATAGCAAAATAACAAAACAACAACAATAACAATAACAACAACAAGAAATAACTCATTAACATCGTTTCATATCTAATTAGAAATCAAATTGAACGCACTTCAATTTCAACACCTACGCAATCGCTGCTAAACGCGTTTTAATTAGTTCAAACATATATGAAGTCTACATCAACATGAGCCAATAAACGCAACGTTAGAATAGCTATGAACAAAAACAACACCGTGATGATAAATTTAGCAATAAAGAAAAGTTTAATAAATTTTTAATTGCATGCAATTAAAACTTCCATTCAAAATCAAAATAAGCTGGCAACACAACACAGCGATTGGTGGCTGGGGAAAACGCGTTAATGGCTTAGGAAACTAACTTATGAGAAGAAGAAGAACATACATTATCCTTGCCAAGGATCATCACAAGCTTAACGCACTATTGCCTGGCCGATGTATGTTTATGGGCACAATAAATGCGTGCATAACAACACTTAGCTACGCGGCAGACACTCATTGAGAAGCCATTGATTAGAAGCAAGAGCTTCAAGGATACGATTGTAGGCATGTTAAACCAGCAATAATCAAGCTTAGCATTGCTTAAAATAGCATTGATGAAGTGTGTAAATTATGAAGATATTGCATGCCAACACTCAATACACAGTTTAGAGAAATTACACAACACAGCTAACCGCAACATTTTCCCATATGAATAATAAATTTTAATTGCTGGTTACCCTAAGTGGAACCATTTAAGGACACAGGAGTTAAAAACAAAAAAAAAAATCAGAATAAAAAATCACATTTTCTTCCCACGTAGCTAAACAAAAAAGTCGTTACTCAAATAACAACGAACCATAAAATATAAAAAAATAAAACCTGGACATAACAGTAAAAAAAAAAACAATGCTAATTAAATTCAATTAAACGACAATCAAACACTGTCAAAAAAAGACGCACGAAATCCACAGGAAGTCAAAAAGTTCGACTCGCCCAACGAACAAGCGTTACGGCCCTACGGTATCGGTGTCAACACCAAAGATAAGAAATCCAACCGCTGTTGGAGGAAAGTATCGGAAAAAAGTGCTTATAATGCAATTAAATATAATGTAAGAAAGCTCAAATGTCAACTTGTGAAATAAAAAGAACATTTCAGCAATTATTTTTATTTATTTTTCCACGTTGGTGATTCTATTTCTTTTTTTTACATTTTTTTTTACAGTAGGCAGTATTTCTTTTTCGTGTCCTTCGTTTTTTATACGGCACAGCAATTGACACGCGATGTTACAGCAGCAGACAAAAGTTAAGCGAAAAAACATAAAAACAAAAAAAAAAAATAAAATCATTTATATAAAAAAAAGGACATGCGAATGACAGAAGTCATCGCAGTTGTCGTTTAATGTTGGCAACACCCCAGCACTTTTTTAACGAAAACTTTCCCTACTTCAACTGGACAACTTGTTACATTGGAAATGTCATTGCTATGTGAATTGAACCTGTTGACAGCAGTTGATAAAAAGTTGGAGTGTTGTGTTGTGAATGTGTCTCAATTCACTTCATAGTCATATGAATGCTTAAGGATGTTGATTGCATTTATTTACCAGCGTATGTTGTATTAACATGACACAATAGTAACACATTTCGCCTTATTAAACCACTTAAGTACTTCATTTGATCAATCTTCAAGCGGTTTTTTATGATTTACAGTATATTCTTAGTAAACTTGAAAAAAATAAATTCTAAAAAAAAAAAAAATAAATTCAGCAAATATTTATATTATTATTTTCAACACTGGTCGCTCCTTTCATCTATCGCAATTATTATCAGTATTATTAGCTTTAAGGGAGGGTAAGAGAAGGTTAACATGTTCGACCGATTCCCATTACTTTTGCAATAGGAAGATTTTTCCCCTTGGGACCTATCCACTCCGATCCCTCCTTAGGGGGGCTCCTATACAAATTTTATGATTTTTGTATATTTTTACCCTACACTTACAATTGAACAGGGTTCCAAAAATAAAAAAGGTTCCGCTTGCTAAAGGAATGGGGGTCGGTCACACATATTAACAATCTCCGGCACTCCCAGATAGCCATACATGCAATGAAAATGTATCTTCTAAAATATTCAAGACTTTAAGTACTTTCTTACTTGTGCTCCTCTTGCAAGTTCTTTATATTAACATAATTAATGAGATTTTGACTTCAACTACCAAGTTTTTGTGCTCACGCCAACGCTATCCGCAAATGAGAGTGAAAGAGCGAAATTAATTGCGCACCACACCACAAATGTGAGGCGATTCAATTGCAGCCCTTTGGTATTTACATACATTTAGAAATATTTAAGACTTAATGAGACAAAGTAACAAATCAAAATAGTTCTTATAACAAAATAATTACAACTGATTATAACAATACGCAAACCGTTACCCACAATATACCCATCATACTATACCTATCACAATGAACCCATCATTCCATACTCATCATCCAACAATCATCACAACATAACCATTGCAACCATACCCGTTTTAACATTCCCATCATACGAGTAACATACAGATTTTAAAATTTTACCGATTAATCTTCGCTTTTTGAAAATATTTTAATTCTATTGCGTCACGTAATAGATTTCATCTTTGTTTTACCATTTTGTTGTTTTAACTTTTGTTTTACCATTTTTCATAAATTTTGGAATTAGTGGGTGTGGCCCAACCTTACCTTCGAAAATGAAATATTAAATAATATATCGGTAATTCCCTGTCAAAACACCCACGTTTCTGGCATCACTATTTTTGAAAATTTTTAAACTCTCTGAGATGATAGTTCTCCTGAAACGTATAATATCTGCATACTTTGTTTTTTAATTTTAATATCTTTTTAAAAGATATACACTGTAAAAAATTTTAAAATATCTCAAAATATTAAAGATATTAATATTTTAAAATATTACAGTATATTACGTATGATCGTGGACGCCGTTACGAGGGATACTATTTATATTTCGGGAATAGTAAATAATAACAACAATTTTTAAATGAAAATGGCTTTATTGTTTTTCAAAATATCCCCTTGATGATCAATATACTTTTGCATTTGTTCAAACTATTTGTCACACCAGTTTTTCCATTCCTCTTGAGACACCTCCAAAACATGATTTTTGAACGCTTTAACTGCTTCCGCGGCGCTCGTAAATCGTTGAACACGCAGTATACCTTTGATATTCGGCAACAAGAAGAAGTCATTGGGTGCCAAATCAGGACTGTATGGAGGATGAGTCATCAATTCGACGTTTTGACTGCTCGAAAATGTACATGTTTGACGAGATGTGTGAGAACTCATTGTCATGATAGAGAATTATTCGTCTTTGGCGGTTGGTTTTGCGAATTTCTCCGAAGACTTCCGGCAAACAAATGGTCGTGTACCATTTAGAATTGACCGTCCTACGTTACTCAAGCGGAACAGTGGCCACATAACCCATTTGGTTGAAGAAACAGGCGACCATTTGCCTCGCAGTGCTTCGTGTGCGAAAAATTTTTGTTGGATTTGCCTCGTCTTGGAATACCCACACGGTCGATTGCTTTTTGTTTCCGACTCATATGCATGTATCCATGATTCGTCACCTGTCACGATTTTATACACGTCTTTTGAAGCACCACGATTGAACTTTTTAATAATTTCCTTACACCAATCGATGTGAGACTTTTTTTGAGCGATTGATAAATTATAGGGTATCCAGCGAGAACAAATTTTTTTTCAGATAAGTGTTCATGCAAAATCGAATGCATTGAAGTGGAACTAATGTGTAAGAATGCCTCTATCTCACGATATGTCAGATGACGAACTTGCATTATTAGTTCACCTACTGCGTCGATGTTATGTGGCACAACAACTGATTTTGGACGACCTTCACGGAATTCGCCGGCGACCGAGCTACGACCACGATTAAGTTCACTATACCAGCGATATACAGTGATGTTTGATGGTGCTTTATCCTTATACTAAGAACTGAGTTCATCGACACATTCTTGTTGACGTCGAAAGTTGTAAAAAATAATCCAACGAAAACCTTTTCTTGAAATTTATATTTTTTGAACAAATTGATTTTCTTAACTCACTGCAACAAAACAAATAGCACTTGTACATCAAAACGTTGTAAGTACATATATGCTTACAAATGTCAAACTTTATTATGGTGATGCCAGATTTTAGCTATTGACATTAGTGTTTCCACTTTTCGAAATATAAATAGTACCCCTCGTATTTGCAGATGGTAAATAGTGCAACCCTGAAATTTTGTCAGTAAGTAGATAAAACCTCTGCCCGTGACGCACTGGTAAAAAAGTTAAATTGGTGGTCGAAACTTTGTCAGAAAAGTTTGTTCGGCATAATGAGTGCTGCATACGCAGAACGCTTCGAGGCAGTTTTCCTCTGCATCCATCCAAAAGGAAAATGTCCTATGCAGCGGCGGCAAAGTATTTAAAAAAGTCAAAGGCTTTTGTCCAGAAGTGGGTGCAACGCTTTTACGAATCTAAAAACGTCGATGACCTTCCCAATCGTGGCTCAACAGGGATCGTGACCAAGAAGGACGAAAAAAGTGAGTTTGTTTTCCCTAGTTTAGCTAATGTGAAAGTTTCTATTTCACCTAATCTTTTCAACAACTTTTCCACTTACACAGTTAATTTAACAATCATGCATTAGGTAATTCATCTAATTAAAATTAGTTAATTCAACTAAAATTTTGCTTATTAAATCATCAAATTCTTCTAGTTATTTTACCTAAGTTGTCGATTTGTTCGTACACTAGGGAAATAACGCATATTAGCATTATCCACGCCTCAGTATAAATTTTGTGTTAGCCCAAGGAGAGCACAGCGCTCTCCTATAAAAACATAAATAAAAACAAAGCGAGAAAATTTTATTTTTCGTCACAAGCGAGAATTGAACTCGGACCGCTGGCGTTATAGTCAAACGCTTTACCGCTCTGCTGTTACGCCGTTTGATAACTTGTGAACAAAATGTATATAAAAATATGAGGTCCACAACTCTGAAATTATTTTTCCACTGGGCATCTACAGCAATTTGATTAATTGGTATGTAGAGTAAATTTCTGTATTGGAAATTTAGCTCAATAGATAAGGCGTTGGTTGTTGAAATCTTGAGATCGCAGGTTCGACTCTCAGCGGTGACAAAGAAATTTTTCAGTCATTTATACAATGTATATATCTCTCTCATTCCATCTACTATAAAACAAATCTATCTTCTCTATCATGTGACGAAATGAAGTAAAGTCACCTAAGGAAAGTTTCACTTCAAAATAGAAATTGCAAAACAAAAAACATGTTTTTTGCATATTTTTTGCACGGCATTCCCACTCTTAAGTGGGAATGCTATCTAAATAATTAGATGATTTTTCTACACTTAGTAGGTGGCTTGCCTAATCTGAAGTGGTCATAGTTTAAAAAAATTAGCTTATTCTTCTAATAAATTATGTGTCTTATCTATTTTATGGTTGAAGGTACACCTAAATATTTAGGTTCTTTATCTACACTAAGGGAAAAAAATATTAAATTTATCCAAAAACTTTTTTAATTTATCCAAAAAGCGAGTCATTTTTGCACCAATAACGCATTTGAATAAATCGACTACGTAAATATTTAAAATTTATTTGAATACTTTTTTAATTAAATTAAATATTTAAATATTTAATCAGAATTAATAAAAAATATATTAAAATTATGCACGAATTTTTTTAAAATATCTTTCAAATATTTACTATTTGAAAATAAACTATCGCATTTAAAGAAAATTTATATAAAAATATTGAATTTAAAAAAAAATATTTAAATTGAATATGCTATAAGTGGTTTTATGGTATTATTTTCTTCATATTGCGTTCATCAAATGCCACTGCCTGTATAATTTATTCTCGCTTCACTTTTTTCGTTCACTAATTTATACTATTTTTGACAGTTGGTGCCCTTATATTGCACCAACTGTCAAACATAGTATAAAATAAAGAACGAAAAAGTAAGTCTAACAAGTAAGTCTACAAAATATATATATAAGCAAATTATGCAGATAAATGACAACCGGTCCAAGATGTTCTTCAGAAAACACCGAGTTGTCACTCCACCCTACATGATTTTATTTCGTTGCCAAACATGCATACTATATTACTCCTGAAACAATAACTAAATGAGAACTATGAGAACTATAAGAACTGCAAATGCAAAAAATAAACTGCAGAAACAGAGTGCGATGCTGTTGCTGCTTGTCGGAGTATGTGTGTACGTGTGCGATGCTGTTGCTGCTTGCTTGTATGGAATATGTGTGTACGTGTGTGGTATAAATAAAATTCAAATACGGGGAAAAAACGAGTTGTAAGGAAAACATTGGATTTATCCACGTAAATATTTGAATAAAATTTATACTCAGGCGTGGATAATGCTAATATGCGTTATTTCCCTTAGTGTACTCTCGCAGTTAAACTACCCAATATAATTGCATATAATTAACATTTAGAAATTGGTAGCGCACCTAATCAAATTCGTTGACTGAAAATCACCGGATTACTTTAGCTGAATTCACTACATTTTTAGGTAAAAGTTCTACTCTTTTTTTTCTGTGTACTCTTCTCTGACGAATCTTCTCTTTGAAGTTTTTCGATCGTACCGCGGGCTTGTTCTTCGTCGTCAAGTAATTTTTTCCAGCGCACCGTTAAACATCCCATTAAATTTCATCTTTGGGGATGCTTCTCAAAAATGGGTTTCGGCACTTTGCACCTATTTACCGAGAACCTTAATGCTGCCAGAATGGTCAAAATTTGTGAGAAGGCTTTATTACTGACTGCCAAATGCCAATTTATAATCAAAAACGAAGACTGTATTCTGCAGGAGGACAATGACCCTAAATACCGCAGCCGCCTCTGCACCGACTGGAAACGCGAAAAAGGCATCGTCACATTAAATTGGCCTGAACAATTGCCGAATGCTAATCCCATCGAAAACGTCTGGGCTTTTGTCAAGCAGAAGCTTCGAGGAAGACCCACCTATACTTTAAAACAGTTTTTCCGAGAAATTCGACGCATTTGGAGAGCTCTTCCTGTCGAATATGCCGCAAATTTAGTGGAAAGTATGCCGCGGAGATGTCAAGGGATTATTAACGCTGGTGGTGATTGCACATCTTATTAATATGAATGCGTCGTGCTTCGGAACATGTATAATGAATCTGTGTAAAGAAAAATTTTCTTAAATAAATTTTTAGATAAATTATGCCGTACACGCTCTTACTTAACAGACTGTATATCAACCTTTTTGTTAATGATTTGATTTGTATGAATTTTTATGTTTAGTTATCGATTCTATGCGAGGTCTTAACTTCGAAAAATTTTTTAAATATTTCTTTTTGATTACACATTTATAACGTTTCAAAGCTCTTAGTTCCAACATGCTTGTAAACCAGCGATGCCCATAAAAAAATTTGAAGAATGCAACAATAATTGCAACTAAAAGTCAACATCAAGAAGAAAGCATTCGATCCGTGTCATAATAAAGAATTATAACAAAGAACCAAGGGTGCAGCTGAAAAAAAATTCGGCGAATTACAAAAAACATTAAAATATTGAAGTTGTTGTAAAGAGTGAAAAGAGAGAGAAGAGCTGGGCATCCCTGGCTAGTCAACCAAAAATTATCAATATTTTGCTATTTATAAAAAAAAAACAAAATTGTGACGATTGATTAGAAGCGACATGAACGTATGGGGGGGAGGGGCGGTCAGGAAGAGAGATATTGAAATCGAATGTATATCATCAAAATCAAGCTTATCGTTACTATATCAGAAGTAAGAATTTTACTGATATTTATTAAAAAATATTCCTTAAAAATATTCAATGAATTAATAATTAACTTTTTTAATGAATGCTTTTAAACTTGAAGTTTGTATAGAAGTTCTATAGGTTTCTCAAACAAGTTGATTGAAATTCCAAGAAAAAAAAAAAAAAAAATTATGAAAAGGGCAAACGGGAAAATGCCGCTAAAATAAAAAATGGCTTAATTAACAGCTCATTTTGCTATGTGGCCTTTTACTGCTGTTAATCAGTTGTCTCTTTTCTAAGGCTACTACTTTCAAACCGGTGGTAACTCTGTGGCTTTGGCACCTTTTTACCTTTTCACTGTTATTTTTTTATATAATTTTTTTAAATGCTCGCCATAAAGTGAATTAAAACCGAAACAGGAACAAAAAAGCGCATAATTGCAGTTTTATAACCTTTGGGTTTTTCTTTTTTGTGTGATGAAACAAAAACAAAACAAAAAAACCACACCCACCAGCAGTGTTAATATCTCAGCAGCTTCCACTGCATAGGCTTTAATTTGCATTTAAAAATTAGAAAAATTCCCTTTAGTAGAGAAAAAAAAAATTCATCATCATGCTTATATCAAAGGTGAGAAAAGTTTGAATGACTGAGGTAAGCAACGTTTACGATTTTTTTTTTCTCTCCATCTTTTCACTCAGATTCCTATTTTATTTTATATTTATCTAAGGAAACATGTTTACCGTAAGAGATGAAAACTCTTAAATTTATTTAAGACTTCAAGAGTCTTCTAGGCAAGGGTTGCCAAAGTCTTGTCATTTTTTATGAACCATGTAATAAATAAGAGTACAAATATGTTCAAAACATAAAAACAAACCAGAAAACGTGCGTTAATAATAAGAAAACCCCGACAAAAAAAAAAAAAAAAATGCAGCTGTGTTCTTTAGTACCAAACTTCTACTGCATCCTTTCCCCCACAAACTAACTGATGCGACTATTTGTTGAGGCTTTTGAATAATTTTAACCCAAATAAAAAATGATGTGAATTCTTAATTAAGCAAAACAAATGCTGGAAAACAGTTGTGACAGCAAAAAAAAAAAAAAAAAAAATAAGAAAATGTAAAAAAAACATAAAAATATTGTAATGAAAAAAGCACATAAACAGGAAGTTAAAATCGCCGTAGCGCCATTTTGTGTGTCACGTGGGAATTCTTGTCGCAACTTAAGATTTAACCACTTCTTCGTTGTGAAGCGACACTGCGTTTCTGACGCACACGCACACACACACACACACTAACCACGCTGGCATCAATATTCAGATTGACAAATTGATATTTGCATTTAAATTGAAAATTTACATTTGTTTGACGCTTCATGATGTCAACTTTTGCATTTTCCCCCCAATTTCAAATTTGCTGTTGTTTTTGTGCTTTTTGTTGTTGTTGTTGCTGTTGTGGTCACAATGGTGTAATTTACATTAAATGCCTTATTTTTCTTATTTTTGCATTTCTGATGGTGATTCTTCTGCTTTTCCTCGGTGTTGTTTTTTTTTCCACTTGACTCTTCTGACATTCTGCATGTCATTTCATAACGTTGACAGCAGACATCAATATTTTCATTTTTTTTTTTTTTTTTGTCTTGAAGGAAGTTAGGGTGATTTTTGCCATTTGCATTACCAAGTTAATTTTCTCTATGGGGAATAATTTTTCAAAAATCTAAATTTTCTTGATACCCAAGCAATTTGATTGTAAATTTTGTCTTATGCCAGAAAGTCTTTGCGTCTTTAATGCCACAAAACTTACTCAGTTTCAGTTTAATTTTTGCTCTTAAAGCAATCCTGCGCCTCTAACCCACTTTCTGCTAAACTTTGCAGCCAAAGTCAAGGTCAATAACTTTGCTTCCTCTGGTTTTCTAAAATATGCGGAACAAACTTTTTCACACTCAAAAATTATTCAAACAAACTTTCATAACAGGCAGAAATTCAAAAACTTTGTTTCAAAAGTGCGTTCAATACTTCAAGAACAACAGCAACAACAACAACAAAAACAACAGAATCGCAGTCATTTATTTACTAGCAAGCATATCACATAATTTTTTAATTATATATATATTATAGCAAAAAAAAAGTGCGAATAAGTTTGTTCTCAAACCAAAGTTTGATGTGGAACAATAGTTCTGAATGCTGAATATGTGAAAATGTGTAAAATGTCTAAAATGTGTAAATGTGAAAAAGTCACACATGTACTTAAATTCAAAATTTGGACAGATTATTTTAATGTTTCCTCACTATTATGTATGAATCATAATTTTCTCACTAAGCAAAAAAAAAAAAAAAAATTTAAAAATAAATTAAAAAAGATCCAAACATTTTGTTTGTCGGAATTTCAGACAAAACTAGCTGCGGCCTAAAACCTTTGCGAAATGTTTTACTTTTACCTGTGACGCAGACAGTAATATTTAAAAATGCAAGAAAAAACTTTCTTTAGAATAGTGTTTAAGTTGGTGATGTTGTTGTTGTTGTTGTTGTTGTTGTTGTTGTTGTTGTTGTTGTTGTTGTTGTTGTTGTTGTTGTTGTTGTTGTTGTTGTTGTTGTTATTGTTATTGTTATTGTTTTTGTTATTGTTGTTGTTATTGTTGTTGGTGAAGTTGGTAAAGTTGGTGTTCCTGTTGTTGTTTTAGTTAACAAAGTCGGCAAAGTTTCAAATAATTTCACTTGTTCGCGCACACTTTCGGCCAACAAAAAAAAAAGAAAACCAAGTATAAATATGGAGTATAACCTTACTTTTGCCAGAGTTCAGTAACTAGTTTGACTACATTTTTTCTCTTTATTTTAAGATAACTTTCATCAGGCCAAAGTCTGAAGAAATATTTTTTATGGACTCATGTCTTATTGTTGGTGATGTAAGAAAAAAGGTGGTAAGCATGGGCGCAAAGTATTCTAATTTTAGAAGCATACAAAGGTACAGGGAAAACGAAAACATTTTGTTTGTTTAAAGATTTTGACTTATTAAGTTTAATATTCTTACTTAAAAAAATTCTATGAAAACGCCCACAAAAATATTAGGGATTATGTAGGTATTACCTTTAAATAGATACACATGTTTTGATAAAATTTTTTTGGAAATTATTGATTTCACCTCTCTTCTTCTTTTCGGTTGTTATCAATTGGAGCAAAGATCGAAAGATTGGATTCAGGAACGTTAAGACGCTTTTAGGCAGTGAAAGCTGCTAAATCCCCGCTAAAATTTTAAAATTCTTCAATTAGAGCACGACTAAAAACGCTATCGAATCAACTTCTTAGAACTAAGTGAGTGATATAAGGTTTACAGACATCGGTGAGAAACATTTAAGGCACTAGTACACTTTATAAGACGAAAAAATACAAGTTTGCAATATTTCGTTTTCTGAGGTACCTTAATAATCATCGGAATTTTTTTTTATTGCATTCTTAATTGCATCCCTCTAGAGAGCATTGAAGCAGACTCTAAAAACATCGGCTGTATGGCCCACACTACGTAAAAAATTCTTGCAGTTATTAAAAGTAGAGATATTTTTCTAAGACAATTCACCACTTCAGATACAAAGACTAACAATTTAAAAAAAAAAAATTACAAATTTTTAAATAAAATTTCAAAATTGGGACATTTTCTTCGTATTTCTTAACCGTTCAAAATTTATTTTTAAATTTATTTTTCTAAATTGTCTTACAAACACTTAAACAAACACAATGCACCAAGACTTATCACGATGTGATATGTGGTTTCGAAGATTAAGTCGTTTCCATTTTAAAAAAGAAACGTAATTTAGTGAAAAATTTAAAATTCTTAAATTTATTGTAATTTTACTGACGATATTGCTTACATTTTATATGTTGTATAATATTCAGTAGAATCGATTTCCAACATCTTTTCGATGATGCTTATAAAAAAAAGTGTTTATAATGCTGTTGCTCTATTCTATGACAAAATATTGTACTGCTTCACACAATCTGTCCCTTTTACTAGGCACAAGAACTTATCGTCATCTCCAGGGAAGACCCTGTATAATAAAGAACTACGTTCACTTCATAATAAGAGGAACAAACTTTGGCGAAATTTTTGAATCTCTCGCTCTCCTATTGACGTCACTAATTATCTCCACGCCAATAACCTCTTTTCTGCACTCTGTGACAATCTATGTGAGTCTTATCTTGCTCATATTCACACTTAATTGTTGTCGAATCGTAAAAGCTTCTTCAACTTCATCAACATCAAAAGAAAATCTGACAACTACCCATCTTCCCTTACTTTTCCAAATATCTCCTATTTGCAACTTTCTTCAGTCAGTCATTCACAAGTCATAATGATGAACTTGATTATAAATACTTTTCATCGCTAAGGAACTGTGCTCAAACTACGCTGACTTCTGTTGATATTACACTAAGTTATGTCTTCGGATAGGTATATAATCTAAAAGATGATTATTCTCCTGGACCCGATGGCTTACCTGGTATTGTCATAAAAAAATTCGTGAACTTGCTGGCTCATCCCCTCTTAGCTCTCTTTCAACTTTATATTTCTAAGTCTGCTTATCCAAAGTTATGGAAGTATTCGGTCATAATACTTTTGCATAAAAAAGGATCTAGAATTAAAATTTCTAATTACAGACCTATTGCAAAACTATACACCCAAAATTTTTGAAAGTATTATCTACGACATTCTCTTCTTCCATTGCAAATCTATCTTTCCTCTTAGTCAACATAGCTTCCTCAAGGGTAGATCGACTACCACTTACCTCACAGAATTTGTTTCAAACACTTTATGCTCGTTGGAAAGCGGTTATGATCTAGATGCTGTTTCTACCGACTTCAGTATCGCTCGCACACTATCACCCTTCTTAAGCTTAAGCCCTTTGGTTTTTAATTCCTGTTTATATTATGGATTAAATCGTATCTCGAAGAATCCCGTTATAATATCATCTTTAGATTTTCCAAATCAGAATCTTTTACAGCTACCTCTGGTGTGCAACAAGGCAGTCACCTTGGTCCTTTGCTATTTACAGTAACAATTTCTAACATTGACGATATCATCAAAGACTTCAATCTTTCTGTGTACACAGATGATGTGGAAATATATCGGTGCATACACACCAGTACCGATTCTCGAAATCTTCAAGATGTATTGTCAGCTTTTCCACTTGGTGTCAAAAAAAAAAAAAATCTTCTGGAACTATAAGCGACTCCAACTCCCCCCGAGAACTTATTATATACTCGGTGAGCCAGTTCCCTCTGTAAGCTATTTACGGGACTTGGGTGTTATTTGTGATAAGGAACTTAACTTTAGGTCTCACATTTATAATATCATTAGTAGAGCCAACTCTCCACTTGATTTCGTGAAACACTGGTCCAGAGAGTTCTTCAATCCCTATGTCACAAAATCTCTCTTTATTACCTTTATGCCAACCCAGTTTGGTCTCAAGGAAGACTTATTCGTTTCGCACTTCATCTTCCTGGTTCTGACAGTTTCAACTTACCTCCTTATACCGACCGTCTAAAGTTGATTAACATGCAAACTCTTGAAAAACGAAGGGAAGTTTCCGAAGTACTTTTCATTCATCAAATAGTATGCTGTGTGACCTCATGCACTCAGTTGAGAAAGAGAGCATTAGATAACGGGACTGCGGAACGCGTAATCTTGTTTCTATCATTCTTGTGCGAGACCATTAACTGCCCAGCACTGCTTTAACTATCATTTAATACCAACCCACGCAACCTTAGGTGTATACCTCTCTTCCACCTTAGTTTTCATCGCACCGACTATGTATGCAGCGAATCAATATCCAGGATGCTTCGTGTAACCAATAATTTGATCAACGAATTCGATTTTCATCTGAGTAGATCTCGACTCCGAAATACCCTTCTTAACTCCAACGCCACCTGCTCCCCCTCTCTAATGTCTTCTTATAATTAAGATATGGTTCATTTATTAAATCCATTGCAAATGAAGATAGTTACTGTTAATTTTAAGTTTATAGTTTAAGTATTTAAATTGCTTTTATTAAGCTTTACCAAATAAAAAATAAAAAAACAAATACTGTGGAAAACAAATCTCTCTACATCAGGAGTCATTCACATTAGGGGTATTCACATTGACTTGGGTAGTTGGGTAGATTGGCAAATGCCGTATATTTTGTTTTTGTAAAGTTGTACCCCAGTACTCATCTACCAACCTAGTTACTCTAGCTTAGGGGTGGGCAAAGTTACACGTACGTGTATTTTGGTTGCCCGCTGCTTGCTTCACGGGCGACAGCATTACTTCATAAATTCGACGGTAAAGGAAATGAGGGACATGCACAAATATAATTAGATAGAGCGTAAGAAGAGCGCAATATAATTTATTATATAGAATTGTGCTCATTGCGCTCAGAGCATTTCATAATCAATGTTGCATGCCATTTATATAAAAAAAAGAGCGTTTTATAATTTTACTATTCAATATTTTGAATTTAATCATGTTTATATTTCGATAACGTCTTGTGTCCAACACTTGCTTTTAAGTAGTCACGCGCAAAATAATAGTATAGATTTATTATGGTGATTCAGTTCTAAAAAAATATTAGTTAAAAATATGTTAGGAGGCAGATGTAGAATAATAATGCTTGCATGCTCTTGCGAAACCCTTATAATATGCCAAGAAGTAGTTTTTGCAAAGCGATTTTATAGCTGCTGGTAGTAATTTAAAAAAAAAACTCCCTTTTAATAAGCAATTCTCTAAATATGCTAAATGTGCAACACTTACTTTTCACAACAGCATGCTCTCGCTCTTCCGGTTTCTATAAAGCACACTGAAAACAAAGTAGTGCTAAAGTGGTTTTTGCAGGAATCTTATAGGTATTAGAGATTTTTTCTTTGCTCTGATTTATACTGCAAAATGAAATAAATATGTAGTGGACGGATTATAAAAATTTAACACACTGACAGATGGATAAACTGAAATACTGATAAGCAAACGGACATGTAAAAAGCTGAAAACAATCCATTTTAAATTTTGGTTTGTAAATCTCGGCTAAAAGTGCACATAATTTTATAATGGGACGGCGATGGGTTCATGGGAAAATGCTAAATGAAAATAAAAAAAACAAAAAATGTCATACAATGATAGATTTGATTTTTTGAAACAAAGAAATTGTTATAGATCTTGAATGGTTTTAACAAAAAATAAAAAAAAAAATTAAATCTGACTTCAGGGTCGATGATTTATAAATAGACGTATTTTGAAAAATAATTTATAAACAAAAAAAAGCTCAAGCCTGTGTTAGATAACACGGGCGCATAGGTCAGACGTAGAATACGTTAGTCATTTTGCAATTAAAATATATGAATTAAATATAATTTTTGATAAATGATTTAAATCTATCTAATATATACGCATACAGCTGATAGCTAGTTATTAAGTTTTTTTATCAATGTTGTGTATGTACACATCGTTCGCTCTTTTTGCATTTTCAGTTTGCATTTGCCCATACGTGGTCATTATACTTCTTCTCTTTCTCACACTGGGTCTGTGATGAACACACAGATAATCGTACTGCTCTTACACATGATGTTATAATACATAAAATACAAAGCATATGAAAATTAATACAAAATTTGAAGGAGTTAAATTTTGATTTACTTATAGAATCAAAAAAATTATATGTAGCAATATGATTATTCAAATACAAATCAAAAGACATATTAAATATGTTACGACCATACTTGAATTTTCTTCAATGCATGCATAAAGTATTAAAAACTTATAATAAAAGTGAGAAACATTTTCTCAAAATTTTGTGCTCCAGATCAACACCCCTACCTTACCGTATAACGTATTCTACGTTAAAATTACTGCAAAAAAAATTATACAGTTTGATGCAGAAGCATCAAACATTTTGCATGCATGAAATTTTGCAGAGTGTACAATTTTTCGTCATCTAATCAAGCAACAGGCCAGCGCAGATTTAGCTTGCTTGACGTTCGCTCGAACACTGAAGATTTGATCGTTCTGTATGTGAGATGAATACATATTTTTTTGCACTAACGCAATCTCAAGTGCGCTCTTGTGATTGCATATTGTGAGAGGATAACAGAGAGGATTTTCCATTCCGCAATCCGATTCACCCCCAAATTCATCCTGCAATTGATTTCGCCCCCTGCTTGCCCGCTGCTTACACGCAGTCGCAGCACGAGCAAGAATTGTGCCCACCCCTATTCTAGCTGACCGCCTGACTTGTTTGGTAGATTTACTAGATTTAAAATTGTGTACTTTTTCGATGGTACCATGGTACTTGTCATACAATCCAAATCTGCAATATCGAATAAGTTCGGAATTATAGGTCTTACAGCAATGGAATTACGTATTCGGCTTTGATTTACTTGTGCTGTGCCACTGGTAAAATTTTATGAGCGTTGAAAAAAGGGCGTGGCACTTTATCGGCTGCCCAAATTGTTGGTTTGACTTTCGAACTATTAGTCACACATCAATGAAACTCGGTAAGAACGTAATATTTAGTCCTGTTCTTTGACTAAAAAAATTGAGTGAGTATTGGACAAGTGGGCACGGCACCGCCCATATAAGTCAAACTTATGGTATCAAAAAGCTTTCGAACTAAATGCCGCATACTAATGAAACTCAGTATGGAGTTGCAACTTTGTAAAGTTCATCTTTTAGAAAACTGAGACGGGCATTAGGGCGTATCGAATTACAATTTTTTTCAGAATTTCACATTCTAAGAGGTCTCAAAAGTTGCATGGGCTTGTCAAGATCACCCAAAAAAAATTTTAAGGAAAAAAAAGGATGTCTTCCTGCACCGCAAGGACAAAGTTGTTTTTTGAGGAAAACAGTAAAAAATAACGACCTTAAAATGCTTTGACTTTTATAAAAAAAACTACGTATGTCTTAAAGCAAAAGTAAGTATAGGTTTAAACTAACAATATATTGGTAAACACGATGCCACTCACGATTCTTATCCACAGTGTCCTGTGTGAAGGATATTCGAAGCAAAAGTTGTAATCGAGATAGCACAGAACTTTTGATTGTTACCCAATAGTCTAAATTTTGGTGGTATTGATTATACTGTGGCGTCCGTGGCGTAGTTGGTTAAAGTGCGTGGCCGCTATGTCAAAGAACTTTGGAAACCCAGGTTCGAGCCCCAGCAGCGACAGAAAATTATTTGAATTAAAATAATTTTTCTGTACGGCCGCCACCTCTCTGCAGACAATGGCAAACCTCAGAGAGTAATCAAAATGCCATGTTAAGCTTCTTGAGAACGAGAACTTTCCGTTCATCGCCGTTCGGAGTCGGCGTTAAACCTGTAGGTCCGATTCTCGGTCAATTGTGTACAAACTTAATAACACGCACAACACAGTTGATCATAAGAAGCTAGGTCAAAGTCCTTTCAAGGGCTGAAATGGCCAGTTATTTATTTATTTTTTTTATGATTATACTGTTTACGTATTCCTTAAAGTTGCCGAATTAATAATAAGCATAATTTTTGCATATGCCTTTTCCTATTTTTGAGAAATGTATACTTGAATGCAATTTTTTAAC
Organism: Pherbina coryleti; assembly: GCA_943735915.1. Lineage (NCBI taxonomy): Eukaryota > Metazoa > Arthropoda > Insecta > Diptera > Sciomyzidae > Pherbina > Pherbina coryleti. Next base: position 47,085,587 of record OX030951.1, on the reverse strand, counting down.
TTTTTCAAAAAAATGACTATAAGATTTTATATCTCGGGTACCAGACATGGTACCGATGAAACTTTGCTCAATTTGGATTCTTTAAATATTCCTGAACAACACCCTGTCTAAAAGTTTTAATTTAAAATACCAGCTTAAGGCCACCATTTTATTTTCTATTTTGATACTAAAAAAAAAAAAATACTTTCAAACATGAAATTTAACAATTTCATCAAAAATATCAAAATAGAAAATAAAATTGTGGCCTTAAGCTGGTATTTTAAAATAATACTTTTAGACAGGGTGTTGTTAAGAAATATTTGAAGAATCCAAATTGATCAAAGTTTCTTCGGTACCATTTCTGGTACCCGAGTTATAAAATCTTATATTAATTTTTTTGAAAAAGTTAAAAAATTGCATTCAAGTAAACATTTCTCAAAAATAGGAAAATGCATATGCAAAAATTATGATAATTATTAATTCGGCAAATTTAAGGAAAACGTCAACAGTATAATCAATACAACCAAAATTTAGACTATTGGGTAAAAATCAAAAGTGCTCTGCCATCTCGATTGCAACTTTAACTTCGAATATCCTTCACACAGGACACTGTGGATAAAAACCATGAGTGGCATCGTGTTTACCAATATATTGTTAGTTTAAGCCTATACTTACTTTTGCTTTAAGACATACGCAGTTTTTTTTTATAAAAGTCAAAGCATTTTAAGGTCGTTATTTTTTACTGTTTTCCTCAAAAAACAACTTTGTCCTTGCGGGGCAGGAAGACATCCTTTTTTTCCTTAAAATTTTTTTTGGGTGATCTTGACAACCCCATGCAACTTTTGAGACCTCTTAGAATACGATCTAAATTTTTCGATACGCCCTAACGGGCATTGAACAAGGGGGTGGTGTCGCTCCACCCATACAATTCAAATTTTTGATATCGAATATCTATGGAAGTAAAAGTCACAAAACATTGAAATGCAGAATGGAGTTCAACTTGGTGATGTCCTTCTACTAGAAAACTGGGAACGAGCATTAAACAAGAGCGTGTGTCTCCGCCGATACAATTCAAAGTTTTGATATCGAGTACCTTTTCAAACAAATGTTTGTTTAAATTACTCAAATGCAATTTAGGGTGCTCGCAATTATCAAAAGTACTCAATCTAACCATACCCAACTACCCAAGTCAGTGTGAATACCCCTATACCTATTGTGAATTACCTTGAAATACTAGTATTTTAAACTGGCTAAGATATTTTCTAATTTTTTAACTTAATTGACATGCTGACGAAATAAATTTTAAAACTGTTGCAACAGTTAATTAAAAATGGCTTTCTGAAGACAAAAAAAAAAAAAAAAAATCATGTTAACTTTATTTTTTAACAATTACTGAAAACAAGTCAGAGTTTATTAAACTCTTAAATTTAAATGTAATGAATGAGCTTAGGTACATACGGCATCAATCAAACTGATATAAGTGCATTTTAAATAATGTTTAACCAAAGAATTAAAGACTATTTCAATGAAAATGCTTTAAAAACGTTAAAAGTTTTAATACTGTAAAAATATTTAATAAAACCTGATCACCTACCACCTTCCGTTCTCCCTCCACAAAGTTGGTGGAGTCCAAAACCCACAAGTCATAAATATCAATGATATGCGTCTCAATTGCCTTGACGCACAATAACTCAAAAATTTTGCAAAAACAAAAAAAAAAAAAAAATGCTATGGCAAAAACCATTCCGCATATTTGTATGTGTTTTTCTGTTTACTTAAACATTTCTAGGCAAATATGCCGAAACAAATAAAAGGGTTGCCAAATCAGCAAACATAGGCTAAACAATGAAAGAGAAGCGAATAAAAAAAGGTTACCACATTCAAATACGAAGTGATTTGAAGCCATAAGAAGAGGGGGAGAGGGAGCAGTATTTGACTGACATTCAATAATGGTCTGGTTTGCATGCGGGCATGTGTGGGAATTCCTTTGTTTGTTCCAATGTATGTGTGTGGGGTGGTGTTTCATGCCGTTTTGGTTGGAGGTCATGCTGGTAATGGTGATAAAATATTCAGCAAATTTGCTACTGTAAAAAAAATATAACCATAAGAATGTGTCAAAAAAGAAAAAAAAAATTAAAATAGAAAAAAACCAACAATATTTCTGCTACCAGAAATAGCCGCAGGGAAATTATTGCGAAACATTTTTTCGTAGAAGATATAAAAAAAAAATAAATATAAATAAAACGTACAATAGATGAAAATAAATGTATGCTTTGAATAGCTCTGATTGATTTTATAATAAATGTGCCGGCAAGAAAAAAGAAAAGGCATGAATTTTAATAGCATTGTTTGTTTGGCGGCAAGAAAGAAGTAAGTATTTGTGGTCAAAAACAGGGACACACAAACATGCAAACACCCCAACACAACTCAAATGCAAACATATACAATGTTAATGTTTGGGACAGCCAAGCATGTGTGGGGCATAACAATGCCAAGAATAACAAATTGAATTTCCATAACTTTAAGTTTAGCCACCATTTGTTGTAATAAATTTTCAATTTCTTTTCAAATTCTTTCCATTTCAGCTACACAGCTAGGCACAGGAAGTACATCATCCTTCCGGTTTTCCAGCTACGGCTACATTGTAAAAATGTGACCAACAGTGCGTAAATGAAGTCATAAAATGTCACTACTTACATCAGCCTACAACTAAGTGTCACGCATGTTTCTCAAATCGAATAGAATTGAAATAAATATGATAATAAAACTCGTTTTTTTTTTTTTCTTGCATGTGTATTTTTATGTAAGGACACACAATTTGCATGAAATTCGATTTAAGATTCATACATTTTTTTTATTTATTTCTTTGAGCCGGTAACAAAAGCGTAAGCTATTGAAAATAAATCGAACTTGGACGTAATACGAAGACGTTTCTTAGTATTTCATGTTCATGAAAATCTTAGAGCAATAATTTTTACAAGTTGATACATCTATATTTTATTTTTGTTTTTAGCCTTGAACCAATTATTTCGGGTACAATACCTATTCAGTCAAGAGTCTGCCTCGGTTTGAAAATGTGGCGATAGCTTAGTGGGAACAAATGAGCAAACAATTGAAACATATGTAGGATGTTCTAAGCGTAATGAAAATCCATAGAAAAATGTGAATTTGAATTTCGTAAAGGTTAAAGCATAGGACCATAGCTCGGCCGGGATTCAAACACAGGACCTCTGGGGTGGTAGTCTAGCACACTGCCTAATCGACTACCGAGGCCACCATGCTTTACAAGACCTTATTTATCATCTGAATTTCGCGCCCTCAGAATTTATTTCAATTGCAAAAACCAACCGACCTCACCGGATTTGATAACATTCAAGTTTTTATGTTTTCATTTACAATGATATTTATTTTTAATATATTTCAATGAAATATAAGAATTCTTTTAAGGCCACTTTTAACCTTTGATAATTGTTTTTTGCGAAAAATTTTTTTTTACTTATGTATATGAACTTACAAAGTATTGGAATATACTGGGACACTTTCAAGCAAATCTACCATGTAGTTCATTTGTTTTTCTTGTTTTTGACGTGTCGAAGTAACATTTTACCGCGCAGGTTCCCAAAAAAGTTAAAAAACGCATTTTTTCAAAATTCTTTGGCGTTGCATTGAATTGTTACTGGCTGAGTATAAGAACTATGATTAAAAAAATTGTGCGACCGTAAAGGTTAATTCTTTCACTTCATTATAAAAGAAAAAACAAAAATTCAAGACGTCACGGGGACGCGGTGGGAGCTGCTTAAGCAACGCAACTGAAAATTTCTTACATGGAATTATTACTCGCTGAGTATTAGTGCTAGCAGCTCTATTCTAACCAAGTCACAAAAGCCACCTCAGTATCAATTGATACAGAAGTCACAATTGATACAAATTGCTATTCTGAGCACTTTTAAAAAGCTCTTTTTGTACCAATAGTGATCAAAATAGTGACAAGCAGCTAAGAAGGTCACAAGCGAGAAATTCATACAAATAAAATTTTATAAAAAACAATAATAACAAAAAGAAGGGAATATCTTAAGAAGACGGCTTCTAGGACAACGAAATCCTTTTTGGAAATTCATTTCGACTGCCGAATACAGTGTGTTTGGAATTTCATTAAGAAACTCCAACCACATGATGAGCGAAGGGCGTGCATACCATTTGCGTTGAGGTTTTTGGCAACTATTTATTTTTATGCTAATTTCTCTTATCTTAACTATGTCTGCAATCATTTTTCGACTTCCATGAGCCAATCATCGGTATCGCGGTCAATTCAGCATATCTCACAGCTCATTGTTACAAAAAAATGTATCGACATTTATTTTCCAGTGACAACTGATGAGCTAGTTGATATAAAAAGAAGGTGACCAATTCAAAAAGCTTTACAACATGGTGTGGTGAATTTTTAAAGCTTTTTGCTTGTGACAGTTCAACCTGAATACGAATCAATAGAGACCGAATCAAAATTATCACAATTTTTCAGTATCAATTGATTGTGACGATTATGCCAGAATAGGGCTGTAGGATTAAAAATATGATACAGCAATAAAGGCCTGTTCTAAGCCCTGACAGCAAAATTAGACAAAAAATTTCTGACGTCATGGGGACATAGAAAAAGTCGCTCAAAAATTTACAATGCAACATTCATGAAGCGGCGTTGCATTGAATTTTTACTCGTTAAGTTTGTAAGCTACGATAAATGCTTCAGAAGAAAAATGAAGAATTTGTACTAAGAAATAACGCAAAACTAAAATAAAAAATGATGACCTGACCAGGTCGTGAATATAGCAGCATATGTAACAGAAATGTAATATCGTTGCATGGAATCCTTACACACACAGGAGACGTCCTTTGGTAAATTTTGTTTTACGACAGCATAGATGTGTTATTATGCCTTACAACTAAATTAAAAAAATTCTTATTGTCATTATTTCAGGGTGGCAACCACATAATGCAGTAAAAATGCTACAGCCATGAAAAAACGTTGCATGGAATTTTAACTCTGTGACTACTAGCGTAATGGTAAATTTCAAAATACGAAAACGAAGCTGAGGTCTTGGGGCATATGATAAAAATAAAAAAAAAATTTACGGCGCCATGAGGCCCCTCAGGTAACCGCCTAATGTGAGGCATATGCCTCACTTTGGCTGGATTAATTGCATGCAGCAAAGGTTAAGTTAACGTACCAAGGAAAAGCACAACCCCTGGAGAAGTAAATAAAAAGCAAAGCAAAAGCAACAACACCAACATCAACATTAACATCAACATCAACATCAACATCAACATCAACATCAACATCAACATCAACATCAACATCAACATCAACATCAACAACAACATCAACATCAACATCAACATCAACATCAACATCAACATCAACATCAACATCAAAATCAACATCAACATCAACATCAACATCAACATCAACATCAACATCAACATCAACATCAACATCAACATCAACATCAACATCAACATCAACATCAACATCAACATCAACATCAACATCAATATCTACATCAACATCAACATCAACATCAACATCAACATCAACATCAACATCAACATCAACATCAACATCAACATCAACATCAACATCAACATCAACATCAACATCAACATCAACATCAACATCAACATCAACATCAACATCAACATCAACATCAACATCAACATCAACATCAACATCAACATCAACATCAACATCAACATCAACATCAACATCAACATCAACATCAACATCAACATCAACATCAACATCAACATCAACATCAACATCAACATCAACATCAACATCAACATCAACATCAACATCAACATCAACATCAACATCAACATCAACATCAACATCAACATCAACACCAACATCAACATCAACATCAACATCAACACCAACATCAACATCAACATCAACATCAACATCAACATCAACATCAACATCAACATCAACACCAACATCAACATCAACATCAACATCAACATCAACATCAACATCATTATCAACATCAACATCAACATCAACACCAACATCAACATCAACATCAATTTCAACATCAACATCAACATCAACATGATCAACATCAACACGTCACAACTTACGGGTGTGTTATTATATATTTCCGTTTTGCTTTTTATTTTTTTATAACAACCAGCGGAATATTTTTTTTTTGTTGGTCTACTTTAACATGTTATATGTACATGCTATACAATAACAATATCGACAACAACAACGACAGCAATAATTTTTTTGTTTAATTTTATATTTTATCTTTTCAAAACAAAAAGCAGAAAACCGTTCGTCAATGTCTTCTATAATTTTTATGTAATATACTTTTTAGAGGATTAAATTTTGGTCGCCAAGGTATAGGGTACCCTTAATAAACACCAGATAACCGGGTGAAAACAATTTTCTTTTAATTAATAAATATAAAATAGAAGTTTTATTATATATTTATATAATATATATTAAGAATATTTTTTTGTACCAATTACAAAAAAAAACAATATCCGTCACCAAGCTGACATAGCATGACTGTCTGAGCACATTTTTCTGTAATCTTTTTAATCCATGTCAAGGTCAAGCTTAAAAACAACTTTGAAACATGCTGCAAAAAAACAATAAATAAAGTTATACTCAACGGCAAGAAACTCACTCAATAAACTATAAAGTTTTCGATAATTTATTGGCTCTAAAAATCGATTCAATACCAGGTGCGCACAAATAGCGAATTAATTCCTTAAAGCACCAAAACTCGTGCAGGTTGAACCTACCATCAAACCTGGCCATAAATTTCCACTAAATGGAGTGGGCAAACCGAACATCTGTAAGAAAACCAAAAACCAAAAACAAAAAGCATTGTAACAAAATATCAATAAATTATAACGTGATGCATGCAGCTCCTTTTTTAAGGGTTCGAAAAAAATCGTGTCTTTAAAGCTATAACTTCAATCAAAAACAAATTAATCGATTATATTGCTGTCGACGGCATTTTGTTTCCGTTTCCGCAAAAGCAAAAAAGCAAATAAAAAAAAAAAAACCCAACTAAAAAGACAAAACGCTGAGACAAGGCAAGCTTAGTAGTTGTAGAGCAGCTAGAAAGTCGTCGCTAGCAAACTCAAGGCCTGGCCATGTCCTGTTCAAAACATGTTAAAGGGTTGAAGATTTATTATATTTACGACACACTGACTGCTGCGGCCCCAGCTCGGTCCCAGACACAAACCCAGCCGCAAACTCAGCCGTCACAATGCAAGACGCTCTCTGCTTGCTCCTTTGTGTCAGGCTTACTTTACTGCAAGAAGAAGAATGCTTTTGCAAGAAATCAGTACTTCTTTTATAACGTGACAACATGCAAGCCGTGACGCTATTATTTACGTAGCAGAGGGCAGCAAATGAACTCATGGAGCTGGAGTTTGTTTTTATTATTGTAGCACATTAACAGGACGCGCATTACTAACAGGGAGGAAGACATATTTTCGTATGGGTATGGGTGCACTTTTCAGGCTTGTTGTACTGTGTATATTGTGGGAATTTTTAAAAAATTTGCAAATTTTTACCGATTCCGACCTCCACAATTTTTCAGCATTCTATCGCCTTTAAGCAATCTACAATAGCTTTGCTTGGTGCCTGGTACCAGCTGGTTCCATTAGCATACACAGCGCCCAGCTTTGAATGGGCGAATGCATCGTGGTCTTTGCTTAAATGCGGTTGCTGTAAAATTTTTCATTTGCCACTAATTTCTGATGTCACGCTATGGTAAATAGACAACGACAACAAATAGACAAGCGAGCTGTTTTATAACTGTTTATTGCTTAAATGGCAATGATGGTTGGTGCTTTCGTCTCAGGTACTAATCAACGCAATTAAATGCAGCAGAAAGAGAGCTCACTTTGGTCATACAACAAGTTGAAGACAAGTTTAAAGGTACCAATGCGACGAAAAATAGGAAAAATGCCATCAATAAAATAAAATTAAGGATAAATTTGAAATTTATTTTGAAATTTAAATTGTTCCAGATAAACATCATCATGGTAGTTAAAAAAAAAAAATAAAAAAAAACTGAAATCAATAATATTGGTCAGCCATAAACTACATAAACTATTATTGATCAGTCAAAACTCCCTAGATGTTTCAAGTACGGAACTTGTCCTAATTCCATTGAATACGGTAAGTGGATGACTGTAATCACACTACTTTAAAATTGCACTTGTAAAAGTTGAAGATGGAGAAACCTAACAACCTGTAAGATAGTTAGAAAAATTTGACCTTCAAAAAACCAACGAAGAGCTTGCGAAGTACTATCAAGATCCCAAGTGAATAAGCTAGAATCACGGCTATCAGTACAAGGCATTGGTACCCCAATGAACAGGAGACTTTAGCACACTGTCTATGTACATGGCCAGCACTGGAAATATGCAGAATAAGAACTGTAGGTAAACCATTCTTAGACAATCGAGAGAAACTTTCAAATTTAAATCCAACGAAGTACTTATTTTCCTCAATTGCACTGGATGGGGTGTCAATTAAGCTAATAAGATACTGCCTGTATCAGATACTGCCTGTATCACAACTCAAACCAACTAATTGGTCAAGTTATTTACTTCCCAGTGAACCAAAACTACGAATTGATTTATGAACCTCTTCGGGTAGAAACTTTCATTTGTTGGCACTCATAAATGAACCTTTTTTGTATCATTCGTCGGACTAAAAGGCCTCTCAAAAATTAACCTTATTTTGTTCGGAAATGAGTTAAAGAATGAACCATGGAAAAATTATTTTACGGCACTCGGAAATGCACACTTTTTGAATCAATCGCCAGACGAAAATGTCTCTCAGAAAAGAACCCTTTCTTCTTTGGAAATGAGTTGATAAATTAATCATAGAAAAGTAATTTTCCAGCACTCAGAAATCGCCCTATTTGTATTAATAGTGTAATCCGATAGTGTAATTATTTTAATCAATTTTGATTTTAATATTCATTATTAAATATTATTTCCTTTATTTCCTAGTCCTTTTTTTTTCTAGTTGTATTAATTTTGTAGTTATAAGCGTAGAGCTGTTTACACCTTTTAATGTGATTTTTAGTAAACTTTCCCTTAACAGGCGGGAGATGAACCCCCTCGCCCCCCTTCCCCTTCCACAGTTTTTTCTTTGTCTTAATCCAAGGAATCTTCTGCCACAGAATTGTCCTTTTGATACGGAACACCCTGTATATCTCTGGTGACAGAACATCAGTATAAAAAGGATTGATTATTGGAAGAAGTTTATGTAGGATCGGAAAACGGAGCTAATATAATGCACAATACAACCCGGACTGGACGAAACTACTAACTGGACGAAACGACATAAAACAACACAAAAGAAACAGAAAAAGAAACAGAAAAATTTGAGTTGAAATACAGAAGCCGTCTTAAGAAAACGAGTTACGCAGAAGCAAAATGTCGTTATTAAAATTAAATGAAATCAAATACGTACTTAAAACCATGAATTAACGTTAAAAACTAAGCTGAAATTAATGAATAAATAAAACTAATAATAAATAATTAAAATAATAGTGTTTCATTCTTCACTTTTATATAAAATTTTATGTAACAGATATCGTTAAACAGCCAGTTTTTCAAAGTTTTGTTAAAAAGCTACCTTAATTTTTGTTAAATTATTACTTTTTAAGACATCAATGCATATTTAATATAATGACCTACTTATAAGAAGTGTAGCTCATTGAGACCTGTCTGGTATAATTTTGACTTCATCAAAAGACATTTTTTTAAGCTTAATAGTCTTATAGGAGCTCTTCTACTTTGATAATAAGTCGATACAACCGTCTTCTCTACTTGAAAAATATAAAAAGTGTGATTTTTTTATGGCTTTGCATTTCTGACATAAGAAAACTATGAAATTATAGCAAAGCTTAGATGACCATTCGTACCAAAATAACCAGATAAGTGCGGAAATTTTAGTTAATATACCATGTACCATTAATAAGCTCCGGATACAACAAAATGCAGCAAAATTTTGGATAAAAAAAAAATAGGAAGAAAATAAAAAATAAACGAAATTCAAAAATGGAAAGAAAAAAGGAAACACTAAAGTAAAAACATTCGGTCACTAACATGCTATTTTTACAACTCGCAATATATTGACACATAAATAACATGTTAACTTAGAGGTAAAAATAAACAAAACTCTCTTAACTGTTCACGCTTTTGATCAGAGAAGACCATTATATCAGGGTTTCCTTTTAAATCTTGCTCCTAAGAAATAAAAAAACAAGGGTTAATCAGTGAAAATGCTTTTATAGTTTTTCACAGTATTCTCCAACATGATCAATACACTTGGCATTCGTTTGAAGCAATTTTTGAAACAGTTTTGCCATCCATAACACCCTTAAGAAGGCGTGGCAGGTATATAAAAGTATATATATTCTTGATCCCATCATCACCCTAGTCGATTTAGCCATGTCCGTCTGTCTCATCACGAAATTCTATATTTAAGCTCTTATATAAAAAGTAAAGGTCAAGTTAAAAAATGAACCAAATCGGATTAAAACCAAGCCTATCTCCCATACAAAGTGACTTTATCAAAATGGTTTAAATCTCTTAGAATTCCACAAAAATTAGTATATGGACTTGCATTTTTGCATATGAACTTTGATATATAACATGTACTCTGTGTATGAAATTCAACCAAATCGAGTGAAAACCACACCCCCTCCCATACAAAGTGACTTTATATTACAAAAATAAAAATACGACTACTGAAGTCTTTGAATATACTTCGGTTCGGCCGTGGGATCACGGATCATTTCTTACTAGTTTTTTCTTAATGTGAGGGAACAAGAATATGTCATTGGGTGCCATGTCAGGACTGTAAAGCGGATGACCCATCAATCCTACGTTTTAAGTGCTAAAAAAAAGTTTTTTGTTTGAGCTGAAGTGTGGGAGCTCGTATTGGCGTGATGGAAGATAATCTTCTTTGGTGATTGGTTTTCCTAAATTCTCCGAAGACTTCCGGCAAACAAATTGTTGTGTACTATTCAACATTACCACTTCTCTGTTGCTCAGGTGGTACAATTGTGACATGACCGGTTTTTCTGGAAAAACCGGCCACCATTTAGTTGGATGTACTTCTGCGGAACACTTTTGTCGGACTTTGCTTACTTTGAAATACCCAAACAGTGCTGCATTGTTTCTGGCTGATAAGCATACATAGATCCATGATTCATAACCTTCGGTAATGTTATAGAAGTGTTTAGAAACACCCCCGCTATATTTGTTTGTAGGCAGTTCGAATAAAACGAATGAAAGACGATTTTAGAAATAAAATTACCTATCGCTAAATTGCAATCCGTTTGAAAGTCTCGGCTGGTGTCATTAGCAAATTTTGCAAGACATTGCAAATTTTACCGATTAAAAATAAATCGGAACGAAAAAAAACTACTTTTCGAAACTCTTGAACGAAGGATTATACGAGATCTAAGAGGTCAGAAATTTTAAAATTCCGTTGAAATTAAACGCCATTGAAATGAATTTGAACATTGAAGATTGAAGCGGAAACAATTCTCAGGGTCTCTTCGAGGTTCAGGATTTAGAGGTCGCGGCAAAATTAAAAAACCCACTACTCACCAATAAATCGCCGTGGCTGGATGCGTTTAGAAGTGCGTGGACCAGTCAATGCCAATTTGAGACCATGTTTGAACCCCAGCTGAAAAAACAGAAATTTTTTCAATTGAAATTTATATTTCTGATCGGTCGTCACCTCTCTACAAGCAATGGACCTATCAGACCTCAGAGAGTAAATTATGCCATGTAAAACTTCTTGATTTTCTATAGGCGGCCGTGGCGCAGTGGGTAGCGTGCGTGACCCCTACGCCAAAGACCCTGGTTCAATTTCCATCTGACACAGAAAGCTCGGAGTCAGCATTAAACTAGTAGCTCCAGTTCTCGATCAAATGTGTGCAAACATTTAATTACACACACAACACAATTTCATAATAAGAAGTTCGGCCAAAGTCCTTTCAAGGGCTGAAATGGTCAGTTCATTATTATTAAAAAGCTTCTTGAGAACATGAACATTAGCCGTTCGGAGTCGGCATAAAACTAATAGATTCAGTGCTGGGTCATTTGTGTTAAAAATATTTAATAACACGTTCAACACAATTTCATCATAAGAAGCTCGGTCAAAGTCCTTTCAAGGGCAGAAATGGCCAATTCGTTTTTTATTTTATAATGAGTTCTATTTTGTCCTCAAAATATTAAGCTACCCTGCAAACATTTTCTGATTGCTCAAAATAAATGACTCTAAATAGAGTATTTTTTATGCGTGTCTTATGAGTACGCAATAAAAAGACTCCTAAAGGAGTTTTTAATATGATTTGATACTCTTAAACGTGTTATTATTATGCTTGCTTTATGAGGACTCATTAAAAGCACTCTTAAAAGAGTCTGTAATGTGATTGTTAAATGATTGCTCAAAAGTAAGACTCTTAAAAGAGTCATTGTTATGCCTGCTTTATGATTCATCATAACATAGACTCACAAAAGGATTATATATTGCACAATATATACGTAATTATAAAATTTTGTGAGAATATGAATATTTTTTTCGAAGTAAATTGTCTCAATTTGTTATTATTTATCTTTCAGACGTTGAACCTGCAGTTGAAGAACGTGCAGAATCGAAAAAAGAGACACATTATCATGAGACTTATAACTCTTAAAAGAATAATATATAAAAAAAAAATAAAAAGAAATAACTGGCCATTCCAGCTCTTGAAAGGACTTTGACCTAGCTTCTTATGATCAATTGTGTTGTGCGTGTTATTAAGTTAATACACAATTAACCGAGAACCGGACCTACATGCTTAACGCCGACTCCGAACGGTGATGAACAGAATGTTCTTGTTCTCAAGAAGCTTTACAGAGAGGTGCCGTCCGTACAGAAAAATCATTTTTATTCAAATAATTTTCTGTCGCTGCTGGGGTTTGAACCCGGGTCTCCAGGTTCGTTGACATAGCGGCCACGCACTCTAACCAACTACGCCACGGACGCCACAAATAATTTTGTGAAATTTTTGCCAAGAATAATTTATACGAGTACTAAAATTATTTTAATTATGAGTCTTTAAAGAGTGCATAATATGATTCTCAAAAGAGTATTAAGCATGGGTCTTAAAAAGTCTTCATTTTGAGTCCAAAAAGACTTATTTATATGAATTCTAAAAGAGTCTTTAAAGAGTACATTACATGATTCTTAAGAGAGTATTAAGCATGAGTCTTAAAATAGTCTTAAATTTGACTCCAAAATGAGACATAAAGCAGTCATTTCTATGAATCATATTTTGCAGCCCACAACCTACAAAAGTGTATTCATAATAGAGTCTTTTTTTGAGCGCATTATGAGGATAAATACTCATTTATATGAATCTTAAAAGAGTATTTTAAGAGTCATAATGTCTGCTGGGTAGTTTTTATTTTCAGAAGCATTGCCTACATCGTTCATAGTTTGGATTTTTAAAAAAATTTTGACAGTATTATACTTGGGAATGATTTCGTGGAAAATCTTAATGACATGAATTAAATGGTTTGGCTTCATTCTTATTCTCATGACTTTCATAGAATCTGTCGTATCCTTCGTTTTCTTAATTAATTAATTGAAAATCCTTCGTTTAATTTTATTTTCGGTACTTTTGTGGTACCTCAGTTAAGAATCATTTGTTTTTGATAGATTTTCCAGTCAGCCAAAATACTCAAAAATGATTCATTTACGAGTACGAAAACATACTCTTCCTTCCTTTTCTATCTTACTTTTCTCATAAGCGAATTAAAACAAAAGATACTTTTGATAAGCTTGGATGTCATTTCAGTCTATTTAATTTTGAAATTCTTAAGTTAAGCTTACATTAATGAAAATATAGAAAACCCAGATAATTTGAGCAACAATTTTCTTTATATCATTAAAAGCAATCAATTTTAACTATGCACAAAAGCAATAAACAGACGTTGGAAAATTTACAATTTTATAAAAATGCTGCTTATGTCAGCTTAATTATTTTATACGAGTAGCTAAGCAAAGTAAGCGTCAAGGTATACAACAGCTTGCAAGCTACAAAAGCAGTAGCAGCAGCGTCACTTTGCTTTGAGAAGCTCACTCGAGCATTTTTAATTTAGCAAAAATGCTTCAGGATTTCTGCACAACAATTTTTCCATTTTTCTTTTTTTTTTATTTTTTTTTTTTTTATCTCTATTTTGTATACTTTTTCATTTAATTTTACATGCTTTACAACAACAGCATGCTTCTACAAACAATTTCCACTTTGCTGTTTATTGATTTATTATGTTTTTGTTTTTTCTTTTTCTTTTTTTTTTTTTTTGTTTTTCTATTTGTTCAGTTTTTATAATATTTTTCATTTTTTATTTTAAATGCTTTTGAAGCTCCCTAGCTAAGGTAACATGACATCCTTCGTCCTGCCGCGCTCGCGAACAAACAGTGCAGTTACGAACACACATACAAGCATAAAAGTTCCTATTTATTAATTAAAATAAATACAGAAAAATACCAAAATATACAAGAGCTCTTATATGCGAGTCCTTATATGCCTGGAAAATGCATTTCAGTCTAGGCGCTGCCATTGGAATCCTTAGAGAGGCGGCGTTGAGTTTCGTTTATGTGCCAGAGGGAGACACCTACAATATGAGTGTGAGCGTAAGTGTGTTAGTGTATTCTTGTGTGTGTCCTATTCTGCTAAGTAGTGGGAAGTCCTTTTTAGGATGTTGCTTGTGGTGTGAACATGCGCTGTTTGATTTTCGGAGTCTGCCTCGCTTTGTTATGGGTTGCCCGCTAGTCAACTTGGCTGTCTAAGTTCGAATTGAGGCAAATGAGTTTTTTTTCGGATACTCTGCGTTCAGTGCATCTCGCTACGAGCCGTCGGGATGTTGTTACGGATAAAATTTGTAGACCGAATAGCTAGATGAAAAAATAAATTTGTTAGTTTTTTTCACAAAAATTGAAAAAATATCAAAATTCTCCAAAGCAAAGTGCAAATAAAATATTTTAGATTGAGTTATTTTTGTAAGCCAGGATGCTCTCCACTGCATTGCTTTCAATCTTAAGAAATTCAATCTTATTCTTTTAAATTCTATTCCAATAGAAACAAATCCAAGTTATTTCAATATGATTCAACGAAACGTGAAGGCTAATTAACAGACCATGTTGTTCAGGGGCGTTATGGGAGTAACAAGCCTACGATGGGAAAAAAAAATTATAAAATTTTGGGGGGAAATTGTGCTCAAATCAAAACAAAGGAATCAATACGAATGACTTAAAAATAAAATAAAAGTGGGGCTACAAAGTCAGTAGAATACAAGTGCTGCCGACGCTTCATAAACAAGGGGATGAATAATTACATTTTTTTTCTTTCGTCCTTAAATTCGTTAAGTAGGCAATTTTATTGTTTTTCCAATTATTTAGATTTTCATTTCATTTGTTTTCATTATGAAAATGAAACAGATGTTCTAAGAAAATTAAAATAAAAAAAATTTAATTTTTGGAGCATTGTTATATTTGGATTCAAAAAGAAATGTCTTTTCCTCTAGATGGAAAAAAGAGAGAAAAGTTTTTCATTAGTATTCAATGGTATATTCCCATCATCTTTCCTCATCAAAATATACTCATTTGTAATACTACAAAAATATTTTTTTTTTTTTTAATTTCTTTTGGCAGTACATTAATCCCGTTGTTTAACAAAAGCATGTAACTTGTTATTTTAAAATTGTGGGAAATGAAGGTTTTATGTTTTGTGTCCTATATTACATTTATAAAACAATTTTTGGACTTGTGTGTATCGCATTAATGTAGGCTACAGTTTTTAAGCAATATTTTGGAATTTTACTCAAATTAACACTTAATTAAGAGAGAACTATTCGCCTCAACTCGAGTTCATATTTCACTAACGGTACTTTTGAGAGTAAAAAAAACAATATTCGCTCTGTTTCATAAGTATAAAACCACTTTAAAGAAACTGAAAATAAAACCATTTTAATTTTCTTTAATCCATTTTTTTATTAAGAGTCAGTGTAATTGGCCTCCCTTTTTTAAAATAACATTGAATATTCTGGTATTCATACCATCTACACTTCGTCTCATGACTATAGCACACTTTAAACTATTTTTTAACTGCTTATAAAAATTTGTTAAAACACCCTGTATGAAACAATGAAATTTATAGAAAACTTTTTTACTCTCTTCTACTTCTTCTCACCTCATTTTGTTCTCTTAAATTCTGCTCTTTGAAAAGAAACGTTACAAATTGTACAATGATCGCATATTTGCACCTCTTTTTTCGTTTTATAACTATAGCACACTTTATTGAACACACTCAAAAATAAGTTTTTCTTCTTTAATTTTATTTAAGAAAAAAATTAATAATGAGTCGCACCTCCGTTATGCTGTGTACATTCAAATATTCGGTTTTCCATAGAACTAGTTAGGTTTTTTAAAACATTTTCTTCAATACCTTCCCAGGCATTGCAAATTGCAGTTTTTAGTTCTGGAATTGAGTTGTACTGGCGGTATTCTGCAGAAACTTTTCTTGTTAATATGCCCCAGATGTTTTCGATTGGGTTAAGATCGGGTGAACACGTTGGCCACTCCAGAACCGAGATAATATTAGTTTGAAGCCATTGCTTTGTTTCTCTGCTTGAGTGTATAGGAGCGTTATCTTGTTGAAATGTGTAGTTTTTTCAACATTCTGACTCAAAAATGATAGTAGAGTACACTGGAGCACCTTGATGTAATCGCTGCTCTTCATTTTTTATGAAACAACTTGCAGTTCCAACACACCATCCGCCGAAAACGCACTCCATACCATCAACGAGCCACCACCGAAATTTCTCTGAGAAAAATATTGTGGTTCTTTCCGTAAATCACGCCAATATTGTCTGTGACCATCAGGGCCATCTAAATTCTATTTCTTCTCATCAGAAAATATAATCTATAAAACAAAAAGTATTCAGAAAAGGATAAAGAGTAATAGATGTACCTTTTATACCTGAGACAAATTTATTTGCATATTTCGCTTAGCAAAATTAAGCCGGGCAATCTTATGACGTTTCATTAATCTGATGCCGTTTTCATTTTTTGTCGACAGATGTTCGGTGCATCATTAAACATTCTCCATACCGTCGATTTAGAAATTTTTGTTATGATTATAGCAGCAAGTTGACTACAACTTAGTGCAGTGTTGATGGGTTTTTGTATAATTCTCCTACATTCGCGACATGAAAGACGAAGTCATGAGACGAAATGTATTAAATTTTTCAGCAAGTTTTCATCAATTTCACTCCATTCTCTGACAATAGCATTTTTCAAGGTTTCCACCAACTCGTACTGCCTGTTTTCTTTGTAAACCCGACGGACCAGAATACCCCAAAGATTTTCGATGGGGTTCAAGTCGGGTGAGCAAGCTGGCCAAGACAAAATTTCCAGTTTTCGCTCTGAAAACCATTTTTTTGTCTCTCGACTTACGTGGATTGATGCGTTGTCTTGTTGGAAGACGAAGCTTTTTTTATGATTTCTGCTAAGAAAGGCCATTAAACTCATCTGGAGTACATCAGCGTACCCTTTGCTATTAATTTTGCTGGAAGTGAACTGTATTTCCAAGCATCCGGATGAGCAAAATGCCCCCAAAGCATAACGCTACCACCGCCGAAGTTCCTCTTAGAAAAATATATGGGTTCCTTGCTTAAATCGTGCCAATAACCTCGGAACCCATCTGGACGATCCAAATTAGATTTTTTTTTTTATCGGAAAAAATTACCTGAAAATATTTTTTCGTATAAAAAAACCAACTTTTTACAAAACAATTTTCACTCACATTTATCCAATTCGTTGCCATATGTTTTTGAGCAAAAAGGAGCCTTGCATCTTTATGGCGTTTCGTCAAACGTGGAGCAGATCTTAGTTTTGAAAATTTTAAGTTGGGGCTGGTGTGCAAGATGCGCCAGACCGTTGATCTGTAAACGGGAACCCCAGCAACGTTAACCGAGTCATGCAAGTTTTTTTGGGAATTACAGTTCTCAAAATATGGCGGACTGCTTGGTCATTAATCTTGTATTTTTTTTTCACAACGCTTGTTTTTGCCATATCCCTCCGAATTATTGAAAAATTTTAAAACAAAGTTCTGACTGCGATTAATTTTGCGCGCAATTTCTCTTAATCCAAAGTTTTCTTCCAAAAAGGCTAAAATTTTCCCTTTTTCTACATGGGAAAAAACTGAGACCACGTGGCATTTTAAGAAAAATTTTATTTTTTTAACTAATTAATTTAAAAACAGCTTCTCATACTCTGAAGACCACGCGATAAATGACAAACTTTAGAGTGGTTTTATATGTACTTATGAAACAGAGCGAATATTGTTTTTTTTTACTCTCAAAAGTACCGTTAGTGAAATATGAAGTCGAGTTGAGGAGAATTTAAGTTCTCTCTCAATTAAGTGTTAATTTGAGTAAAACACTATAATACCCTACAACCAGTCATTTAGGAAATATCAACAAATCTTGGAAGGTTTTATAAATATGAAACAAACCTTATCATTTTTCTTAGTCTTTGAATTGAGGCTTACATGTTAACAGTTGCCTGGGTTTTGGAGTTGCCTGTTGGTTTAAGGATTAGTGCTGGATTTTTCCTCAGTGTGAGGGGTCTGAAAACATTCAACATTTTTTCATGGTGTACTGGTTTTGGGGTTATCTGTATATATGGTATACGGCTTATTACTTTTCACCTTCTACGGTTTAAGGATTATAAACCTCTCTTATTGCTTGGACTAGTGTGTTTTATGTAACCGCTTTATGTAACCTTGATTTGACACGGCCTATTGGATTTATGGGCGTCTCTGCTTCTGTAATATCTTGCTTAGAATAGCAGGACAGATATTTGATTTAACATTACCTTAAGCTTTTTATATGAGCTTTATTTTTTTATTATTCTTGTAATAATATGGGGTCTTCTCTCTGTGGGGCTATTTTTCTTTTTTTTTTTTTATTTTGGTAAATTGACATGTTGAAATGAAAAAATAGTTATGAAGAAGAAACATTTTTTTTTCAAATTTCCAAATTTGTAAGCTCTGTTGATGATTATTTAATTGTTAAGAAGAAAGATTTTTCAAATTTCCCATTTTATGTATCCTGTTGATAATTGTTTAATTAGTTAAGTGTTGAAATGATAAAAATTTTTATAATATAATAAAAACTGGTAATTTTAGCCCTTGAAAGGACTTTGACCGAACTTCTTATGATCAAATTTTTATTTTAATTTCATTTTTCTGCAAGAATTGAAGTTGTTCAAGTAGGTGCTCTATAACAATTATCAAATTTCAAATTAAACAGCGATTTGAAATCAACGAACTTGATTCAATAATTTTCCGTCCTTATCATGTGTTTGCCACTAAAACTCTCTATAACAGACATAAAATTTAAGAATTAATTCTGAATTTGGATATTTCGATCATAAAAATTTGAACAAGTTTCAAAATGTTGGTTCTATTTTTAAATCAAACAAAATATTCTATCTAAGGTATCAGAAATGGTACCGAAGATAATTTTCTCAATTTGCATTAATCAAATATTTCTGAACAACACCCTGTCTAAAAGTGTATTTTTAACATACCAGCTGAGGACCACGAACAATCGTTTCAAATATGCCTACTTAGACCATCAAATTGTTTTATGAACTATCTGGCATGCCAAGATGTGGATTATCCACATTGGATTATTTCCCGGCGCATCGAATTGGCCAGTTTTCAAAATAAGCATTTTCGCAGCAAAAAAAAAAAAATGTGTGTCTTCAAACCCCATTCAATACACTTTCGGGAAATTTGGACACAAGTTTTGGGTTGTACTGACATTGTTGTAATGAACTTTTTCCAACGTTTGAATAGTGTTTCAAAACATTTTCGGTTTTGATGGTGATCAGCTATGGGCAGAGAGCGGTCTGGGAGCGTTGAGCGTAATTATTGAGAGCAAGGGCTTATTTAGAAACACAAAACGCAACAACAAACCAAAAGCAAAAGGCAAACACAGAAACAATACCGAAGCTTTAATATATATAAAGCTGAAAATCGGCTTGGTATATGGACGACCCTTCAGGGCTATAGTAATATACGAAATGGCAAACTGTCATCGGGTTAAAGATCCCGATATCAATATTTACCAGAAACAAAAATATTAAGGGAGACATGATATTTTTAAAAAATTCTTTTCGATTAGCGCTGTCTGCCACTGACCACGGTCAAGCGGATTAATATGGTAAGGTTGTTTGGCCAAAGTATTTGAATTATCAAAGAAATAAATAAATTTTTTTTAATTATTTTCCAAATTCTTTCGAATAGGAACTCTTTTTTAGGTTCATTTTTTCAAATTATTTAAATAAATTATTTCAATTTTCCTTTTCCAATTTTTATTTTTGTTTTTTTTTTTTTTTGTCAACCATTTTTTTTTTTTTTTTTTAGCTTTGAACCAAGGATTTCAGGTGCATACCTATTCAGTCAAGTCTACCTTGGTTCGAAATGGGGTGATAGATTAATGGGAAGGAAAAGGCAATCCAGTGAAACACGTGTAGGATGTTCTACGCTTGGTGGAAAGCCAAAGAAACATGTGAATTTGAATCAGAGGCAAGTGTTATGCCTTTACTTCAGTCAATTCAAGTTATAAGGCAATCCTCATCCACAAACTGCTCTACCAGCAACTACAACTTCAAGTCGTAAATATTGATAAATTTTTTATTTCAGTTGATTAGAAATGAGGATAGAAAATGGTTTAAAGCGAAGGACCATGGCCTGGCCGGGAATCGAACCCGTGACCTCTGGGGAAGCAGTCAAGCACGCTACCTACTCGACTACCGAGGCCACCAATAGAGTATGTTAATAAAGAAAACAACTAACAACAACAATAATTCTGTATAGAGCAAATCACACCGCAGACTAGACTCCTGTTTAATTGGCCGCTACACCAACTCATCAGTAGCCTTGCGTGATTTTCGATGTGATCCACTCAGCTACTTAAGTCTTACTTATTCTGTCATTTTGCCGAGAAAAGTATCAGGAATTTTTTGACAGAGAGAACAAATCTTTCCATTAGAAACTAGAGTTATACATGGTTCTCCAAAAGGGACTTGACAATTTTGAATTAAATTTCTGAACGCACCCTTTCACTAATCATCAAACTGTCACTGCCAATTTGTTCAGTAAACTCAACATTTTCATCATGGTAAAGTACACGAGCGAACAACGTCTGTAAATTTATGATGCGCCAAGACGTAAATTTCATCGCAAAACCATCTTCAGTGACGAAGCTCATTTTTGGCTCAATGGGTTCGTCAATAAGCAAAATATACGTTATTGTCCGGGTGAAAATCCACATGCGCTTCATGAATCACCACAAAAATAACTGTTTGGTGTGGTTTGTATGCCGGCGGCGTTATTTGACCATATTTTTCGTCGACGATAAAGATCGTAACGTTACTGTGAATGGCCATCGTTATAGCGCCATGATTACCGATTATTTTTGGTCGGAATTGGAAGATATGGACTTGGAAGACATGTGGTTCCAACAGGACGGTGCCACAAGCCACACATCACACGTTATAATCGATTTATTGAAGAGTTAGTTAGATAAGCGTGTTATCTCAAGAAACGGTCCAGTCGATTGGCCGCCTCATTCGTGCGATTTAACGCCTCTCGACTATTTTCTTTGGGGCTACGTCAAGTCATTGGTCTATGCCAACAAGTCGACGACGTTGGAAGAGCTCATAGCCAACATTGAACGCGAAATAGCGGCCGTTTCGGCCGAAATGTGTGGCCGAGTCATCGAAAATTGGGTCAAACGAATCGACCGCTGCATACGTGCCCGTGGTGGCCATATGAACAAAGTCGAGTATCATTCATAAATGTTTTGATTGAACTTCAAGCCGATAATAAAGTTTTTGAAATATCTCAAAGGGTTTGCGTTTTATTTAAAAAAAAGTTGTCAAGTCCTTAATGGAAAACCCTATACTTTCAGGTATATTTTCAGGCATGGCCTTAATTATATCCATTAGGGCGGGTCAAATTTTTTATCGATCAAGCGTATAGCAGAAACGTAATTTTTGATGAATTCTAGAAAATTCTGAGAAAATTCTAAAATCAATCCCAATATCGAGCATATCGAGGTCAAAATTTGTGTATGGATTTCATAGTTTTATATAAAAATACTCTAGAATAGTCCAAAAATGGCAGCGCATATTATTGATTTTGGGCGTGTTGAAAAGAAAATTTTCTCTCCGAATCTGAAAGCTCTCCAAATCTGAATTTATTTGAAAAATATTTTGGCTTTTAAACCAAATTTTGCCAGCCTGATATTTAAAAATTGCCAAAAATATAAAAATCATCGTACAAACGTTTTGATAATTTTTAATTTTACATTTGGATTCTTCATTTTTACTATTATATTACATTCTTCACATTTTAGTATTTAAAAAGTAAAGAAAACTGGAAGTAATAACCTCAGCTATACGAGTTCTTTCATACAAAAAATGTATCCCTTGACGATTTGGTTGGAATTTGTTGCGATAGAGAAATAAGCAATACTGGTACCTACGAAGGCTTGAAATTGCTCTAGAAAAATCATTACATTGGTTTCCTTGCTTAAAAAAAAAAAAATAAATAACTGGCCATTTCAGCCCTTGAAAGGACTTTGACCTAGCTTCTTATGATCAATTGTGTTGTGCGTGTTATTAAGTTTGTACACAATTGACCGAGAACTGGACCTACATGCTTAACGCCGACTCCGAACGGCGATGAACGGAATGTTCTCGTTCTCAAGAAGCTTTACATGGCATTTTGATTACTCTCTGAGGTTTGCCATTGTCTGCATAGAGGTGGCGGCCGTACAGAAAAATTAATTTAATTCAAATAATTTTCACTCGCTGCTGGGGTTCGAACCTGGGTCTCCAGGTTCTTTGACATAGCGGCCACGCACTTTAACTAACTACGCCACGGACGCCACGGTTTGTTTGCTTGCTGCATTTTAATGAACTACCTTTCCGCCACTTGTTTGGTGTATTAGAAAAGTCGACTACAAGCGGACCTTGAACTGCTAGCGGGGATTTGACAAAATTAATTGAAACCTGTGAACAGGTAGTTTTATACTAATTTTAAAATAATTGGACTTTATTTTAAGTCAAACCACTTTTTGTTATAGATTGTATCTGATTTTCAACCCATTTTGTTTGGAAATATGCCTCTACCGTTAAATACTAAAGACGAACACGGTCTTTCCACAGATGTGAAGTATCTGTATCGACTACCAAGGGCGTAGGCAGGATGAAAATTAGGGGGGGGAGCCAAGACCTTATAAATTTCTTTTTACCATATCTTTCATATCTTTATCATATCTTTTTACCATATCTAGCTTCTAAGAAAAAGGAAAAACCACATATTAAAAGGAATTACATACAGAAACTACTTTCAAAGCTTACAGAAAATCTCAGGCAACTGACCCCTCCCCCTCTTCCCTCCATGGCTACGCCCTTATCGACTAGCCAAAGCCGTGTCTGAAGGTTTCTGTCGCGCAGATTTAGCCAACATGAAACCCGGGAAAATAGTTCATTCTCGTTGGCTGACCAAAGCTAGTAGACTTTTGCGACTATACGTAACTATTTGCCATCAACAAACTTAAAAACTCTAGCAAACTATATTATGAAAGTTTATGTACCAATGGACTTTAATGTAAAGTATTATAGTTCTGTTGTCGACGGCAGTGCACTGTTAGCAAAATTTATACGGTCAACGCAATATTTGCCAGCACACCTTAGGGATAACGCTGTAGTTCAAAATAATGCCTATTTCGGTCATCCAGAGAATGTTTTATTGGCAATGCTCTTTGATGATAGAAAACCGGTTCGCGAAAAAGCAATCAAGAAGATTTTGTATTATCGAGATAAGCTTTATGATCCAACAGTATTAAGGACTTATAAAAAGCATAGCATTAATTTTGATTGCTCAGACTATGTTGATTTGATAAACATAGATGATGACAACATTTTATCCGAACTTCCATTCACCACAAACATTCCATACGAGCACATGCTAAGTTATCTAGAGTTTGAAGATCCGCCGCTGCCAGACCCACAAATTCCATTGCATATTCAGGAAACTAAGTAACGATTTGTTCAGTTACTTTCAAATGTTTCGCGACGCGTAATTGAAAAAAATCGAGACGTTGTTATGTCAGTAGCTGCAAAAAGTCGACATAAAATACACCGCATTGAGAGCAAACAAGACTTAAAAGTCTAAATTTATACTTTTTGGACTGATTGAATAAAAGATTTTTTGTAAATTTAAATCGTTTTATTTTTGACAATATTAAAATATTAGATTGGCATTATTTGGTTTAAAAGAAAAAATATTTTTAAAATGAATTCAAATTCGGAGACCTGGCGACAAGTTCAAAATCTATGATATACGCTGCCATTTTTGGACTATTCGTCAGAATTTTTATTTAAAATATACAGTTGTTTTTTAATTCACATACAAGTTTTGACCCCGATATGCGCGATATTGGGATTGATTTTAGACCTATGGTTTCTTGGGGAAATTTTCTAAGAATTCATCATAGATTTCATTTCTGATTTACGCATTTTTGGTTTTTTCTCATCCGAACAAATTGAATTGATAATATGCATCTTTCGAAGATCGATCACAATTTTTACTACTAACAGAGCTTGTAGTTGTATTTCTTTATTGATATTCTTCCTTTTCCACAATTTCGTTTAGGCTTGAGCTTGGTTTGCTGATACTATATACCTTCCCGGTGTGGAGGTATTTCTTGAACACTTTGTTACTGTGCTAAGAACACAACTAATCAAATTTTCATGTATAAGTTGCCTGCCTCTACCAGAAAAACCTTGGTTTTATTTTAATGTGTATTTTTTTTTTCATTCAATTATATTAAGACTAATTTTTGAGCTCGAGGCCAAGTAGGTATGTTAATGAAGAGAACAACTAACATTTTTAGTTTTTTTTTTTAATTTTTTATAATTTATTTTTTAATATTTTATATCATCGATATAAAAAATAACCGTTATTTTCAATTATATCTTACTGTTTTACAAATATTTTAACTAACAAATAAAGGGGCATAGAAGAAACTGTACAGTTTGTTTCAAATTTTGGTGTTTAAACAACATCATAGATTGAAGGCTTTTTCCAAATTTATCAATAACTAAATAATAACAATATCAAAACAACAAATTCTGGTATTAATCCGCCTCTAATGTGTTTATCTTGTATGCTGCATGTCAAATGTGTCAATTGTCTGACTTCGATAGCAATTGCCAGAAATACATGATTATGATGTCAAAATCTTGTTCCATACCACCCCAAAAAATTACCAAAAAATCAAAAAAATTTAAGACTTCACAAAAACACAAAAAAAACCAACACAAAAAAAAACAACTCGGCAAACTTTTCACTTGACCATTTTGTCCACTATTATCTGCAGACAATCTATGCAGCACGACTACGAAGAACAATTCCATTGTCTGCTGAGGAAAACTACCCTCGGGGAATACTCAGCATCATCTCCAAACATCAACTAAGATGGCATCAGTGAGTAAGGAATTCAATGAAATAACTACGACTTCGAAATCACATCGAAATTCAATACAAAACGAAGCCAATTGCAAGGTTATTTTGGTCGAATGTTGTTTCCTGGTGCTGTCTAGTGCAAAACAGTGCAAAAGTCGAAAAACAGAAAAAAAAATCAGTTTTCTCGAGGGTGCTTGACAATAAATTTATGACATTCATTAGAACGTCAGATTAAGAAATTTTTGAATTTAAGCAGCTGACGGCGTGCTAGCTTGAATGTTGTTGTTGTTTGATTTTTTGTTGTGCTAGAGTAGATTTCCGTGTACAAGTTGACTTGAGGTCGATTACCACAGCAACAAGAGCGCAAGGACAACAACGAAATAAGGAAAAAAAAAATAAATAAAAATTGTTTAAATTGCTTTGTGTTGCATACTGTGTGGCGCAAGATTTGTAAAAAATTCAAAATTATTGAAAGTCACTTAAATGTGGCAGCAGATGTGCGTTTAAATATCTGGCTGTGAAGCAACCAACCGGACCCCATCCATGCTTAGAGCTTCGCTTCCCCAATAATTCCAGCCACAAAAATTTCTTGAAATTGTTTTTGTTGCTGCTGTCACTGCTGTTGTTGTTCTTGTTGTTGTTGTTGTTGTTGTTGTTGTTGTTGTTGTTGTTGTTGTTGTTGTTGTTGTTGTTGTTGTTGTTGTTGTTGTTGTTGTTGTTGTTGTTGTTGTTGTTGTTGTTGTTGTTGTTGTTGTTGTTGTTGTTGTTGTTGTTGTTGTTGTTGTTGTTGTTGTTGCTGTTATTTTCTTGTTGTCGTTATTGTTGTTGTTCTTCTTCGCCTTAGATGGCGGTTATTTTACATTTTATATAATTAAGTACGCAATGTTGGCCAGAGCACTCGATGGATTTGCCTTTTGCGTTAAACACGCTGCCAGCGTCAGTAACAACAGCGACAACAACACCAACAACAACAGCTACAATAAGCTGTCACTTACCGTTGGGACAAGTGGCAGGATTTATATGCGTACGCAAAACAAACGACCACCACAGGACATGAAAAACGCTTAAACCAGAGGAATCAGAGAGATAAAAGCTCGCCAGAGGGGCTCATACCAATCTTTGTACGTTTGCGCGCGTGTGTGTGTGTGTGTGTGTGTGTTTGTGTATTTGTTTATTTGCTGTTGGTTGGGTTTGTAAGCATCTCCTTCTTCCTTAAGCCTTGAAGTGAAATGTTTGTCTAACATTGCACTGCTTGCCGCTGAACAATGACGCCGCGTTTTGGTCGCCTTGGTCTTCGCGGTCGCCGTTTGTTGTCCTCATCACCGTCATCGCCATTTGGGACATGTTCGCTTACATATTCAATGGATAACTTTTGTTGTTCTTTTGCTGCAACCTTAACGATTGAAGCGTATAAAGCTAATCAACCCAAAAAGCACACCCAAACCTGAATCCGTAGACCACATCCGCTGCCATCTCCACCGCACTCAAAGCAACACATGCAAATTGTCGCCAAGTCACTGCGTGCCAACAACATATTGTTGTGCTAGCTTTACTTGCTGTTAAAGCAAACCTTTGCATTTCTGACAATGTCCTGATTGTCCTGTTTGTAGATAAGAACATTTAATGCCTAGCTCTTGACTTTAATCACTGAATTTATAGCTCCATTGAGAATGTGTGGAATTGCTTAAAGGCAAGATGGTGCAGTAGTTAAAGGAAGTTGAGTGCAAAAGAAGTGTTGATAATTGTCAACAATATAAATATTTGATTCATGAATTTTACAAAATTTTTTAAAAACAAAACAAAAAATATTATAATATGACTGCAGTTATGTCAGTCGGCACACGAGTGGATTTGATATTCATATAAAAAACATCAACCTGTAACAAAAAGACAAACACTGACTGCTTCTAAGTGTACAGTTTTAGTGGTTTATCAACCATTAGTTGTAAATCAAACCAAAAATCGAAAAGAGTACTGTACAACATTCGGCTCGGTTAGCTCTCAATAGAGTGAGTCAGGGGCGGTTCCAGGAATATATTTCGGGGGGGGTTTCAAAAATATTTATGTACGTTATATATATAAAGGGTAGTTAAATTTTAAAGGCCGATGTTGATTTTGAATAAAACACAAATTATTAAGGAAATTATTGTCGTTTCTTTTTATTTTGATAATATTGGTATGGTTCAATTATGCATGGAACAAAATATCGGCTAAATAACCTCTGCGACCTCGGCGGCACACCTCCATCCGATGGTCCAAATTTTCGATGACGCCGAGGCATAAGTGAGGTTCTATGCCGTTAATGTGCCGAATTGGCGGGGTGCAATAAGGCCAACGGCAATAAGGCCGAATTGGCTTTATTTCCTTTTCAAAGGGAAATAAGGCCGAAATTGTGAATTTGGTTTTATTTCCATTGGAAAAGGAAATAAAGCCTAAAAAAAATTTAGCAAAATGGTAATAAGGCCGAAAAATAATTTTTGCAAACTAAGGATTATTTTATTATTTTTAATAAAAAGTACGCACCCTGTAGTCTGTTGTTTGAAAAGTTACTGGACTCAGCGTAGGTACTCAATTTGCAAGAGAACAGTTGCCATTGTCAACCTCAATGTGCTTGTTTTCGTATCAACGCCAAAAATTTATTAGTAGTAGTTCAATAGTGAAGGTGAAGAAGTTTTAATATTATAAGGAATGAGCGCCGCAGGCAAAAAATTTTTATTAAAAATCGCGGCAATTTATTATAAACCTGCGGCGCTCATTCTTTATAATATTAAGGCTTCATTAAAAATTTTAGTAAAAATCGCACATATTTTATAAATTTTCATTCATAACTTTTACGTTTATATTTTACATTTTTTTCTCGACCACTTACAAAAAGATGTATGTTGTTTAGCATTTAAACGATCATATTTTTCGCTATAAACGGATATATATTTCTATTATTAGAATAAGATATCCTAGTTTTCTCAATAAAAAAATATGTAAATTTTTCAGACTTTCACGATTTTTATCTCCTAAATCATTTGAGACCTACCTATTTTTTTGCAGCATTAGATTTAGAAGTTCCATACACATTTAAAAAACAAACAAAAAAAAAAAAAGAAGCGTGTACCTAGAATGCAATTATTCCAAAATATGTACATTTTTCAAACTTTCACGATTTTTATCTCCTAAACCATTTGAGACCGACCTTTTTTTGCAGCATGTGCATTAGGAGCTCCAAATGCACATTTAGAAATAAAAAGAAAAAATGAGCATGGGCCCTAAAGTACAATTATTCCAATACTTTATATCTTTAATTTTTCATTAAATAAAACTAAAAAACTTATTTTATGGCGTTTTCATATTGGTTCCTTTTAAAGGGAAATAAGGCCAAATTGGCTTAATTTCTTTTTCAAATGGAAATAAGGCCGAATTCGGCCTTATTGCCGTTGGCCTTATTGCACCCCCCCGCCGAATTATCTCATCCTTTAGCTTTTGAATTGTTGCTGGCTTATCGACGTACACCTTTTCTTTCAAACAACCCCAAAGAAAAAAGTCCAACGGTGTCAAATCACATGATTGGTGGCCAAATGACATCGCCACCACGTGAGATAACACGGCCATTGAATTTGTCGCGCAAAAGAGCCATTGTTTCGTTAGCTGTGTACCAAGTGGCACCGTTCTGTTGAAACCACATATCGTCCACATCCATATCTTCCAATTCGGGTCATAAAAAGTTCGTTATCATCTCACGCTACCGAACACCGTTTACAGTAATTGCCTGACCAGCCTCATTTTGGAAAAAAATACGGTTCGATGATGCCGCCAGCCCATAAACCGCACCAAACAGTCACTCTTTGTGGGTGCATTGGTTTTTCGACAATCACTCTTGGATTATCATTCGCCCAAATGCGGTAATTCTGCTTATTGACGAATCCACTGAGGTGAAAATGTGCCTCATCACTGAAGATGATTTTCTTCGAAAATTGATCATCCACTGTTGCCATTTCTTGCCACCATTCTGACCGTGTAAATGCAAGTCTTTATGCATAATGTTCATCAATGACGAACGTGAGAGGTGCAATTGTTGGGCACGACGACGAGTTGAGGTGGACGGCTCTTCAGCCACACCATCGCGAACAGCAGCAATATTTTCTGCAGTACGAGCATGCACTGGTGTTTTCACATCTCCTACAGACCTGGTTTGTTCAAATTTTTGCACGATTTTTCCGATTGTACGCACATTTGGACGATTAAATTGACCGAAAAAATCACAAAGTGCTCGATATGCATTTTGATTTGAAAGCTAATTTTCATAATAAGCCCGAATAACTTTAACGGTTCAAATTGAGTTAGTCTGAAATTGAGAAATGTCAAATGAAATGCAGAAAAAAAGTTTAGGTGTGGTTTATATTCCACATCGGCCCTTAAAATTTAACCACCCTTTATATACATTAGAGCGGGATAATTTTTTTTTTAAAAAATCTTAGGATTGGGAAGAAACCGTTGGTCTAAAATCTATTTCGAGCCACTGGTTTTTCAAAAGAAGGTTATAATTTGTGTTTTGCTGCAATATGTGAAAAAATTATTCCACTTATTGGAAAAAACTTTGCTACGAAAAAAATAGCCATCCACATTTCACTCCATATTAACTCCATATTCACTCCATATTCACTCCATATGATTGTGTGGTGCTCAGGATTATTTTTTGTGTTAAATACCACAAGCTGACGCTGCGGTAAAGATAATTATAATAATAAAAGTTATTTCTCTGTTTATTTGACCCGAATACAAATCTAAAAGGCCAACATAAAACCAACATCAAAATAAATAAAAACTACAAAAACCGGAATTTTTCTCCATTACTGTATAAAAAGGAATTTTACGTCAAACTACAAAAACCGGAATTTTTCTCCATTACTGTATAAAAAGGAATTTTAAGTCTACACTTCCGATACTATCGAAACTGTGGGTTTTTAAATTAAGACTGTGCGGTGTTTGGATATATTTTATCCAAAAAATGCGGTGTTTTTGTGATTTCAGGTTAAGATTGTATGTGTGACTGTTTACAGCTACAGGCGCAACATCGCAAAAACAAACAAAAACTGGAACAGAATTCAGTATTTTAGCAATACGTGTAGAAACAGCTACAAACGTTTACAGCATAGGGGTGTGAATATTTAAAGTAAATTATAAAAAACCAATTTTTTTTCTTTTTGGTACTCTTAGCCCACATAATAAACATCAGTACATCACATTTAAATACAGGTTCTTTTAGAATTTCGGGGGGGTTTGAACCCCCAAAACCCCCCCCTGGATCCGCGCCTGGAGTGAGTACAGAATTTGCTGACAATGCACAAGGTTTGTATAACCACAGAAGGGTAGATTGCAGTGCTGCATGTCTTCACTCTCAATAGAGTGTGTACGGAATTTGCTGATCAGATTACAGTGCTGCATGTTTGGAATACAGTGTGTTCACCAAGAAATAAAGAGTACACAGAGTATATTTCTGTATAGCATTTATTTTCCTTTAATGTTTTCGATATAAAATTCTACATATCACATAGTTTTATGATATATTATGACGGCATAGGATGATAGTATGGGATGATGCTATGGTATTATGATATGATGATCATGAAATGATGGTATGGTATGGTATGGTATTGTATGATGGGTTTAATGTGCTTGTATTACTCTGAAGTTGTTTTTATTTGTCGTAATACTATTAAACTTTTCGAAATTATATTTAAACAAATTTAATCTACTCTTGTTATTATATGAAACCAGTCGATTCGAATGAATCTTGTAGCAAACGCAGATACGAAGTATTACCTAGTGTCAAGAAAAAAACATGCCCAGTGTCTTGAAAACTACGTCACTGTTGACAACATCTCCTTCAAGGTTGTTAGGGACTTCGTCTACCTGGGATCCACCATAAACTCTTCCAAAGATATCAGTATTGAGATAAGACGAAGGATCACTCTTGCCAACAGGTGTTACTTTGGGCTAACTAGGTAATTGAGAAGCAGAACCCTCTCTCGACGAACAAAACTCACGCTCTATAAGTCACGAATCATGTCCGTCCTATTATATGCAGCACAAACCTGGAGACTTCGAGAGAAAGATCCTTCGTAAAATCTTCACTCCAATCTGCGTCAATGGCGAAAACCGAATTTGATGGAACCACGAGCTGTATGAGCTGTAATCTGACATCGACATATTTAAGCGCATTAAAATCGAGCGGCTCCGCTGGCTAGCTCATGTTGAGCGAATGGAAAACGACGCTCCAGCGAAAAAATATTCGATTCGGTTCCGGTGTTCCGGTCAACGCAGAAGAGGACGCCCACATCTTCGTTGGAAGGATCAAGTGTTGGAAAACCTGACTTGATATTTACAACTGGTACCAGCAAGCGCAGAACAGAAATGGCTGGCGCAATTTCGTATACGAGGCCAAAAACGATCTACGGTTGTAAGCGCCAGATAAGTCAGTAAGTAAGTCTTGAGGTCCCGGAAAAACCCGTACGGTGTTACGTCAATGTTCCAGTATTTTATGGATTTATGCATAGCGCTAATGTAAATTTTAATGTACCACACAAACGCAAAAGCAAAAAATTAAAACTAAGACAAGGCAGATATTATAATAACGATCCAAATCCAAGCAAGGATTAAAACAAAAATTAGAAAAAAATATAAGGACAAGGATTTTTTAACGATTAAGACCAGGAAAATAAAACGATTTACCCTTAAATAAATTTTGGGGTCTGACTAGACTCTTTTTGGTTTTATTCCAATTTTTTTTTATACTTCTACTTTTCGTATCGATTTCATATTTCACAAATTCCTAGAGAAACATTTTTCTAAATAACTTTATAAAAAAATATTTTTCAAAAATACAGGATGAGCCCTGTTTTTTAAAAAATTAAAATTCTAATCATAATCGCAACGTTGGGGTCCAGCCAGACCCTATGGATTTTGTAAGAATATATTTTGGAATTCCGCTTTTAGTTTCTTTGTTGTTTTATGTTAGTTGATTACCAGAAGTGTTGCCATATGCAGTATGTTTAGCAGTGTTACCATATGGTCAGCCATATATCGGATTTCTTACGATTTTTGGACGGGAATCAGACTATCTGATATTTGCCCATAATTCTTCAATATGTTATGATTTCATAAAAAATAAATCCGATCCGATTTCACATACATTTTTTTCATATATATGTATATGCATGGTGGCCGTGGCGCAGTGAGTAGAATGGGTGGCCCATGCGACAGAGAACCCTGGTTCAATTCTCACCAGACACAGAAAGATTTTTCAATTAAATTAATTGTTCTGTTCGGCCGTCACTTATATGGCAGATAATGGCAAACTTCAGAGAGTAAGAACGACATGTGATGTTGTTATAATAAATAAACTACCATTTTCATAAAATGTACATCATACATTTATACATGAAATTGTATTTTTCTTGTTAAGTGTAATATACAATTGAAAATATATTCGTTGTTGTTTTTCAGAATTTCTCAAATCAATACAGAATTTCACAATTTCTTTTGTTTTTTTAGCTTTGAACCAAGAATTTTAGGTGTAAAAGCTATTCAGTCAAGTCTAACTTGGTTCGAAATGGGGTGATAGATTAGTGGGAGGAAAGGGGCAATCAAGTGAAACATGTGTACGATGTTCTAAGCGTGA
Organism: Pherbina coryleti; assembly: GCA_943735915.1. Classification (NCBI taxonomy): domain Eukaryota; kingdom Metazoa; phylum Arthropoda; class Insecta; order Diptera; family Sciomyzidae; genus Pherbina; species Pherbina coryleti. The sequence continues at coordinate 47,052,284 of OX030951.1, read as the reverse complement.
TGGAAAGACATAGACACATGTGAATTTGAATCTGAGGCAAGTGTTATACCTTTTACCTCAGTCTTCTCAAACTTCTCTACCACCAACTACAACTTCAAGTCGTAATAAATTGATGACCTTTCAATTTCAATTTATTATAAATGACGAAAGAAAATTGCAAATGCGAAAGATTAAAGCGTAGGACCATGGCATGGCCGGGACTCGAACCCGGGACCTCTGAGGTAGCAGTCAAGCACACTAGCTACTCGACTACCGAGGCCGCCACCATCGCAGTAATGAGCCACATACTATAAAACCATTAGCAAGCCGATTAGCTATAGAAGGATTCCTTGTCAGACCAATTTCGGAATGATTCAGATATGCATCTATTTTTGATATTAATGCATTTTTTTTTTGTTTTTTTCAGACAACAACGGTCCAAATGTGTTCCAGTAAGACCAACGCTTTGGAAAAAAAACGTAATTATCGGTTATGCCATGTCAATGATAAAGCCCAGCCTAAAACTCGTATCTACTGCAGACCCTGTTTGGCACCAGCATTCCACTTGCTCTTACAAATGTTTTAAATGCACTCGTATAAACAATTAAAAAAATTAAATTAATACGTTTTTCATTAAAATTGTTACACTTATGTGTATATTCGTACATCTCAATTATGAATTTTACATATTCTAAATAAAACTATCAACAATATTCTGAAATTTTTCATTGAAACTCATACAAATATGTATGGGGTCTGGCTAGACCCCTGCATTGTTAATGTGACAACTAAAGTGGTCAACACACGAGGGTTAAGACAATGGCTTGGACAAGAATTAGAAAAAGAATTTAGACAAAATTAAAAACAAGAATTATGAATAAGATTGGGACAAGAACTTGGACATGGATTAAAACAAGAATTTGGGCAAATATCAGGACAAGGAGTTAGAAAATTATAAGGTAAAACATACGAGCAAAAAAAAGGTTTATGACAATTTCAAGGATAAGGGAAAGAATACGGAAAAGAACAAGGACGCGGGTAAAGATATGTTGTCACGTCATAACCTACGGATGTATCCATGAAACAGCCATCTGCATCTTTTTTTTTATAGAAAACTTATTGTTTAATTGTTTTGAGTTTCATGTTGCGCTCTATTTTTACAAAAAAAAAAAAAAAAAAAAAATAAAATATTTATAATTTTGACATGTGAAAATATTTTTTATTCAATGAATTATGAAATTGTAATAATTTTTATTTTTAAAACAGAAAATATCTTGAAAAAAAAATTTTATGAAAATTTTATCCACGTTATATGTTATAATTGAAAATGATTAATAACAAAAATAAGAAAAAAAAAAATTAAAAATAAAAAAGACTTCCTTTTTAAAATTAGGTAACCTTAGAGATTTTCAAATTGCGAAATGGGGACAAGGAGCTCAAAACATCTGACAGTCCTGGATATAACAAGCAAAACTATGGGTTCGACCAAGGCGAAGTCATTGAAAGCAATGGCAGAGCTCAACGAGTTATATTTCGAATTGCTTCCACATCCACCGTACTGGCCTTATATGACCCCCAATAACTTTTATCTTTTTGCCAATCTCAGAAGATTGCTCACGGAAAAAATTTACTTCAAATGAAAAAGTTGAATTGAAATCGATACGTTCCCATTCGAAGAGTTGGACAAACTGTACTATGCAATAGGTATGAAATCATTGAAAGATCACTGGAATAAGTGTATCGCCCTTATGGGGGAGGGGGTTAGGTTGCATAAAAAACAAATGAATTTTATCAAAAATTAATTTCTTTATTTCATTAGATCAAGGACTTACTGAATAGCCTAGTATTTCAGTTTGAAGAGCTCGACCTTTTACAACGAAGTGCATCTATAAGAAAAATAATAAACTATGATTTATTTGAAAATTTTAAATGTAACCTTAAATAGTTTAAATACGATGTATTTATAAACCACGCATATAAAAAAAAAAACTACAAACGTTAGAATTATAAAATAAAGCCCAGCTGTGAATTCCCTTATTAACTAAAAATAGCATTGCGCGACTTCTAGTAAATTTTTTTATTTCATTGTTTCATTTGTTTAAGTTTAAAGTGTGCACCCCTCTACTTAATGTGCCCAAAAACAAAAAAAAAAAAAAAAAATTACACCCACTCAAGATGAAAACATAAAAATCCCAGCTACTTAACCTTGCAGTGACTTAAGGACTTTAAGCAAATCCGATGAGAAACATGTGAAAAAATAACACACGCTACGCAAACACATACACTCAACTGCAGCGATAGCAGCAGCCGCTAGGCAAAAGTAGCAACAATAACATGGTAAGGATAACACAACAAGGATATAAAAACTCTCTAAAGCTCATAACGACGATCTCATTAGCATAAAAAAAAACCTTAAGTAAGTAAGCAAAACGCCATTAAACAACGCTTTATGACTTAATTTAAAAAAAAAAGAAAGCCAAGAAAAAAAAACAAGCAAAAAAATAACAATTTATTATTGTGTGGGTACGTGTTTATATATGATTATGAATAAATCCCAGCGCAAATACACAAACGCACATGGGTTTATGATATGTAACCAGGAGGCTGGCACACATTCACACACTCACAGACACTCACACAAATACATACGTTTTTTACCAAAGCCAATAAAAGCAGCATTGCGACAATTTCGCTTGGCTCAATGCTCGTGTGTGCATGCAAGAAAAAGCATTGCATAATTTTGGGCGATATCAATTAAGTGCTCTTTTGTTAGTTGTAAATTTTATTTTTATGCTGAACTCATAAACTCAGATTCTGAAGAGGAATCCAAACGCACTTCAAAACGTTAAATTTTCCACTTCCCCCCTTTTCTTGAATATAAGCTTGAGTATTTTTCATATTCTAGAGCCCACTGTAATCGATATTGTAGAGTGAAGCTTAAATTCTTTCAACTTTAGCCTAGTTTTGTTTTTTTTTTTTTTTTGTTTTGCTGTATAACTCAACTTTCGCTGCTTGTTAAAGTGCGCGCGTTTGGTTCAAATTTAAAACACAAGCTTGGGCGCCAAAAAACTTATTTGTGGTGCCTAAAAGTTTAGAGACACTCTGAGCAAAGTTTTTCATTAACCTTGAAATAAAGTTTTGCCATAACTGGTAAAGACTACGCGCGCGCCCGCCATGTCGGAGAATACAAACTTCTCTCTAGGCTTTTCTTTAATATATTTTCTTATGCAGAGCACAAAAATTGCTGCATACTTATAGGCAGGGCAAGAAATTTTAAATCTTAAAGAAAAAGAGTGCTTGCATCCTCTTTTTGCCAGCTTTGCTTACTTAGCCATGTTAAGTAAACAGCTTATCATCTCAATAAAAGTATTTAACACAAACGTTTACTACTTAAGAAATGCCACCCAAAAAAAAAAAAAAACCGTCACAAATTCTTTCTTTCTACCTAACCCTTTTGGTCCACAAAACCTTTACCTTTCTTCAATTTTTGCCATTTTTCTGTGTCTTGCTGACTATTTTGTTGTTTTTGTTGTTGCTACGACTCAAATCACTTGTCTACTTAAAATTCTTTTACAACTAGTTCGGTATCATGCACTCAAAGGATGACTCAAAAGAAAGAAAAAAACCAAACACTGAATCCTTTAATCCTTGAAAATGGTATACAATTACCACCAGCGAGCAGTGGCATGGCTAGCTTACAACAAAAACAACTTTTAGATGTCATGCGATACCGCTGGGCACGAAAGTTGAAGTGACCCTTTTGCAAGACAATCCTGCCTGCGTGTGCTGGGTGCAAAAAAGCCAAAACTCAAAGACGTTATGTTTACACTTTCAGTTATAAGACGCCTTAGAGAGAAAAAGTCTAAATTTGGGGCACGCAGCCCGCTAAAGGGTTGTGCCAACACAATTTTTTCTTAACTTTTTTTCACATCTGCATTCGTTATTTTGGTAATAAATCAAATTTGCATCTCATTCAACATGTTATCTTTTTGCCTTTTTTTCCTGCTTAAGACAATCGAAAGAATGTCTCGGCAAATATTTGGCCAAGATTTGCATATTTGAGCATAAGACAACTATTGCTCTTTCTACGGAAACACAAACAAAATCAATAGAGTAGCAATTTTTCCATGACAATTCATATGGAAAAATCTTGATTGTAAGTGAACAATATCTCATTGTAATAAAATGGTTACAGAAAAATGCTCCACCACCACCACTACTTGTAGAAACTTGCTCATTATAGTCAGTGCTCAAATCAACAATTCTTTTATTAACTCTTAATTTCTATGCCCCCTACCACCTTCTAATTGTATTTCTTCGATTTTGATTGATTACATTATGAGTTGAGTTCGATTTTATTTCAGAGTAGCTCCACTTAGGCACGTTTTCTTACAAACGTCGTCCGTCAGTCACAGTGCTTTTAGATGAACTAACAACCTCCAACCACCAATACGCACTAATATGAAAATAATAATAACGGAATGTATTTGTTTTTATACTTTTTTTTTTTTTTGGTATTTTTCCCTAATGAAAATATACATTCTTTACGGTATTGCACCTTTCACTTTGTATAGAAAGCATATTTGTAGCGTCTTGTTCAACCACTTTGCTCATGGAGATTAAGTTATGATTTTGACAGTCTTAATGAGAGAGTGACATGGCGTTGGTGATGGTGCTGTTGGTTAGAAATGATGATTAATAGAGTTATTGCTGAGGTATTCCTTGGCGATTAATGTGGTATGAGGTATCTTAGCTGTTGGAAGCGAGGGGTTCTATGCTCCTTAAGGATAGAAAATTAACAAGTGAGGAATTCATAAGAATTCATTACTCAGGTTCAAAGTAATTCAAAGAAAGCAAGGAATTCAAAGTAATTCATCAAAATTTCAAGTGAAGTATCATCACGAGTGTGTTTCTTAACCCTTTGACGACTACTGGGACACCGGTGGTCCTTTTACTTTAGAATTTTTCCTGGAAAAACAATGCAATCGATTTTTTTACAAGGTATCATTCAAAAGAGAATGAACGTAACTTTCAGAAAGAACTTAATTGTCAAGGATTTTTGTTTTTAATTTTTTTTTTTTAAATTTGTTTTTATTTTTTTATTTTATTCGCTAAGGGGGAACCTTCAAAAGGCGCCACCATGCAGGCGGGAGTGTGGGATTCTTACGCACTAAACCTGAACATCCGCATTAAAAAGTCGTCCCTTTGTAAAACTCGCGGTACCGCCGCAAAGCATGACTACACAGCTGAGAACTGGATGGCATATAATCGTCGTTTAAAGGGTAAATAGACGTGAAGTACTCTACTCAGCCTACTGTGTTTTGTAAACGCTCAACTCTTTACAACTCTTCTGTTATGCTTTTAGCGAGGGTACTGACCACTGAAGAGTTGCGTTGCTTTTCAGGATTAGGGACACCAAGTTTTGTTGTGTCACAGTTTCCTCGAGACTGTTCGAAGCCTCAAGGCGAGCATTATTGAACTTGGGGCACTCAAGTAAAGCCTGATTTGCCTCTTTAATTGTATTTGAAGAGTAGGGTGAACAGTACGGATTTACCGCGTGCTTAAATTTGAACAAGTATACTCTAAAGCATCCATGGCCGCTCAAAATCTTTGTCAGATAGAAGTTCACTGAGCTGTGATTTCTTTCGCACCAATCGGCTGTCTCGGGATGAGCTGGTCTGTCCAGCGATCCTTCGAATATCTTTTCCAGCGGTCTTGCCACTCCAACATGCTTCTTTTTCTAGCAACTTTCTTGCAAATGGACGCGTTGTTATTGACCGTCAGAAGCGTCTCATCCACTAGAAGTTCAATGGGTACGAGCTTGCTAGGACTAATGCTGCATCTTTGGAAACTGTTCCGAAGGCACAACATACCCTGAGTGCGGCGAGTCTGTAAACAGATTCAATACCTCGCCGGTAAGACTTTGTCTTCATTGCTGAGGCTCATACCGTTGACCCATACATCACGATGGATTGTTCTACATTAAGGAGTAGTTTCCTGCGCGCTTGTTTGGGGCCTCACGTATTGGAAATTAGATCTCTGCATGAGTATGCTTTTTGCCTACTCCGATACAGTCAGTTGCTGTCGGATAAAAAGCTTGCTCTAACCTTTTTTCCCAAAGCTCTCGTATGTAAACATACTCTCACTCTATTTTATACGAGAGTAACAATACACTGCTGAACTTATAACAACAAGACCAGCTTCTTGCAATAAAAAGTAACGCAAACACTAGGTGCACTGAATATGAATACACATACACTGAATATTTTGCGCATTATTTTGTTATGAGCAAGAATCTTTTGTTTTACGAGTGACTTTCAATGGGATGCAAACAAAATATATGTAGACATGTACGATTAGTGAAGTATTAAAGAAATAAAACTTTTTGAACAGTTTTCCAAGAATTAATTGTTTTTATTAGAGTTTGTGATTCGTTTTTCAAAAATTATTATTATAATTTTCACAGCAGGAAACTTAAAAATATAGTTAAATGACAATATTAAATTATTGTTCAAGTCTAAATTTAATGAATAAGTTCAGATCAGTACTTGCAGTGTATGTGAGAATATGTTACGCGAGTTCACCGAATAGAAACAAAAATAACGCAAACCTCTCAAAGTTCAGATCAGTGCTTACAGTGTTTGTAAGCTCGTGCGCAGATTTGTTCTTCACTACACGACCCATGGTATAATAATACAAGGTAGCATTGAAAACATCTCCTGTCAAAAAATATACTCAAAAAAAGAGCGCTCACAATCCGCCATTGAAAACACAAGCAATGTTGAAAAAGTTGAAGTGAAAAAAACAACAACCACAGCAGCTGCAGATGTATTTCCACAAAAAGCTGTTTTTGACAGGAGATGTTTTCTTGTAGAAGAGAAAATAAGCAGTTGTCAATGCTACCTTGTATTATTATACCATATACACGACCTGTTGTTTAACTTTTATTCAGTTACAGTGTACTATTTAGCAGTGAAGCAGAGTGTATTCGCTTTGCGATTATACTCATGCAGGGCTCTATTAGCAATTATCTTCGATAGGGTCATACATGCGTCGGATGCTTTTTTGTGGGCATACTGGAGATGCTGTTTAAATATTTATCGGGAGTCAATCATTACACCAAGTATTTAATAAATGCCTTTGATTGCACCACCGTCCCGTTAACATTGATGTTTGCAACTTCCATCTTTTTGCAGCTGCTTATGAACACCGCTTCAGTTTTATGTTCGGCTAGGCAAAGCCCCACTGATAAAAGCCAGCTATAGTTAGTACCAATTGCAACACTACTGAGCGCCTCGACTTCTTAGAGGAGTTTTGTAGTTGTCACAACCGCTAAGCCGACGATTTTGACGCCTGTGGGAACTGTGAGCCTAAGAACGCCATCGTACATAACGTTCCACAGCAGAGCTCTAGGACCAATCCCTGAGAGACACCACCTGAGATGTTATATATCTTAGTACCCTCGTCTGTTCCGTCTGTAGTACCCAATATTATAATACATATAAATAACTTTTAAAATTTGACCAAGAAATTAATGGGGATTTTTATTTTATTGTGACTTTGAAGTCGGTTTTTGTTTTTGTTAAAAAGTTTTTATTTCTTCCTTTCTAGAGAATATGAAAAATTTTATGTAATAGTATTTGTTCAAGACTCTATGCCTTGAGCAGCGAATGGGCCTTTGAGCACTTTAACTCAAAGGTTGTTGAATATTGGTTGGACCTTTGAGCACTTTAACTCATAGGTTGATGGATTATATTTGGTCCTTTGAGCACTTGAACTCAAAGGTTGATGAGGAAAATAAGTTGACAACCACTTGGTTTGGATATCAAAATAATTATCAATTTTATTAATTAAAATTCGGTGATTAAATACTAATATAATAACAACGTTAACAAAAAATAAATTACAAGCATAAACATTAAGTTAATTGAGCAATTTTACAACAATCGTAAACAAAAGAAATTAAAAGCAAAAAAAGTGCAACATACAAACATTTACCTAAATAAGCTAAAACGACCATAAACGGTGATTGAACTTAAAACCAAAACATGCGAATTAATCATTCTTTGCATTAAAAGCAAATAAGCAATCTAGCACTTTTCAGGTAGCTGAACTTTAAATAAATGTTTGTTTGTTGATGATACAATTTGTGTAGTATTATTTATGTATGTCTGTACAGTTGTACAGTATTCTTTGGTAAAATTCAAACATGACATTTTGTTCTTAAAAAAATTGTTTTATTAATTCCTGAAAGTTTGTTGGATATTTTCCATTTCTGTCTCTTCAAAATTTTTATTAAAGTTCCACGCCCTTTTTCTATTCCCGCCCACTTTATTGATCGTATTTTATAATGATTCTACCTAGCCCTGTGCCAAATTTCAGTTCCCAAGTATCAATATTAACGATATATAGTACTTTTCTTAAAGTGCCACACTCTATGTAGAATCCCGCCCACTTTTGTAATTATTCTATCTACCCACTTACCTGCAGACAAAATATTAGTACGCTAGTGTCAATATTAACTGTGATATAGTATTTTTATAATGTTGCCACACCCATTTGTCTAATAAAGCCCACTTAATTTACCGTAATTTGTAGTAACTGTGCCTACCCATGTACTTAATTTCAGCACCCTAGTATCAATATTATTCGACATACAGAGTTTTTCTAATATTTCCACACCCCTTTGTCAAATAACGCGCACTTTATTTAAAGTAATTTTTAAGAATTGGGTCTACCCCTGTACTAAATTTCAGTACCCTAGTGTCAATACTATTCGAGATACAGTGTTTTTCTAATAGTGACACGCCCATTTGTCGAATATCGCCCACTTTTTTAAAAAAGGACCTCTGCGTTCATAGTATCTATCTGTTGACAAAAAATTAGGAAAATCGGACAAGTGCTTTAGGAGTTATCGATGTACATACATTTAAAAAAAAAACGGACAAACCAACGAACTCGAGAACCTCCTCCTTTTTGAAGTCGGTTAAAAAAAGCGGACAAACCAACGAACTTGAGAACCTCCTCCTTTTTGAAGTCGGTTAAAAATAGTCCACTTTGACTATTCACGCGACCACCAAATCTAATGGGAACTCTACGTCCCGATGGTCGTCAACGGTAAAAAAAAAATTAAAAATTCAAATGGCCAGTTTATAATTTTAATTTTAGATTTTATACAAATACCAGCGCCAAGTATATGTGCAAAATTTTGGTTGCCTTCGAAGCCCATTACCAAATAAACTAAATCTATATAAATAAAAATCAAATGTCGTTCGTTGGTAATTGTATCAGTTCAGAACGGCTGGACCGATTTGGATAATTTTTTTTTTTGTAATGTTCGTAATAGCCCAACTTAGGTTTTTACGGATAGAAAAATTGACCACGCCCACTTTTACCCCCACTTTTTTCATTTACCTAAAATCGGAAAACGGCTACAACCATCTGGCTAATTTATTTTGTAAATGTTCGTAGTAATCCATTTTAAGTTTTTACTGAAGAAAAATTTACCACGCCCACTTTTACGCCCACTTTTTTATATCTATATATATAAAAAAGAAGTTTTTGTGTGTAAATATGCAATAGACTCCTTAACTATTCATCCGATTGGCATGACAATTTGTGTATAGCAGTTTTTGGTACGGTGCGTGTTTGTGGGCTATCAATTTTTATCCAGCTTGAACACCAGAGGGCGCTGTATCACAAATTTTTTACAAAACTGCCTAAAACTCACAAACCGCTCATGTGATTGGGATGAACATATAGTTATATAGTAGTTTTCTTGTACGTTGAGTGTTTTTCTGTTATCTTTTTTTACCCATTGAATAACAGAGCGCGCTGCAGTACAAATTTTTTGCAAAACCACCTAAAACTCCCAAACCGCTCATGCGATTAGAATGAAAATTGGTACATACGGGTTTTCAGATACGATGAGTTTTTCAGCACTATCTTCTTTGATCCACCTTGGATACCAGATGGTGCTATAGTGCAAATTTTTACAAAACCGCACATTTTTAGTGGTTTTCTTAGGTTACATATGCAAATATTTACAAAATACAAAATACTTCTTAAATTAAGTACAATTCAAAAAATTTCCGTTATTTTGATATCAAAAACATGAAACTATGAAAAATGTTACTACAACCATATATATAATGCAACATCGTTGCTCAAAAATGAGCAAAAAATAATTAAAAACTTAATTTTGTGACTTTCGATTCAAAAATCTCCGCTGATTTTTTATACATTTCGTTAAATTTGTTTTTGTCTTATAGCTTCTTCAAAGTACTATGAAAACCTTATTGCAAGAATAACGTTAGTTGAGTACACTTGGGTCTCTTTTTATGCGGTATATGCGTTCCTCGGAAACCCGCATAAAAAAAATCGCATAAAAAAATACACTATTTCCATACAAAAACTTGGGATGCGTTGCAACATCTTCAAAAACCGCATAAATTCAAATAATCCTTATTAAAAAAAGGCCAAAATCGCATAAAAAAAACCTACGAGCTAGAATTAAACAAAACAAAACAATTAATTTTTAGATTTCAATACATATTAATCTTTTAATAAAATCTTGTCCATATTTTAGGAAAAAAAAATTCACGAATTTTCAAATGTTTTCTGATGCAAGTTAACTATCATCGGAAAAAAACTGAAAGACTGTAACAGTGTTGCCAAAATAAGCATTTTAGCAAAATAACCAAAAAAAATCAATTTTAGAAACTGCATAAATTCAAATCCGCATTAAAAAAAACAGCATAAAAAGAGACCCAAGTGTATATATCTTTTATATATTTTTTTCAAAAAAGGTCTGAAATATTAGAGTTTTCCTCAAAAAAAGGCTCAAAAATTGTTTTTGTTGTAAAAATAATTTAAATTCAAATTCGCTAATTTTCAACTCTATTTAATAGCTGGGCAATTCCATTGTGACGGGTGTGACCATGCTACTCACATTTTTAGTTATAATTCAAAATATTAAATCAATTTTTAAAAAAAAACTCTGTTATTTCCAAGGATGTTAATCTTAAAATCGTTTAATAACAGGTAGACAGTGAAAGAACATTATTTCTGCCCAGAATGGCCATTAGAAGACTGTGACGGGTGTGACCTTACAAATTTGAGCTTTTAAAGAATTATGACTTTAAAGTTATATTCTGTAAAATTCTTATACAACGCACACAATTATTTCGATGTAGTTTATTGTTTAAAGTATTTTTGATTGTATAACATACTTAATGTTTGCAAAACACAATTTTTTCTTAAAAAATAACTTTTTAGAAAATGTGACGGGTGTGACCTCTTTATGTGACGGGTGTGACCTAGTGTGAAAACTTGAATAGTTTGAAAAAATTAAACTTTTTATTGACTTCAATTACATAAACAATAAAGATAAACACAAAACAATATAATAAGACATTTATTTATTCGCTAACTGTACTATCATAGACAGCAGAATACTGCAGGCGAGTATGTTTTAAAGTAATTTTTTTAAATTCAGATAAATATGTATAAGAAACATAAACAGAGACTGCATCTGCTCTTTTGAAGTTGTGCATTTGTTGAATATTAATTATTGCTTTGACACCTTCCCACCTTCTGTTCAAAAAAGAAGTGTTCTGCACTATGTCGTCTTTAGCTACGTAAAAAACAAGAATGTTATTCAATTTCTTTTTTTCTAGTAGATATTTGAAACAGTCGTGCGGTGTTTTCATAATACATTGTCGAGCTTTAATCGCTGCCCATAATGTTCTTTTTACAGTTGCGCCGATACCATCCACAGCACCTTTACCATGGCCAGTAGCAAAAAAATTCCAAGTCACTTCTAATCCAAAATCCTGCGGCGCATGACAAATGTTAAAAATATTGTACCTATTTTTAAATTGAGATGCACAACCATCCGAAAAAATGTGCACAATTTTCAAATCAACCTTTGTTTTCAGGTCGTTTATAATCATATTTAAGAAAGCCCAAACATTCTGTTTGTTATGGGTTAAATCATCGCTGATAATAGCATAGGAACGTGAAATAACACAGCCTTCATGTCGTATCCAGGCGCACGCTGTAAAAACTGTAGCTTGTGGATGATTCCAGTGTGCACTTTGGATTTCGTCTTGGAAAAATATTGAAAAATTCTCTGCGAAATCCACTTGCAAAACAGCTTCGTTCTGGTCTCGTATCTCTTTCATGTCTTGGAAACATTGTGCTTGCATATTGTTGACGAACCAATGCGTTTTAAATTGATCCAATTTTAATTCAAAAATTTTCAAATATTCGTCTACAGACGCTTCTTTAATATTTATTTGGAAATGGCCTTCTTCACTTGTCCACTGCTTCCACGACACTGTCATATTTCCATTATAATGTAATGGTAAGAGATCTGATATATTATCACAATGAGGACAATCACTTCTCATACATTTTCCACTATACAAATTGCAGCATATTGACTCCAAGACTTTTGTAGGACTGTCGGGTATAGTGGAAAAAATCTTATGAGCGGCATCTGTCATAAATTTGAAGTTTGCATGATAGATGCAAATACACATATTGAGAGGAGTTTCCGCAACAAGGCACACATTTGGCGGCCGATAATTATAAAACCGGGATTTTCCAATTTCAACTGTTGGATTTTGTTCTTTGAATAAACTGTAGCACTCACCAACTGTCATGTTTAAGAATCTTTTTTGCATTTTTTCACGACTCCCGGTTGCTGCATTTTTTACGATCTTTGCGTCCTTCATTCCAGGTGCTTGTCGACTAATATCATCTCTCAGAAAAAAACGATTGATTTTTTCAATGTCACCTGCCGGAATTTTGATTCTTCGGCTTACTGGAGGTACCAAAGATTCTGAAGGAACCTCTTTAAAGAGTTGCTTAATGACAGTAATTCTTTTTGATGGACTGCGAGGAAGGTTACGTTTAACTTTAGTGACTGCCTTTTTTAATGAACGCTGCGATTTATAACTACCAATTCCAGATGTATTCAACACTCTTGAAGTTTGATTTTCATCCTTTTTTCGTTGTCTGCTCTTTCGTTTTCTTTCTCGATCATTTTTTCTTTTTTCTTCCAATGACTCTTTATCCATCGTAATTTTCTTAGCATCTCTTATTTTTCTATCCCTTTCTCTCTCTAAAGCTAAATGCAGTTCATATTTTTCTTTATTTTCTTTAAGTTTCTTCCTTTGTTGCTGCTTTCTATTTTTTGCGTCCATTGTAAAAATCGAACTTTAGCTTTATTGGGACGGGTGTGACCAAATATTTTCTATAACTAAATACACGAATATTTCAATGGAGGTTCACAAAATGTCACTATATTATTATATGCGCTTACTTTGTTATTGCTGGAAAGTATCAATTGTTTATTGTGTAAAGTAACAATTTTATTAAACTTTTTTAATTTTTACTGTGACCGGTGTGACCGAAATTTTTAATATTTTTAACTCATGAAACTCTTATTATAAAACATACAAAGTCGAAACTTTAACAAAAAGCAAACAAGAGTATAGTCTTTAAAGAGATAACTGTTTTTTTATTAATCAAGAGAAACGGAATATAAGAAAACGTCAAATTAAGTCCAAACATACAAAGAATGATACTAGTGAGTTCAAGATATGCTCATTTGAAAGTGCTGCCATATTGATAAAAATCAAAAAATTTATAATTTTTTCCATTTGTCCATAATTGTCATTCTCTTGTAGACAACAAATGACCGATTTTTATTAAAAATAAGTAAATAAGTTTTTGACTGTGTAGGGCCGTTTTACGTGGAATTGCCCAGCTATAACATTTATAGGAAAAAATTGTTTCAATTTTACGCAAAATTTAAAACCCATTTTTCTGATTCAAAAAGCAAGCCTTGATTACCCCTTGATTTTTTCGAATCAAATTGTTTTTTCAATATTGTGTTTTTATATTTTTGAAAATATATAAAAGCTAAAAATTCATTTATAAGAAAAAATTGTCTTTAGAATTAAAAATAATTAAAAGTTATAGCCAATAATCTTTATCAAAAATATATATACAAAAAGCAATCGCTGTCTGTGTGATGGCTGGGAACTTCAAAATGACTGATCCGATAGAGCTGAATTTTGGCAGTACATTTTTTTCAAGTACGAGACAGCTTAAATTTCTGTCATACGTCACACCCCCTTTTACCGCCTATAAATCAATAAAAATGCTATATTTCCTACGGTTTTCGTCGATTTGGCTACATTTTGGTAATTTAGTTTGTATGCTCACTGTCGGCAACTGTACTTAAACTGGGTAATGTCCATCTTCTAGAAAACTGGGATGGGCATTATATAATTATATAAGCCCATACAATTTGTATTATCGAATAGCTTTGAAATAAAAGTAGCAGTACTTACATACAAAATCAAAATGGAGTTACTATTTGGTGATCTCCTGCTTCTGGGAAACTGTAACGGTCAGTGTAAAATAACAGTGGTGTCAAACTATGAGTTTAAGAAAAGTTTTGAATACACCTATTGTGTTCCCATATAGTTGCAGGGTGCAGCAACGCGCACCGGGAAAAGGCTAGTAAAAATATAAAAAACCAAATAGAAAAAATCAAAATAAAGTGTTTATTTAAACCATTCAATAAAATTTAAATAACGACACACAACTACATTTTATCTTTTCAATAGATAGTCGTCCTTTAAAACTTTAATTTTTTCATAATTTTCCAGTCAACTTCAGAATGACAATCACCCAAGTTTTATTTTTTTTTTTTTTTTTTTACTATACAATAGCATGTCTTCACAAATTGGTTACATAGTCGAACATGAATATGAGCGACATGATAACTCAGACCCCAAAATATCATAAATGAAACAAGCTTTTTACATACAAAACAACTGTGTGTCCGCATCTCGGTATTTCTTTGTCTCTACTGCACACCCTCTCATTGTCAAGCGTTGAAACTGTCTGAATGTCTCTCGGTTGGCGTATCCGAAGCATGAACAATGCTTAACATTTTTTCAAACAATTTTCCACATGTTAAAAATGTTGTATACCCTCCAAGCTACTTTCCACTTATTTTCGATAATTTTTGTGCTGACTTTAACTGGGTAGGTTGGTCATATATTCATATGTGGATCATAACAATAACAACGAAAAACAAAAACAACAACAGCAACAGCAGAAATATCAAAATGCTATGCTACTTTTTTTGTTTAGTTCGGAACAGGCAAAAACAAGGATGACTTTGAAGTCTTTTCAAAGTAGACAAAAGAAATTCAAACGATATTGTCAACGTTTGTCGGCTCAAATGTTAGCTGGCTGAGAAAGGATGTACCAAAAAGGCAACAAAAAAATTTCGTCAGTAGTCCTAAGATATATAAAAAAAAACAACTAATTCTTTTAATGCTGAGATAACAAAGAAATTGTACGTGGACGTGTTGTCATTTGTTTCAAATAGTGACATGTAGATATTTTTCTCCAAGGGACAATGAATGTATGAATGCTTTAAGCTACTAATAATATTAAAACTTATACTCGGGTATAGTTCACGTAATATTTGTATCATTGCCACCGTTTCAATCAGTTGAAAAACTTAAACTAACAATGCTTTACCTATAAAGAGTACGAGTATCTACGTAATGCATGATTAAATAATACTCACTTCCTATCTTAAAGTTGTTTGTCGTTTTACTTAAATCTCCTCTATAAAGTAATAATTTCTGCTATTATCTGCCACATCAAGTCTACCAAACATACCCGAACCATCAAAAATTACCGTTTTATTGTCAAACTCAATTCAAATCAAATCATTTGGAAATAAGAAAATCTTTTGATGGTTTTGTAGCAATTGACAAACACGTCTGATTCACAGAGGGTTGGATGGTATACCTGAAACCTTCAACTCTCATTCCCGTTAAAATTTCTATAGAAAACCATGATTACAATTCAATGAAGCTTGTGCATAGCCACTTCGATTGATAGGTTAACGGTAGCAAGTGTAGCAAATCAGCGTATAAAGCTTATAAATACAGCAGGCAAGTCCTTAAGTTAACTTTATGGTTGGCTTAGGTAAATGTTTTTTTTTTTCTTTTCTCTATGCTTGTCAAACACAACAAAAAATAATAATAACACAATTTTACGTTTCGTTGATGCTCAATTGAAGTTCACGATTGCTTTTTTATTGTGCAAATCAAGCTATTTTGATCGAACATCGTAAAAAAGTACAAGTCTTACATTTAAGGAGCATTAACAAAAGTTAAGAGCATTGTTATTGGTAAAAGTGTACTCGTAACAGTGTATTATTTCCGGGGTTGAACGAATGTATGTTGCTGCCTTTAGAGGTAATTATTTCCTTTTTTTGAAATACTTCTAGGAATTTCACTAGAACTCTAACTCATCAAGAAACTTTATTAACACCGGTGATTTATAAGGAATTTTATGAAGCTTTTGTTTAATATCCACAAATTGTTCATGAAATCGTTTAAAAGTTAAGTAATATATTTTTTAACGAACGCATTAAAAAACAAACATTTAACATATTGAAATTGTAAATTTTTAAAGTTAACCTTCATCGGTCCCTTATTTCTAGAAACGAATAAGTTCCTTGTGTGTAAATTTTACACACTTTTTTCAAGAGCCATATTTTCATCGATGAATGAAAATAATGTGATCAGGAAAAATTATACATTATTCATTATTTTATTGATTTAAAAAAACAATGTTTTTTTTAAAAAAGACCACCCACAATTCCAGCTAGATTTGATGAACTTATATTAAAGAAATTTGAGCTTGAAGTTGAAAAGTGTGTGTAAAATTTACACAAGGGACCGATTAAGGTTAAAGTAAATTCTTTTGTTCTTCGTTTTAACCTTTTTGCATTTTTTTTCTTCACTTCTAATCAACGGAAATTAAAAAATCATCCATATTCCATATCCATATTACGAATTGAATTGTCAAGTAGTCATGTAGTTGGTGATAGACAAGTTTGTGGATGGGATTCCATAATGCTCTTGCATAATACCTGCCACAGATTCAAATTCCAATTTTAATATAATACAGGTGAAAAGCAACTATCATGGGTTGTAAAAGTCATACGATATAAAATAACCTTGTATTAAGTTGAACGAAGAAATCCTTTCCGAATTCACACAGCTATCGGTGCTACTCAGTGACATGCTGCATTAGCGGATTAGATTTGCAAGAATTCCGAGTTCAGAAATTTTTTATCGGATAGATAACGCATTATTGTCGAAGACATTTTGTTAACTCAAAATACGGATGTCGTAAGTAAAATTATTTGGTTTTGAGGTTATTATAAATCTACTAGCGGACCCGTTCCACCCCAAATTGATTTATTTGATTTGTACGTTAATAGAGAGGTGGTAAAAGTAGACGTGGCAACATTTATGTCTATTGTGACCGCCACTTGGACCCATAACACCTACATACCAAGTTACACTACAAAATATGTACAACTGAGGAATTATAACCACAACGCGCATATTTGGCACAATTACCGACAGTAACCATGCCATCTGATTTAAAAAAAAAAAAAATAAATAACTGGCCATTTCAGCCCTTGAAAGGACTTTGGCCTAGCTTCTTATGATCAATTGTGTTGTGCGTGTTATTAAGTTTGTACACAATTGACCGAGAAATGGACCTACAGGCTTAACGCCGACTCCGAACGGCGATGAACAGAATGTTCTTATTCTCAAGAAGCTTTACATGGCATTTTGATTACTCTCTGAGGTTTGCCATTGTCTGCAGACAGGTGGCGGCCGTACAGAAAAATTATTTTAATTCAAATAATTTTCTGTCGCTGCTGGGGTTCGAACCTGGGTCTCCAAAGTTCGTTGACATAGCGGCCACGCACTTTAAGCAACTACGCCACGGACGCCACAACGGATGCCATCTGATTTACCAAATTTTAATCTAACAGGACCAAAACCGTCTGGGTTAAGGTGGATAAAGCAACATTTTTCCTCCCAACCATCACATTCCTGAAAAAAATCGACTGCCAAAATTTTAGCTTAATCGATACAGCATTTTTTGAGTCAATGGCCATCAGACAGATAGTGCATAAAGCGCCCTCCTGCGGACTTTGAGGGGTATGAAATTAATTTAGAAGAATAAATAATGATTATTTTATTTATAAATAAATTCTAATTTTATAAGAACAAATACTTATTTTAAAAAAGCAGAAGCACTAAATTTTAAATGCATTCTACTCAGTAAAGTAAAATATATTGAAAATATTAATACAAGCATTTATCCAGTCGTCTATAAACTGAAGCATGGTAAAGACGACTTTATTTATAAAAATGTTAAAAAAAAAGTTGCCACGATTAATAGGGGAGATACCCGATAACTTCTTTAAATTAACATTAACAATATTAAAAAAAAAAAAAATTATGTCAACAAAGTAAGGGATTGGAAGGTCATGATGTGCTATTTTAACACAGAAATTGGTTGAAATTTTTATGAATAATTATTCAAAGAAACATAGATAATATTATTCTCATACAAACTCACACATATTATTTAAGAATTATGGAATTTTTGTTTTTAATTTTATTTTTTATTGAATAACGAATATACAGTTACGGACAAAACAATAGAATCAAGATTATTTATTTAAAGCTAAAAAACTCCAAAAAAAGAACCAAAATTTTAAATAATTGTTGGCTTGTATTGAACCCTTTTTTCATATATTTATCACATTTAAAAACAAAAGAAATATTTCAACCACTTATAAATAAATTTATAAAAAATTAAGATACTCGTTCAAATCAATGGACAAAGCAATAGAATCATTAAGAAACATTTTGAAACATTGCCATTTTAAAGGCATTTCCCATTCAGCATAGGGCAGCATAACCTCTTCAAGAATCCGTATATACAAATTCTTATCCATGTTGGTTTTTATCCAAAACAAGGATCCAACAATGGTGTCGGTATGGACCATGAGAAGCATCCCCAAACCATTATGTTGCCTCCACCATGTATAAATGTTTACGTGGTGTAACATGGGTTTAATTCTTGGTTTTTTGGACGCCTAACCCATATTTTTCCATCACTTCCAATTATTTTTACCTTCGATTCATCGGACCACAGAATATTGCGCAATTTTTTTACATTTTGTGGTCCATCCCAATTTGCGTGCAGTTTACTATACAATGTGGATACAAATTTAATTTTTGTTTTAAACAAATTGATGATTCCATTGTTTTGATTATATTCAATCAAAAACTAGAGAGAATCCGTAGAGTAATTTTAAAGATATTTGATGTTGTACATTAAAAACCGACCCCTGAAAAGTTAGGTTTTGCTATGGACCAAATTAAGGTGAGTATCGATTTTTTTTTTTGTTTTGTGGTCTAAATTTTTTTAACAAGTATTTTCATTAAAATCGCACTTCATTAAAAATTTTATTTTGACGTGACGAAGTTACGTTGTACTGCTCAGGTTTCCAAAAAAGTTAAAAAATGAATTTTTTAAAAATTAATCTGCGTTGCATTGAATTGTCAGGGAACCGCCTAATGTGACACATATGCATCACTTTTGCTGGATTAATTGAAATTAGAGCACAACCAATGGGGAAGCAAAAAAAAAAGCTAAAAGAAAGCACCAACTCCAAGTCCAACAACAACTCCAACTCTAACACCAACACCAACACCAACACCAACACCAACACCAACACCAACACCAACACCAACACCAACACCAACACCAACACCAACACCAACACCAACACCAACACCAACACCAACACCAACACCAACACTAACATCAACATCAACATCAACAACAACAACAACACCAACACCATCACCAACACCAACACCAACACCAACACCAACACCAAAACCAACACCAAAACCAACACCAACACCAACACCAACACCAACACCAACACCAACACCAACACCAACACCAACACCAACATCAACATCAACATCAACATCAACATCAACATCAACATCAACATCGACATCAACATCAACATCAACAACATGAAACTTCGTCACGTCAAAACCTACGGGTGTGTCCACGGCACAGCCAACTCCTTTTTTTCTTAAGGGAGGTTATATACCCACAACTTTTTTTCAAAATTTTTATATATTCTTAAAGCTTTAAGTCTCAAGAATATGTGGTGAAAATTTCAAGTCAATATCTCAAAAATAACAAAGTTATAGGCTAGTCAGTGAACCGCCTTCTAGAGCGCGCAGTACTGGCCCTTATTTTGAAACGCGTTTTTCTCGAAACCATGTTTTCAAAGTCGGTGATCTAAATTTTTCAAAACTCTGTGAACCAATCGTTTTGATTTTTTGCAGGCTTATTGTACACATAATAATCTCGTACTTGTCACAGGATTTTTTTTTTGTAGCTTCGTTCATTTTTTATAGGCAAAATAATGACGATTTTTTGGTCGAAAATCGTTAATTTACGTTCGGAAGTCCGCCATTTTGTGAAAAATCAATATTTTTAAAATTGGTTATGACAGGTACGAGTTTTAAGTATCTAGTGTAATAATATTTTTCATTTTTTTGTTCCAGTTGAATTTAGGAGGAGCAATCTTGGTCACTGCATTTTCAGACCGTTTTACAAAAAATGCTGTATCTACCATAATACGAAATTTTTTTTTAATAAAAAAAAAACTTAGCATAAATATAGAATGTGTATATTTTAAGGTATAAAAACCCTCATTTAAAAATATCCCTTAGATTTCCTTAAAAAAATTCACAAACAGGACCATTTTTTTTCGGCCTCTGGGTATATTTCCCCCCTTAAACCATTTTTGAAAAATAAGATTTTTCTAAAACAAACTGTTTTTATTACGGAATAGCTTCATATTGTCCTTTAAGAAAAATTACATGGGTTTGCTCGTAACAAGAAACATCTTCGTACAATCTGAAACAAATAAAAAAACTTGATTTGAAATCAAGAAATTTCAACAACTACATAAGATAACTCTTTTATTTTGTAAAAGCGTTCGGGGGAAGTAATTATACCCTATAATTTTAAGGGTATAAAGGGCTGCCACTTGCAGCACAAAAAAATAAATAATTTTCATGAATTTTTTAACGAAAACTACAAAACTTTCTTAAACGATATATACACTGAAAAAAAAATGTTTTAAAATTGACGACAATTGTTATTAATTTGACGATATTTGTGTTTAAAAAATAGCTTGCAACAAATATCGTCAAAGTAAGAGCAAATTTATTTAAAAATTTTGAAAAACATATGAAAAAAAAGTCAAATTAACAACACATTTTGTGAACACATTGTGTTTAATTTTAAGCTAACTTTTTTTTCAGTGTATATATAGCATCTTAAAGTTCATACATTGAACACGCTTCAGTATTTGGTATAGTTTTGTGGTGGTACAAAACGGTATTTTAATTTTTACGTTTTGCGGTGAAGAACATTGTGGTGAACTGGATCATTAGTGACTTTGTCAAATAACAATTTCAATTAGCATTTGATCGATAGATTTTAAAAAATATGCATTTTTAACCAAGTTATTGGTTCGATTTTCACAAAAAAAAAAACGGTCGTTTTTGATATAAAACTGCCATTTCTTATCAAAAAATCGAACGGATAAACGCTACATGTTTATGTTGTGTTATTGTTCTTAGTCATGAATAAGACTTCAAAATTTCAAAAAGATCGGATCAGTAGTTTTCGAGTAATTTTTGTCACCGATTTCAAAAATGACGTTAAAAAAATTGACGAAAAAAAACCGCATTCAAAGTTTTTACTTCAGTCGTCTACGCAACGAATTCTTCTCTTTCAACGGTCATATCTCCGTCAATTTTGTTCGGATTGACCTAACGGAAACTTCAAGGATGTTTTTGCTACTTCTTTTTTTCCAATTATTTTGTTCAAATATCTGTGAGTTTTTATTGAATTATAAAGTAGAGGCGTGAAGGTTATTGATGGAATTTAATATCACTCAATTAGCAGCCTCGATCTTGCTTGAACATGCAAGCCTTTTTCATGAAATTTTTCATGACATTCTGACATAATTCTACGAGGATGAATTATTCATGGATGAGGAAGCAATTCGTACTTCAATTAATGGAATTTTGCCATCGGAGCTGGGCATGCGTCAACGCGCGTATTGTTTTGATGCAAGAGCACGTTTTTTCCTCGTCAAATGGGGACGTTTCTCTTTCAAAGCGTCAATGAAACGGTCCAATTCGGCTGCATAGTATTCGCCATTGATCGTTCTTTTCAGTGGAAGGTAATCGATGTAGATTATACCTCGTTTATCCAAAAATACTGTCGCCATAACCTTTCCGGCCGATAGCACCATCTTCGCCTTCTTCGGAACACGTTCGGTCTGTGAAGTCCACTGTTTCGACTGTTCCATTATCTCTAGTGTGTAGTGATGGATAATCGATGGAAAAAAACCCTTCTTATCTTTGTTCAACATCACCAAACACTCCTTTGAATCAGCCACACGATCGCGTTTATGGTCGAGAGTGAGGAAACGCGGCACCCATCTTGCGGATAGTTTTTTCATATCCAAATGATTTCGCAAAATGTTCTTCAACCGTTCGTCTGAGATGCCTACGGCCTCAACCATCGCGCGCACTCTAAGTCTGCGATCGGTATCGTGAATTTTAGTGACCATTTCTGATGTGGTGACCTCATTTGGATGTCCACAACGTTCGGGATCGGAATTCAGTAAACCACTTGTGAATAATTCCAATCGATGATACAGAGTCCCCATAGTATTTATCAAGCCTTTCCTTGGACAGTTTTTGCGCAAAAAATAATGCTTGATGAGCACGCGAAATTCACTTTTTTCCATTTTTGCCAAAATTCACAAGATCGTCTGCTGTTAATGGCTGCCAAACATAAAATAAGACTCGCAGCAAGCTAAAATTTGGACAGTAGTCTGTTAACAGATTGAAGTTGACAGGGTCAATGTTACATATAAAGTTACTACGCGTTAAATTAAAAAAAATTCACTAACTTCCCAAATTGCCCTCGAAGATCAATTGTTGCAATGGCTAGTTGGATTTTCTGTTTCAGCTCCAGAATCGATAGGGGTTTATTGGCATTGAACTTCTTTTTTGAGGAAACCGCAAAGGAAGAAGTGCAATGGCCTCAAATCGCATGATTTTGGCCAATTGCCATCACCTTGGCACGAGATAATCTTCCCTTCGAATTTCGTTTCAAATAAGTGCATTGCGTCATTGGATGTATGCGAACTATTTCCGCAAAATGTTCACTATTCTTGTAATGAATTTTACAAATTGTACGCGTTGCTCGACCGTGAATTTCTCCATGACTAAATCTCCATGCATGCTGTTGATAGCTGTCATAGATTACGTACTCTACGCTTGTCCCAAAAAAGTAGTGCCCAAAGTCAGCGACTTTTGGAAGATCTATTATCAATAAATTTCATCCAAGATACTTTAACTTAAAAAAAGATAATAATCCATACATATATGCAGACAAAAAAAAAAATATGACAATACAATTTACCTCATACAAATAATTATATGTGCATAAATATTTCTTTGCATTTTTCCTCCATCTGGAATAGTACAGTATTTTTAGGTATGCAGTTTGTTTTTGTAATTCGTTGATATTGTTTACCAAATTATAGCATGCAGTTCGTTTTCCATTTAATGTACCGTTACATGAAAAATGTGTCGGTGCATTGAATGATCAGCAGTGAAGAATTATATGTGCATAACGCATTTAATTTGTGTTTGGTTGTTTAATATCTATCTGTGAAGCTATCAAGCTTCAAGTGCTCGCATTGGAAATAATTGTTGCGAAATACAAGGTAAGGTGTTTTCCTTTTAAAATCATAAAGTTAATTTAATTATTACGTATAAGATATTGAAAATGCCTCGCGGAACGAGCCTTTCTGAACATAACCAGGGAATAATACTGGGAATGAGTGAAAATGGAGCTGAAATAAAAGAAATAGCCAAAAAGCTTAATAACAACAGGAACACAATAAGAAATTTTTTAAAATGTCCTAGTAGTTATGGCACAGCTAGACGGAGTGTAAAGAAAACCAACATCGACACTCGGTGTAAACGAATAATTGAACATCTTGCAGTAGTGGATGCAATGAGTAGCGGACAAATAAAAAGTCAGATGGGGCTTAACGTAACAAGAAGTAGAATAGTTCTAATATTACATGAAAATCCTAAAGTAACACATACTTCCATGACGCGACAACCTAACCTTTTGCCTCGACATATTAACGCACGTTTGCCTTCGCTACCAACCACCAATTTTGGGATAAGGAATGGCGTAACGTTATCTTTTGTGACGAAAAAAAAATCAATTTTGATGGGCCTGATTGTTACAAGAAGTATTGGCAGCATAAGGATCAGTTGCGGCGCACCTGCCACCTGTGTGTCCATGGGGGAGGATCGGTGATGATCTAGGTTGAGTTTTGTTATGAAGGAAACACTCCAGTGTGTTTCATATCAACATAAATGAATGCTGAAATGTACGTCAGTTTATTGGACAATGAACTAATACAATTTGCCGGCCAACTTTATGGTGATAATTGGACTTATCAGCAGGATAATGCGCCAATACACTGTGCAAAGCATACAAAAGAGTTTTTTACAGCCAGAAATATACCATTTCTGCAATGGCAAGCAATAAGTCTAGACTAAAACCCCATCGAGAATCTCTGGGGAATCCTCTCTGGATAAGTATATAAGAATGGAAGGGAATTTGAGACAGATAGAGAGTTAAAAATAGCAATAGAGCAAGAATGGCAAAATATCAGTCCACCCCTAAAATCCTTGATTAATTCTATGCCATTCCGGCCGAACCAAGTTATTTTAAAAAAACGAAAGCATACAAATTACTAACATGAAATTTTATTTAATTTTATTATTATATATATTTTTTTTTTTTTTTTTTATTGTTATTAAGCTTGAAAATAAAGCAAAAAAAAATACATATACTTGAGTTGTGCACATATAATTTCTAATATGAAAAAATTCTTTATGTTAAATTTTTATTTTATTTAAAGGACGATTGAATAAAGTCGTTGTTATGTTATGTATAGGGTGTTTTTTTTAGGGGTTTGTTTTTCGAATAGAGATAAAACACAAGAAAATCGTTTTAATGTCCATCAATTTGGCTTTTTTGGAAGTTATAGTAATGTCATTTAAAGTTAACATTCGTACCGTTCGGACGTGTTTCTACCAGATCCGCAAATTATTTTGTTTACAACTATCTTTCCCCTTCCTACCTTTTAAAATCCACTTCATATAAGTGAATAGTGTGAACTTTGCCAAAAGAAAAATAATATAAAAACTGCAATTCAGCACACTTTGTTGGTGACCCAAAATAACATATTGAACAGTTTTAATCAATATACCCAATATAAGTGAACCGAGAAAGTGTTAACTTTGCAATTTCTGAACAATATATAAAGCAAAGTAAAATAATATAAAAACCGCAATTATACGCAATTTTTTGTTGGTGACCCAAAAATAACATTACTTAAACATAAAAATAAAAAAAAACTCAATCAAAATGGAAAAAAACTGTGATTTATCTTCTTGCACAGTAGAGGACCGCAAGACACCCAAGATAACATGCAAGGGGCTTTGTGGTAAATCATTCCACACTTCGTGTATAGGCTTATCAAAAAGAAGCCTAACATATCTAGAGGACTATCTTGTTAATTTTTTGTTCTACTGCGATGAGTGCAAAGAACTATCACTCACGCATGTCCTCCTCGCAATAAAATGTCTCAGTGACTCGACAAATTCAGTGCGGTCTGAAAACAAACACTTCGTAAAAAAAATAGTTGATCTAGAAAAAAAATTAGAAGAGGCGTCAAAATCAATAGAAGTTCTCAATAGTGCTGTCGAATTCACTAATATTGAAAGTGTTAGAAAGCTCGAACTCATATCCAAAAATATACGAAAAATTGAAAACTTCACAAATGACCATCAAAACGATTTTAACTGTGTTGAAACGGCAATAAGTGATATGAACAAATCAATGTGTACAAACTTCGAAAAATTCAATACAACAGAATCGGTGAAAAACTTAACACTAAACACCGAGCGCCTAATGAATGACGTCGACGCCCTAATGCAATCAACCTCTAAGCAACCAATTCATACACCTACGATGCCAGACCCATTAATACAAGTTTTATACCACAAAATAAACGAAATCAGTGATGATTTCTGTTTGTTTAGAGAGTCACTGCAGGAAATATCCGATGCCATTAGCTCTGCGCCCAATGGAATGATCACGCAAAATACTGTGGAACGAAATTCATCTTCCCTCTTCGATGAAATCATGGAAACTTCCATGATTCCCCCTTCAGTACTTCCTTTACCTTGTCCAACAATAAATAATTCGGAATTGCAACCTGCCCCACCCTGCACAACACCATTAACAACTACAGCACCCGTTCCCACACCTCGAAAAATCATCAAACAGTTTGGGACCTCTTGGACCACATCGGAATGGAACAACAGAATACAAAAACTGATGAAAAGAAACCAAAAGGATGGCACTGCATTGTTCGCGAAAGGTTTCCCAACAACTGCAAAAGCAAAATGGGTAGAAAATTACTTCCAAAAGAATTACAAATTAACGATTTGGGACTGCCATAAAATGTCATCGAAACACGCCAAGTCGAGCAGTTTTAAAGTAAGCGTACCCAAGGCATATGCATGGATGTTTCTTAACTCTAGTGATGGAATGCATATCCGCGATAATATTCGTATATCGGAATGGACGGACAAGCAAAAAAAGAAAGCTAAGGCACCTAGTGTTAAGCCTATTATTCCCATTAATAATAAAAATAGTTTTAAGAGTAATTATAATGCCATAGCCCAGCCTATTAATAATATAAAGCCACCTACTAGAACCTCTCCTAAGAATTCTTTGCTAGAGTCTAACTGGACTTGCAAGACAAATATCTTCCCTAACTTTTCTCCACTTTCAAATCAGCCTTTAACTCATTCGTCCTTTCCCTTTAGACCTACAAATTCTAAACGTAAACGAGTCTCGTTTAATCTTTCTCCTAACACTACCCCTCCTCCAAGTCCTAAAATTGCTAAGAAAAACATCGATTCTAGTGCAAATTACTACCCCAATTTTGTCCATTCCCACACTTTAAACCCCTCATCTCCTGTTCCTGTCACAAATACAACGTCCAACCAACCAAGCAGTCCGAAATCCTTTTTAGACCCCCTTCAACCACCAAGAGGTAAACTAACTTCGAATTCTTGTGCTGACACCGAGAGCAGATACGCCCTTTCACGCCTTAGAGAAAATAGTGTCTATAATAATGTGCGTTTGTATCTAGCTTACATGCATAAAGCACCGGTTTCAACATGTATAGAAGGCAAGACCAAGACAAATCTTAAAGTCTTGATACAACAAGAAGGTTTACCCACTGAAGTCGATGTATTGCGCCATTTATTCACTAATTTCCACGAGCAACTTGGCTTGACGAGCCATCAAGTTCAGGAAGATCTTAACACCTATGGTGCTCATGTAAGGTCGAAACATGTCTCTTTTCTTCAAAAGTCCCGTAAGCAGCAACAATATTATTCCTAACCAACATACTAATCGCAGTCCAATATTTGTGTCTCTCTACTACCAAAATGTCAGAGGACTACGCACAAAAATTTCATCAGTCTTTCTGAACTCTCTGAAACTTCCATATGATATATTTGCCCTCACCGAAACTAATCTCTGTCAAGATTTCAAGGATCAAGAAGTTTTTGCGTCCGATTTCGTTGTGTTCCGAGACGATGGACTAGATAAAGATGATCATTCCTCTGGCCGCGGTGTTCTTTTGGCAATTCATAATCGTTATGATTCAATATTAGTTCAAAATTCACACACTGCAGACTTTGAATTCATTTGTGCCAAAATTAGTATCGCTAAACGTAATTTATATGTTATATGCTGCTATATACGCCCATCTCAGCCAACGACAGGTTATCAGTTGGCAGTAGATGCTATAGATTCTCTTTTAGATCTCATGGATCCATTTGATACCGTCATATTTTTGGGAGACTTTAATCTTCCTAATCTTCAGTGGGTTTTATCAGATGATGAATGTCATTTCTTCCCCTTAAATCCAACATCTGAAAAAGAAATTATCTTTACTAGTTGCCTCTCTGACTCTGGACTCTTTCAGTTAAGTGGAGTAACTAACTACATGGGTAGACAACTAGACCTTGTATTTTCATCAGAAGTTGAAAATTGTGCAGTTTCCGCTAGCAACCATCTACTTTCAACACTGGACCAGTACCATCCACCGCTTTCAATTACCTTTTCCTACAATAATACTAACAAAAACACACACTCCGAGCACTTGTACAGTTTTAACTTTCGGAAAACCGATTTTGAAAAACTAGAATCACTTCTTGGTAGAATTGACTTCCTTCACATTTTTGAAAGTGCTAATGATGATATCGATAATGCTGTTGGCCTTTTCTATGGCATAATCTTTAACTGTTTCACACAATCTGTTCCTTTTACTAAGCAAAAGAGCTTTTCGTCTTCACCTCCCTGGTATAATAAAGAGCTACGTTCGCTTCGGAATAAGAGAAACAAACTTTGGCGTACATATTTAATATCTAGGTCTTCTGATGATTTCACGCGTTACCTTAATGTTTACAACCATTTTTCTTATCTTTGTGATCATCTTTATGAATCCTATCTAGCCCATATCCAAACCAGACTTATCACTGATCCAAAAAAGTTCTACCAGTTTATTAATATCAAGAGAAAATCAGACAATTTCCCGCCAATCCTAAAGTTTTCAGACAAATCTTCGGACGACCCTGAAATAATTGCAAATCTTTTTGCAAGTTTTTTTAGTCAGTCATTTACCAGTCATAATGATGAACTGGACTCTGAATATTTCACTAATTTAAGATATTGTACCCAAACGTCTTTAACCTCGGTTAATATTACACTTGCCAATGTGAACGAAAAGTTACGAAATTTAAAGGACGATTACTCTCCTGGACCCGATGGGTTACCTGCTATTATTTTAAAAAAACTCTCAAACACTTTAGCTCATCCTCTGTTAGCTCTTTTCCAGCTCTCTATCTCTCAATCAATTTTTCCTAAGTTTTGGAAGGATTCATACATTATACCTCTGCACAAAAAAGGGCCAAAAAATGACATCACAAACTATAGACCCATCGCTAAACTATCATGTACACCCAAAATATTTGAAAGTATACTCTACGAAATTATGTTTTTCCACTGCAAGTCTATCTTCTCCCCTAACCAACATGGCTTTCTCAAGGGAAGATCCACTACTACCAACCTCACAGAATTCATTTCGAATACCCTATGTTCTCTAGAAAGTGGTTATGAAGTCGACGTTGTCTCGACTGACTTTAGCAAAGCATTCGACAAAATCTCGCACACTGTCATCCTTCTAAAGCTAAAAGCTTTTGGCTTTCAACCCACATTTATTGCTTGGATTAAATCTTACCTCGAAGAACGCCGATATAATGTCATCTTTAGGTTTTCAAAATCTGAGTTTTTTACAACAACTTCTGGTGTCCCTCAAGGCAGCCACCTTGGTCCTCTGCTATTCGTCTTAACAATAACCGATGTCGATGATGCCATCAAATACTCTAATCTTTCTGTTTATGCTGACGACATGAAAATATATCGACGCATACATACTAATACTGACTCTTGCCGTCTTCAAGATGACCTAATCAGTTTTTCTTCTTGGTGCCAAAAAAACTTCCTGGAACTCAATATCAGTAAATGTCAAGCTATCACATACTCGCGGAAGAGACTCCAATCTCCATCACGAATTTATTACATATTAGGTGAGCCGGTTCCCTTAGTAAGTTCTTTGCGAGACTTGGGTATAATTTGCGATAAAGAGCTTAATTTTCGATCCCATATCGATAATATCATTAGTAGAGCCAACTCTACTCTTGGTTTTGTGAAACATTGGTCCAGGGAGTTCTCCAACCCATACGTTACAAAATCCCTCTACCTTACCTTTGTGAGGCCCATACTCGAATACGCCAGCCAAGTTTGGTCACCGCTCTATGCTTCCCATTCGTTGCGTATCGAAGCTGTACAACGAAGATTTATTCAATTTGCGTTACGAGGCCTCCATGGTTCCGATAGCTTCAATTTACCTCCTTATGCTGATCGTTTGATGTTGATTAACATGCAAACTCTTGAAAAACGCAGGGTAGTTGCTGATGTCCTTTTCATTTATCAACTACTAGCAGGCACCATTAATTGTCCTACCCTGCTCCAATTGATATCCCTTAATACCAACCCACGCAACCTAAGGTCTGTACCTCTCTTCCATCTCAACTTTCATCGCACCGTCTATGGTTGTGGTGAACCTATAACTAGGATGCTTCGTCTAACCAATAACATGGTCAATGAATTCGACTTCCATCTCAGTAGATCCGAGCTCCGTAATATCTTTCTTAGCTCCAACCCCACTTCCTCCCTCTGAAATAAATTTTTTCATATGTCTTGTGGGCAGACTATAGCCCACATAGTATTATATGTAATATTCCTACCCTAAAAAAAAAAAAAAAAAAAAAAAAAAAAATAAAGTCCTAGCATTAAGAAATAAATGTCTAATTATAAGTTTTAGTTCTTAAGTATAAATAGCTTGTATTAAGCTTACCTAAATAAATAAATAAATAAATAAGATAATTTTATGCCATTAATGTTTAAATATGATTTCGGGCATGTGGCCGCCACGGCTGGCTCGAATAAAGCCAATTCTACAGGTCCAATTTTCAACCACTTTTTCGAGCATATGGGGCCGTATGTCGGCAATAACGCCACGAATGTTGGCCTCCAAGTCCCCTAACGTTTCTGGTTTGTTGGCGTAGACGAGCGACTTCACATATCCCCAAAGAAAATAATCCAATGGTGTCAAATCACACGATATTGGTGGCCAATTGACAGGTACATTCCGCGAAATTATGCGCTCGAATGTTTCCTTCAATAAATCGATTGTGACGTGCGCTGTGTGGCATGTAGCGCCGTCTTGTTGGAACCACAACTCATCCACATTCATGCCATCCAATTCGGGAACAAAATAGTCGGTTATCATGGCTCTATACCGGTCTCCATTAACGGTAACTGACTCTCCAGCATTATTTCGGAAGAAGTATGGCCCAATGACTCCACCAGCCCATAGAGCACACCAAACAGTCAGTTTTTGTGGATGTAATGGCGTCTCAAGGATCTCATGTGGATTCTCTTCACTCCAAATGCGGTAATTTTGCTTGTTGACGTAGCCATTCAACCAAAAATGAGCCTCATCACTGAACAAAATTTTGCGATGAAAATCAGCATCGAGATCAATCTCATTTTCGGCCCATTTGCAAGCGTTGTTCTTTTGTCAACCTGTTCATGATGAAATGGCAAACCAAACTGAACATAAATGACATTAGAGTTGCCAGATTTGACCACAAAATGCCAGTTTTATCTCTATTCGAAAAACAAACCCCTAAAAAAAACACCCTGTATTTGTTGTCATAAATAATATAACTGCAAAAGCAGAATTTTGAAACATTTTTATTTTAGCGCAAAAACAATTTGACCAATGGTGCATATATAATTATTTGTATGAGGTAGAATAAAATCGGTGTATCAAATCACTTTAAGTTATACAAAGCACACTCAAGCATAAAAATCATTATAAACCCATAAATTGTGGTTGTAAAATATCCATGTTTAATTTTTCCTTAAATAGTACCGATCTGCATTCAGTTTTAGGTGATGGCAACAAAATCTTTGGCGAACTTCTGTTGATGGGTGTTTATAGTATTTGCGGTTAATTAATTCCCATTAACACCTGTTTCTGTTGTTGCTTTTGTTTTTGTTCTGCCATTGTCGAGTTCAGCTCATATGTCGCAAATTAACTCAACTTCATGAATTCACCGGCTGTTCGGTGGAATGAGTATGAAATGCCGCATTTCACAGGCAACAAAGTGTAAAATGAAAATGTCGACACTTCAAAGTAAAGTAAATTCGCACATATTTCTCTGACACCCTCACCACATCGTGAGAGCACTCGACAGCATAAACATACTGCAGAAAGAAAAAAAAATACTCTTATTTCTGTCAAAGTCATTAACGTAGCAGAAGCAGTAACAGAAAATGCTGGTTGGGGGGAAACAAGATGTGGGGCAGAGCAACAGGCGTTAATTGCGAAATAAACTCCAATTTAATGTTTGGCGGGCGTAATACTAGATTCTCCAACTCCACACAAACACACTGACATACACACACATACGAACGCCTACAGCAAAACGTACTCACATATGAAACATACGTACATGCTTGACCAACAACACAACCCTCCTAATGCTCCACCGACCCTTAGCCTGTACCACTTACCACTTGGTGCGCACAGCGGAAG
Source organism: Pherbina coryleti (assembly GCA_943735915.1). NCBI lineage: Eukaryota > Metazoa > Arthropoda > Insecta > Diptera > Sciomyzidae > Pherbina > Pherbina coryleti. Next base: position 47,019,922 of record OX030951.1, on the reverse strand, counting down.
CACCTCGACAAATGCACATGTCGCAGTTGGTAGCCGTGATTTACGGCGGTCAGCGACCATTGCTTGTTTTGTTGCTGCTGCCGTTTCGCTGGCCGCAGGTCGCGCAGGTTGTTGGTCAGCGCTCGGTCGGCCATTTGGTCGCTGAGGTCGTTCAGCGCATAATAATGTTTAATTTGGGGTAAATGCGGGCTTGGTTTCTTTTTTTTCCATTTGTTTGCGTTCACTTTGGCTATTCTCTGGAGGCTGGCAAACATAAACATCAACATTCTCACACACGCATTAAAATGTCGGTGAATGTTGGTGAATGTGTTCAAAAACATACAACAACAAAAAAATTGCACTTTTAATAGAAAGTTCGTTTAAACAACATACATACGAACACACACATGAAAAAAAGGAACAAAAACGGCCAAATTTAATGCCAACTCGATGCGCTTTAATAATGTCATCATTTCCGTTTGCGGTTTTGGCAGCTTCCGCAGTTGTTTTTGTTGCGGCTGGTATGTTGTCTTCTTATACTTCGATTTCAACACCAACTGCGACGCGAAAAAGATGCGAAATAAATTGTTTTTATTACTATGACTTGTATCTGCGCCCCAAAGTTCTGTTAGGTACAGAAAAAGGGTTGCCTAGAAATTCATTAAGAGCTATACAGTTGAAACTATAGTAAAATTATTGAAAATTTGGTTTGTTTCTAAATCACAAGTTATTTCGCTCTATTCAGTGCAACTGAAAGTTCGAAACTTTTTCAAAAGATTCAATTTTTTTTAAAAGTTTCAGCAGGTTTTTTCGGCATTATTTTCACAAAACTTTATGTAAAAAACTCGAAGATTTAAGAAAACTCGGTTTTTTGGAGAAGGCTGTTAGTTAGTCTGATTGTATTTGGAAATATACCCATAAAAATACTAAGGCATCTAAGGTGTCATCCCCCAGGCTTAACCGAATTTTGGTCACATAATTTCCAGCCAAAGAAAAACATCTCTTGGACTCGGGTGGGTAATTGAATTGAACTGTTTTATTAATTCTTGTATTGCATCTATATTAATAGGATAGTTCGGAAAAATCAACTGAATCCAGGAATTTAAAGGCTAACCTTGGATCCCGAAAACCCCGTGATTCTAGGCCTTATAATTGGGACTGTTTGCACTGGAAAAAGTTCGAGATCAAATTCGAGAAACAAGACCCACTCAGTTTCATATCTTCGCGATATGAAATGGATAATGAAAAGACATTTAACCATGCACTTCAATAACGCTTCTGCTTTGACGGCGATTTTTCTCAAAAAATCATTTATTGTGGATGAGGCGCATTTTCACCAGGGCGGCTACATTAACAAGCAGCATTTCTTTCTTTTTGCGATGCTGTTAAAAACCGATGTTATGCCGACAATCCAAAAACGATTTAAGCGGGAAGTTCATTCACTGCATATGCATATGGGTCCGTCTACACGCTGGTTTAATTTACGCTGGTGAAAGAAAATTATAGCAGAGTTCAATGATTGCGTTTTACGTTCAGACTAAGCAGGGCTACAAACTTGTAAAATACTTTGTATGTTCTTAATGGGGAATTTTTTATCGTATTTACACAAAAATACTTAAAATGTCTTCATTTATTATTAAAAAAAAACTTAAATCCTGAGTATAAAAAAGTTCTTTTGAGAAATTAATAATGAAAAAATTATAGACATTTTTAATTTTTAAGTTTTATTTAGAAGAGCCATGCCTAAAAGTAATGAGTTTCTGACTCGTTTCTTTAATTTCTTCTCTCTGTTCGTTATAAGTAACGAGCTGTAAAAAAACGCAAATTACGCAAGAAAAGTTGAAATATTTTCGACTTTGCTTGCGTAGCGAATAAACGGACGCATATGCAAATGCAGTAAATGAACTTTCATCTGTAAGCTTTCACATATTTCTATTGCATTGCGTTCAGCGAGTAAACGGATGCATATGCAAATGCAGTGAATGAACTTCCAACTTTAGGTACTCGAGACGAATATCGTACGAAGCATTCGTGAGACAAAGCTAGAAATCGTCAACAAGATCTTGGTAACTTGGATTGACAAGATGGAGTACTACAGGGCCCGAGTCAACCATTTGAATAAAGTTTTTTTTTTAACAATCCGCAAATTTTCTCTTTCTAATAAAACAAAAAATTATTGAAAAATATTAAACCATGTTTTTTATAGGATTTTTAAAAAGGAACCAGCCTATAATCTACCCTATAATTTGCAAAACTATCAAAGAATTCAAAAAATTTAGACTTAAGTCGGATTTTGGAAATTCTTGGCCATAATAAGTAATACTGAAGAATATTCTCAAGTTTTATAAAATATGTATAATTGGCCATTTATGTGGCGTCCGTGGCGTAGTTGGTTAAAGTGCGTGGCCGCTATGTCAAAGAACTTTGGAGACCCAGGTTCGAACCCCAGCAGCGACAGAAAATTATTTGAATTAAAATAATTTTTCTGTACGGCCGCCACCTCTCTGCAGACAATGGCAAACCTCAGAGAGTAACCAAATTGCCATGTAAAGCTTCTTGAGAACAAGAACATTCCGTTCATCGCCGTTCGGAGTCGGCGTTAAGCATGTAGGTCCGGTTCTCGGTCAATTGTGTACAAACTTAATAACACGCACAACACAATTGATCCTAAGAAGCTAGGTCAAAGTCCTTTCAAGGGCTGAAATGGCCAGTTATTTATTTTTTTTTTTAATTGGCCATTTATATAAAATATATAACTGGCTATTTCAGCCCTTGAAAGGACTTTGACCGAACTTCTTATGATCAAATTGTATTGTGCGTGTTATTAAATGTTTGTATACACAATTGATAGAGAACTGGACCTACTAGTTGCATGCCGTCTCCGAAAGGCTAATGTGCATGTTCTCAAGAAGCTTTAAATGGCATTATTTACTCTCTGAGGTTTGCTATTGTCTGCAGAGAAAATTACAGAAACAGAAAAATTAATTCAATTGAAAAAAACTTTGTGTCAGATGGAAACGAACCAGGGTTCTCTGGCGTATAGGTTACATACTCTACCCACTGCACCACGGCCGTCACTCAAATTTTACTTTAAGAAAATACATTCGACTTTCCTCTTTTAAAATCATTTTCATTCGAGCCATTAACCATTAACATGTACCTTTATATTCATAAAAATAAAATTTTCCATAGAATCCGAATATCGTAATGATTTTTTTCGATTGGCACCAATTTTTTATATAAATGGTAAAATTAAAAAAATCCACTATTGGGAACACATACTTCACATAAATGCTTGTAAAAACTTACATGTTCAGTAAATGAATTTTAATTGCATGTAGTAGAGGAGAGTCAGGTGAAAATTTAAAGGTATACTATGTGCCAATAGCATCAGTGATATGGCTGTTATGATCGAAAACAGATGAAAAAATATCACTTTTTTTGTTTTTTTATAAACATTCTTAATGTTTGAAGCCCTATATCTCGAAATAATTATATCGGAGAGAAAAAGTTAGCCCTCTTTTGTGAAATATAAATATGTCTACAGAAAAGTTATAATTCACTAACTTTTTTAACATCAATGCAAAAACCATTTTTTGTTAAAAAAATATTTTATTGCAGTTAAATTAAGAAATGCATGCATACAATGATTTGCTTTTTACCATCAAGTAAAAATGGGTCGCTGAATCAGAATCTGATGTCAGAAATTCAAAATTATGATATTTTAACAATAGGGTTGCCACATAATAATATATTTTTTAAGAGTTTTAAACATTAGATATCTTACAGTTTTAGGGGGTCGCTGATTTCGAATCTAATTTCAGAATTTTAAAATTTTAGATGGCTGATAGAGTTGCCACCTAATTTTTACGAATTCGGTGCTGGGGCGAACACTAGTTATCCGGTTTTTTTTTATGTTTTTCAAGCTTTAGATGTTCGGCACCATTTATGATTCTCCTCACAGTAGAAACACTAGCATTAACACCACTTTTCGCCCTTATTTTGACAGCAAAGTCACTGGAATTGTGTGCCAACCACAATATTACTCTTCTGTCAACAACGATTGTAGCCCTTTTTTGCCATCCTCTCATGTTCTTCCCGTAAAAATTTGGATCTCGCAAAAAGCTACACACAACGATAGCACTTCTACCAAATTTGTTGGCAAAAGCACGATCTGAAAGTCACTACTCGGTATATGCTTCAATTTTCGCCTTTTCAGCGACAGTTAACGGATTCACTTGGCCCGAATACTCTGTAAAGATTGGAATTCATTGAAAAATTTCCTACTATGATAAATGACAGTTCTGAATCACCCACCTGATTCACCAGCAATATTTCGATTAAAGTAACTATTCAATTAACGCGAAAAATAGAGCATATTTTTCTACTTGTTTATAAGAACTATTTATTACACATTAACGGTACAAATCTCAGTCCTCTCTTTCACTAGACTTCTTCAAAATTTAATAACATTTAAAACAAAAACAAAATAAAGCTTTTTAAGAAGCTTGGAGCAGAGAATCAGAATCTCAGTGTAGTAACCTCTCGGATTTTTAATTACTTTTATTATATTCATCAAATTTGGTGTTGCGAAAACGCAACAGCGGTAGAAAATGCGTTTAAAAAAAAAAAATTGTAAAAATCCAAATTTCAATAGATTGCAATGAAAATTATTGAAGTACTTTCTGAAACAACACTTAATACATATACAAAAAATTGTGTGACTAACACAACTTGGTCGTTACAAAATTTTTTATTTCGAGCCGAGCTAGTGCCCGAGTTGTGGAAAAAAAATCATCGAAAATTACCTTAAAACGATTTAGTCCTGCAAAAACTCCCGTGAGGCTATTGTGGAAATAAATAAGTATTCGCAGAAGGAGCTGAATGCGATTCCAAAATCACCTATGATAAGCGTTCTCAAGAATGGGTGGATGCGTTGGAATATGTGTATTGCTTGAAATGGAGATTACCTTGAAGGAAATAAACTGAATATCGTTGAATAAAAGAAACATTTAAGGCCCAAACATAATAGGCTCGAGCCTTTATGTCATGACTACTTTTCACATTTGCTTTGAAAAATTCAACAATTTCCACATCAATTCGTTTTGTTCGTTTGAATTTATAATTATTAGAATAGATTGCGGAAATAAATTTATAAATAAATAAAAAGAAACTATTCCTTACGGAGCATTCGATTTGAAGAGTGTAATTGAAGAGTTCCGGGTATTTTTTGATCAGAAAGTAGTTGTAAAATGATAGTTTCCGGGTTTTCGACTTGATTAGCTTAGTTTTCTCTCCAACTCTACCAAAGTATATGTATTATCCAAAATAAAAGCGTAGTTTTTCTAATAATATGCTCCTCATTGTTTTCTATAATACCAAATTTACTCCGCACAAGCTACGAAGCAAACCCTGTCAGCAACTTTCTTGGTTGCAATTTGGTTTAATAGGTTTTTAGCACGCTGCAAAGTGTGAGTTCAGACACGTTTGTTTCTTGTATTATATTTTATAGGATTTTTGTTGTTATTGTTGTTGTTCTTTACAATGAGCTTTTCTTACACATTGGCTCATTCGCTCAAGGCTTATAGCGATGCATTATTTTATAGTATTACTACTTGTTTGCTTGTGGCTTGGCTTTACTTTCTATGTTTCGATGTGTGGATATGTGTCTGTATATGTTCTCGTGTTTATTTGGAAACTCATGTGGAAAAAACTAATTTCCGTAATTCTTTTGAGTTTTGTTTTTATTTTGCACCATTTAGAAGGGTGGCGAAAAACAATGTGTACGCTTTAAAGTAATTTGATCGAGAATTTTAATTAAATCTTAAGAGAACATAAGAATTGCGACCATAAAATAACTGTTTAGTAATAAATGTGATAGCTTAACAAAACAAGGCAAATATTGACTAAAAATCAATTTATATTTATATCAAAAAAATCCGATATTTTGTCATAAAAAACACTCAGATAACTTGAATATAAAGGATGTAGCCATAATAGTTGTAAGATTATTTTTTTTTCTAGATTTTGTAGTCTTCTAGTTAACCAAGTACTTCAGTTGTTCTACCTGTTCAGTCCAGTATGCCTTGGTTCGAAATGGGATAATAGATTAGTGGGCAAGCAAGGAGGAATCAAGTGAAACATGTATAGGATGTTCTAAGCGTGGCGGGAAGACATAAAAACGTGTGAATTATTCTTTTTTATGAAATTCTTTATAGTAAAATGTTTTAAATAAATAAATAGGTAAGCATGAGAATATTTACATAAATATAAATCTGTATCGAGCGTGTAGTGCCCTTGCGAGGTAAGCGAGAATTCGTCTTTATACGAAAACACGAAAGAGTAAATGAGACAAATGCTGTTGCTGTTTTCGATTCAGATTCAGTGCTGCCAAACAGTAGCAGCGGTGCTGCCATCTCTTATCAAGTAGCTGATAAAAAGGTTGAAGTTTTGATAAAACACTTATCAAGATCCATTTTCGTACGACAAAATAATTGCTATGCTAATTTGATGAAAGTTATTAATCCATATTAGTTAACCAGGAATATCAGAATACTTTATATTGTTTATAGCTGGAAAAGTATGTGCGCATTAGTTGATAGTTATAAATATGAAATCTATTTATATAAAAAGTAGTGTACATTTTGATGTCACCACTTGCTGCGGAAACGGGTCGACCGATTTCAACCAAAATTTCAGGGTACGTTGGGGAAGTTTGCACGAAATTGACCCATTTTTTCCGGAGATATGGCATTTTAAAGATTTTCAAATATCTATATACATATATATAAAAAAAGTCGTGATTTGGGTTTGTAATTCCATAACTCAAGAATGGAGCGTCCGATTTGTTTGAGGTTTTCTTTGTTGTGTTCTTATTCGCCGTCCATGGTTCTTATGTGAACATTTTTTTTCACACCCTCTTTTACCGCCCACAAATTATTAAAATTTCAGTTTTATATTCTTTTTTCAGACGGTTTGGGTCTTATCAGACTAAAATTTAGTACTTTAGTTATAACTAAAGTGACATATGGTCACTGTTGGCATCAGTACTAAAAATGGGGGGAGAGCTATAAAAATATGCTGGGGGTTCCCCCTCTCTTATGTATATGTATCTATATTCTTATCTATCTTGGTTTGTTCGGTTGCTTAAAACTTGAAAACGACTGGACAAAATTGGATACTTCCTTCTGCGAATATGCGATATCGAATATTTTTGGAATTATAGGTCACACAGCATCGACATTTGATTTTCGAATGAAATTTTCACATGCCGTTCTATTGGTGAAAATTTATGGGCGTTGGACGAGGGGTGTGGAATTTTTTCAGCAGCCCAAATTTAAGGCATAAGTCTCGAACTGTAAGTCACATATCAATTTAACTCGGTAAAAACGTACTATTTAGTTGTGTGTTTTGACTGGCAAAATTGAGTTACCATTGGACAAGTGGGCGTGGCACTGCCGAAACAATTCAAATTAAGGTATTGAATAGCTTTGGAAGTAGAAGTCACATAACATTGAAACTCAGAATGGAGAATGTATTTCTACAAGAGAATTGGGACGGGCATAGGAAAAGAGGTTATGGTTTCGACCATACAAGTCAAATTTTTAACATTGAATAGCTTTGGAACTAAACGTCGCATGTTCTATGTATGTATGTATGTATGTTCATATGTAAGTATATGAAAACGGTGAATGATTTTGAAACCATCTACTACAGATGTTTTGGTCAAAGTTGGAAAATGGATCGAGGCATCTTCCACAACTTTTGGAGTTTTGGTGAAACAATTGATTTCAACCGTGCTTATCACGTAGATTATTCTTCAGGACCCGTTGAATACCATAGTCCTATTTGCAACCATTATTTTTTGTAAATAAACAGCAATTCACACAGTATATTACAATTTCTAACTTATTAGCCGGTTGATGGAGGTTGCCAAGATTTTAAAAAAACTAAAATAGTTGAATTGGCTGAGGTACAGGCATCAAATTGAACATGTCCCTGCTACTTTACTCAAAAATCCAACAACTGCTTTACTTGGATAAAGTAAACTTCCTCTCCATTCCTATTTAAACTTCAACCAATTTTCGAATCAAGAGCAAGATAAACAGCAATTTTTAAAACAGGGCTTAACCAAAACAATATATCCATATATTATCTATATGTATATTATTTTGATACGGTTTTTCTTATGGGAGTCGCTGAGATAGAACGCCTATTCATTTAAATATAGTTGAGGTGACTTAACTAAGGAAATGTCATGTAGATGTGCCAACTATCGAGCAAATTTTCATATTTTCAAAACCGTGGAGAGAATGGCTACATTTCTCTAAAAATCCAAATTTTCTCTATACAAACGATTAATTAACGAAGTTTCTTCATATTAAATATCAGTTGAATATTGAGTAGAATAATCTGTTGTTAAAAAGTTATTTTTTTAATATACTTTGCACACTTTTTTTACATTAGTACAGAAAAGCTACCATTTTTTTTTTTTTTTTTTTGTTGAAAAATAAAATATTTTGAAGTTGAAAAAATTTTAAAAATATGAACACCCTGAACGAACCACTTAACCCTTAAACGAACCACATATGCAAATATGAACCGCTGAATCACTGAAATGTTTTGACCAAGGTTGAAAAACGGGCATCTCTCACAATATTTTGAGTTTTAGTGAAACAAGCAAGCTTACCACCGTTCAATACCATGTCCCAAACGGGTTACCATTCTATTTTACAAATAAACAGCATTTCACACAAGATACAAAAATGGTTGCTAGAATTTTCGATAGTAAAACTAAAAGAGTTGAATTGGCTGAGGTAAAGGCATAACATTTGCATCAAATTAAGTATGTTTCTAATGCTTTACTCAAAATATCCAACAAATGCCTTATTTAGTTTCCCCTTTCCATTCCTACTTAAATTTTATCCAATGAACCAAGACCAGGGCCAAGAGGAATTTTCGAACTAGAGTTAAATCAAACGATATAACATTTAAATTTATTGCTTTAAGTCATTAAAAAAGGTCCGGTTAAAACGAAGAAAATTACAAACATCCCTCTTAGACTTGGATTAGTCCTTCATAGTTCATGGATTTTGAAACTATCCCGTTTGTGTTTGAATAATTATTTATGAAAGTCCAAAAGATTTTCTTTTTTTTTTTTTTTATAAAAATCAAAGCTTTTTAAGATCGTTGTTATTTTTAACTGTTTTCCTGAAAAAACAACTTTGTCCTTCTGGGTGAGAAAGACATCCTTTTTTTCCTAATTTTTTTTTCGGCTGATCTTGACAACCCCATGCATTTTTTGAGACCCCTTAGAATGTGAAATTAAAAAAAAAAAAATTAAATCGATACGCCCTATCCTATAGTGAGCCTTCGAAGGTACAATTCTCCTAACAGTATACCTAATACCTACTAAATGTTATTTAATTACGTTAATTGCGTAGTCATATGGAGGGGGATGGAGAGAAAAAGATTTTTTTTATGTACAAATTTTTGGGGCAAGCAAATAAATTGATAATAAAAAACTGTAGACAATAGACCAATCACAACTGAAGTATATCTCTAAAGAATACACAAAAGGTTACCTAAATTTCCCTGTTAAAGGATTTTCTAATTAAAAACAAAAAACACAAGAAAAGTCGATTTCGACGGGGACCACTCTAGACGGCAGCAACCCGCGCCGGGTATCGCTAGTCTTAAATAAACAAACATAGATTTCAATCAATTTTAATGAATTTTGAAGTCTGAGTTTTGACATACTGAAAAAAAAATTAAGATAGGTCTTAATTATTTAAGTTTGATTTAATGTCTTACGAAAAATATCGAAGCTCAGTACTATTTTATTAAATTTAAAATTAAATTGTTTGTTATGTTAGGCAAAGGTATCAGAATCCAGATTATTGAACAGGGACGCCTGTAAACAATTAAATATATAGATGGAATTTTTTAATTTCAATATCTCTGATAAAAGCAATGCCAGGAGGCTATGAATAGGCACCACACCCAACAAATTTTCAGACGAATTAGCACTAGTGATTCGACATTTTTTTTAAGACATGTCAGTCAAGGAACTTTTTATTAAGCCATTTTAAAAATTTCAAATTTTTTTTAAACTTTTAGTATTTAACTGTGAACGAACAGTCTTACAAATACCTCGCAGTTGTCATATATTTGTTTGAAATTATTTATACGAAAATATAATATGGTTGCGTTCAGAAGCGCAACCAAATGGGGGTTTTGGGGTTTAAACCCCCTACAAATTATTGTCACAAAAAGAAAAACATGACAAGTAATAACATGTTCTTATCAAAAGCGCGAAAAACCCAAATTGAAATTCAAATCGATTGCTGTTGAATCATAACACTTCGCCACAGACATTTTGGTGTCGGAGATTTTTCAGCTCATTATAGACAACTTGGGTTTCCTGATTTCTGATATAGACTCCGTTTTTGTCCATCAGCTCGAGTTTTTAGCTATAGGCAAAAACATGAAAATCTGTTATTTTTCTGATAATTTTGCTTTATCTATTGCACTGATTTACCGATTTGTATTACGATGATGAATTTCAATGAAGAACTACAAGACCTTTCAATTTTTGCACATGGTTTCGCAAGTAGTTTTGAAACATTGCCTCGAAGAGTTAAATATTTGTAGTCATCAAAAACTGTAGAAAATTTGTCCTACTAAATGGATTGAGAGATACAACTCGGTTACGGTTTTGTGAATTTTTTCGATGCCATAATATTGGCATTAGGCAAAATTTCCTGTTGGGAGGATACAAACACATCCAGGCAAGCCAATTAACTGAATTGTGCATTACAAAACACAGACAGACTTTCTTATATCTTTGCACTGTATTAACCAAGTATTTGGTTATTCATATATTTTATGCAAATTTCTTCAAACTCGAAACATTGATTTGACACAAGCAGTCGATTTAGCCAATATCAGTTTGCAAGAAGTAAAAAATGTAAGGGATAATGCTGAAATAGAATTAAAAAAATTGTATATAAATGCTGAAAAATAAGCAGAAACCAATGGATTCATTTTGACGAGACCAAAAGTTGCATCTTTCCACCCTAACGCACAATGTGTTGAATCGTATTATCGCATATCGATTAACATACCTTTCTTGGAGACATTCTAATTGGATTTCAATCACATTTGCCTGATGCAAAAAAATCGCTAAATGTTGAAGCTTTAAGCGGTTTTGAAAAACTAATCGCATTTTATAAAGATGATTTGGAAGGAGATTTTGATGACCTAAAAAATGAGCTGTATGTTTGGTATAAAATAAGTAATAAAAAAGATTATGATGGTAAAAACACAGTTTTTCAAGCCATACAACAGTGCAATAAGGATATATTTCCAAATATATATCGCCCATTTTAGATTGAGGTGACCTATCAGTCGCACTGACCATCTCCGATTTGAGTCAAAAATTGTTTTTAGGTTGGTTTTTTGCTAAGAAAGCCAATTCCATAGTTTAAAGTTTCGAAAAAAAATGCCACATAGGGCCTATTTTTAGACAATGTAGCTCAGTCAATTTAAATCAAATTTTATTAACTTAGGTATAATTGGAATGGTTATCTCTTCTATTTAAGGGATAAAATATAAAACTTTTAAAAAAATTGCTGTAAATTGACCCATTGTTAATTTAAATGTTTAACGCCATGCCAACAACAGACGCTATAATTTCTTTTCAGTTTCTTTATTTTGGTTTCTTATAAGTTTCAATGCCTTTCCAACGATATAAAATTAAGGTGTGCTCTTGAAGGGTTCAGAAGTTATGGTGTAAAACGTGCAGTGTTAAAGAATTTTCAATACAAATTTGTTACTTTGAAATTAAGAATGGGCCAACTTACTGCAATTTTTCCAAAAGTTTTATATTTTTCCCTTAAAATAGACAAAATAACCTTTCCAATGATACCTTTTGGAATTAAATGGACTGAGCTACGTCGTTGCAAAATACACCCCATTTTGGCCTTGAAAAATGGTTCTAAAAATTTATAACTTCAGATTTGATTTTCTAAGTAATAAACCAATCTAGGAACAAAATTTGAGCCAAACCGGAGATGGTCAGTGCGACTGATAGGTCACCTCAATCTGAAATGGGCGATATATACAATAATTTACTTATTATCCTTGCAACTCTTCCAGTAACTTCATGTGAAAATTAATGAACATTTTCAGTACTTCGCCGACTCAAAACCTAAAAGCATGATGTTGCAAGATAGACTAAACGGCCTCATATTGCTTTATCTGTACAGAAAAATTGCACCATCAGTGGATATTATTTTAAATAAACTCGCTGAAAGTAAGCATGAACTGGATTTAAAAATATAAGTTAGTTTCTTTTATTATTCTTAATCGCCTTAATCCTGTAACTAAAATCTTTTTAATGTAAAAATAATAAATAAAATTTTTTCTATTCTAAAAAATATTTATTTATAAAAATTTTATCATTATGGGGGCATGTTGGTTACAAACTTTTAAAAAAAATTTTTTTTCGGGATTTTTTCTTTCATAGAAGGAAAAAAAGATATCGTTCTCAAATTTTGCATACATATTTATTAACATTTAAAAAATACAAAAAAAATTTGTTTCAGAATTTTTGAAGCGGTTTTTGACGTTACTTGATAACTCCAAGCAAAAATATGACGGTGTGCAAGATATAACCAGTATGGTACATCTGAGGAAAAATTAAAAAAAAAATAAATTAATCAAATTTAAGTGGCTATCGCCTGAAGTAGGATAATTTTTTCCTCCCAAAAAAAAAAAAAAACAAAATGGCTTCCATTTGAAAAAAATCGATTTTCGAGGTTACAAAATCGGTCGGTTTTTTTAAATTTGTAACCTATATGCCGCCTTATGTTTGCTGCCATTGTGGTAGAATTAACGTTTTGAGTTCAATATTTGGACTCATTACACCATAGCCGTTATAGTTACGTACATTTTCTTTTATATACACAAAGTTATAAGACCCCCCGAAAACAAATTCCTGGTTGCGCCTCTGGTTGCGTTAATATCTTTAAGGTTAAGAAGATGTTATGTTTCTTTTAGATTTTATTCCAATTTTTATAAAGAAATCAGTATTTTGATTTTTTATTAATATGTATGTATTTGAAGCCTCAGATTAGTTTCTTTATTATTATGCGATTCATAATTTACGTGAAACTTTTTCACTATAAATATGTTAGTTTTTCCGTACTTCTGCCAAAGCCAATTTCACAGTCAATTTGAAAAAGTGTTACTTGGCCAGACGACGTAGCAGCCAAAATGCAATAGAAAGTAGCAAAAAAACAAAAATAAAAAAAGAAAAAAACAACAAAACTAACCAAAAATATATCGACCAAACCGTGACTGGCACTGCATTTTGCATTTGATTGCAATGTTTTTCTTTTCTCTGCTTTTTTGGTTTGTTACGAGCAGTAATAAAAAAAAGTTTTTCCACGAAATGATAAATTCATTAAGATAACAAAAGAATTATGGAAATTTTGAACCAAACTGAGAGATAATAATTCTTTACCTAGCCAGGAAAAATTAAACACCAAATTCAATTAAAAATATTTTACTGCCACTTTTATATTGGGCTTAAAATTTAGCTTTAAAATTTTGGTTTTTGGCGCACAAAATGCAAATGATTTTCACGCCACAACAACCGATGAAGGTACCAGGAGCAGCAGCAGCAGCAGTAGCAGTGAGTGCTTAAAATGCAGACCTGGAAGATTGTTGCCAGTAATGAAGCAACTGTAAAGGAAGTAGCAGCAAGCAGCTGATGTGAGTGGCTGGCGAGGTGAGACGCTTGAGCTTTTTTGGCGCTAATCCTCATTTAATTTTAAAGTTCGAAGGTGTTGCAGATAATTTTTGCGCCACTGCAAAAAAGGCTTAAGAAGAATATCACACACACACACACACGTATATATACTGCCAAGCATCAAACACACACTTAGAACATGAGAGTATTCTGCAAACATATAAAATATTTTATAGTCTTTTCGACTGTATGCAGCAGTATAGCAGCTAGAGTCGGGGTGGGTGGGCGTTGTACAAGTGGCGTTACCACATTGCAAGATAAAATAATGGTGCCAGACATTGTCTTATGAATAAATTGTTATGGAAATCGAATTAATGAATACCACGCGAGTAGAGGAGGTGCGTTTTGAATAGAAGAAGAAGAAGAATCGAGCAAGATTCTACTTCGGTTCGGTCTTGTTTCCTGCTACTAATGCGGCTGCTGTAGCTAGCGCTGTTGCTGGTAGCTGTCTTCTATCTGCCTGTCTGTCTGTATGTCTGTCTGTCTTTCTGTTGTACTCCGTTCAAAGGTTAATACCTGAGCTTATTTGTCCCTAACTCTTTCGCTTAGTTCGCTCGTACGTAATTTAATTATGCCTTCACTTGGAGTTCTTATCTTGGTATAGAGTGTATTCGTTAAGGCGTTTGTGCGCTTGTTCATCTTCATCTTCCTCTAGCAGCGTGCTTAATATATTTAAAAGAATCAGCCTGGTTTAAGTGCACATTGAAGACAATCTTAAGGTAGCTCTTGTTGAAACATTTTAGTTCATGACCAATATGGGGATATGATGGTCGATTATTGCCAAGGAGGAGAATGTAAATTTAATTTTGTTTAGTAGATAATCCATCAAAAAGCTTTTACCGACCCTTTGTCGAGAGCTGTGTCGGTACTCAAATTTTAGATTGTAGAGTATTGCTCGATTCTAACGTATTTTATTGCTAAATAATGAAAACGAAAATCAAAATGAGGTGAAACAATACTCGATAGATGCATGTTTTTTAATCTTCGAATATAATTGAGTGCTTTAAAGAAATCCTTAGGATCCAAACTAAAAAACAGCACCTTGAATTTTTTAACCCAAATTGAAAAGAAAAACTTAATGTTAGCAAGCTCCCGATGTAAGCAAGCCCAAAATGTTGTTTTTTTTTTTAACTTTATTTAACAACTCTTTTTGTACTTTTTTTGTTTTATATCTAATATAAAAAAGTCAAAACAAATCAAGTTCTTTAAAACTCAATACAGATCACCATGAAGAACTCCACCAAAATCCACAGACGATTGTTAAGAACTTCGTGTGGAGACGATATTGGGAAGAACCCAGTACAAAGATATTTTGCAAGTACTTCTTGAAGAATTTACGCTCTGAATGATAAATTTCCTTTTGATCCTTCTTGCGCGTTCGTTGGACATGAAGCGTTGCCTCTTGGCAGCAAAGATAACGCCTTCACCGGATTTCCTCAGAACTGATCTACATGCGGCTGTAGTATTCATCGTTGATGTGCTCGGGTACTTTGAAGTCACCCAAATCGATGTGAGACGAACAAGCGATAGCATAGCGCTAATGCACCCCATACACTAATCAACTTACCTACCAATTTCGACAGAACTATCAGAAAATCAACTTGTGTGTGGCGCAGTCAGTTAATTTATTTGGCAATTGTCGAGTCGGTTGAAGAAAATTTAAAATATTTTGATTTTTTATACGCAACTCATCAAGTTGAAAACTCGATCAAATAGTGTGTGTAGAAGTCGTCGACTCAAATGTCACTCAGTTGTTCGGTAAATTGATAAGTGCTTGGAGTCCTTAAGAAACACGGGACAGTGGACATGAGTTCAAAGCGAAAGGGCCGGTAACCAATATGAGACAAGATTTGAGTGCTTTCAGCTGCACAGCGCGTTTGCCTTGATAATGTCCAGCCATGAGAATAAGCACAATGTAGACCGGGCTTCATGTCGGGGCACACAGTATGTTAATGACGGCTGAAGGTGTTCTTGGCTTCTTCACAAAGGTCTTGGCTAGTCTAGTTGAACTTTGTTTTCTTCAAGTAAACAACGCGTTAACCGCCATTCTTGCGTGCTCCAGTTTTCTTTACCTTCTTAAAAGGGGTATTTTCCACCTTGACCACTGAGCGTTTGGTTCCCTTAAAACGAGACGTAGTTCTACGCTGGAACATCTGTATTTTGGAATAACGTGAAACGTCACCATTTTAGTATGTATTCAATGAATGTTTGTTAACTTTTTACCAGTCTTGGTTACTTTTTTAGGTTTTTGAAGGATGCCATCTTTAAAAAACCTGTACACTGCAGAGAAATGTAGATAAAAAGGAAGAATTTAACAATTATAACAATTTTTCAGTTGTTATTGCTACCCTAATATTAAGCTTGTAAATCAGTGATGGGCAAATTTTCGGCTCCTAAAATACTCAAAGTGCAAACGAGTGCTAGACAAAGGGCACAACTACTTGCGGGGAAAGGGAAACGACAAAAATTTCTACATCCATTCGTGCATGATGTTCATCGCACAAGAGTTGCGGAGAAACTAACATTGACAACAAATTTTCTTTCAGCAAAGACCAGCTGGGTCTTAGGGTTACCAGCTCCCTCAATTAATGAATAAAAATTTCAACTGCAAATATCAAATGATAATTATATACAACTATTTGTTTGAAAATTACAAATTTTACATTGACTTTACTTTTCAAATATGTAACTAAATTTTCTTTTTTTTAAATTACAATTTTTTAGCTAATTTTAATAGATTTTGCAAATGTTGAAACTGTTCTATACATAAAGCATACAATTATGTGTAAGCGGCAACACTTATGCATGAGAAATATGAGAGTAGAATAAGTAGAGAAAGAGAGTAGAGAGAAATATGAAATACGACAGTAAATAATTTCATTCTGCTCTTGTATTCCTTCCCTTCATGCTGGCTCTTGACTGACCCCTTCGTCTAGCGCTCAAGTGCAAACGGGTAGCTCGTAAGTGCAAAAGGCTCCTGCGAGCCAAATTGCCCATCACTGTTGTAAATTATTAAGATTTGATGATTCATTCTTATAATACTTTTGCAAAAATTTTAAATTAAAATATGTTTTATATGCAGTGTTTCCAGAACCTGGGATTTCGCCCATATTTCGGGTTTTTTAAACCTCAAAAGGGCGCACGGGATTTTGAGCCCAAAAATGGGATTTTCGTTCAAGTCGGGTTTCTTAACTTTTTTTTTAATTTTAAAAATTTAGGAGAGAGGCCTGGGCTGTGAACCAGGATGGGTTGTGAACCATTACTTTTTTCTTTCCCTAATTATCGAGGGAATTTCGTTTCTTTTTTTCTTATATTTTCGTAGATTTCTTATACGAGGCCAAAACCGACCTACGGTTGCCAGTGGCAGACATCGTGTTTGAAACTGTGAAAACTTTTGCGAAAGATAATGGAGAGCTGTGAGCTTACTGCTCCAAACAAAATTGATGATCTGAAGCAGGAAAAAACAGCAGCAAAGTCAAAATCCCTAGCAAAAGCATCACTGAAGAAGGCACAACCAACACCATCCAAGCGTCCTAAGGCAAAAGAACCATCAAAACTATCTGATGAGGATATTGATTTTTGCTCCATTTGTTTGAGGTTTTTGCGTAAAGAACTGACACCCAAAAACTCCATCGAATGTAACACATGTGGCCGGCCTATTCACTTGAAGTGCGTCAATATGGGAAGGCGTTCGTAATTCACATGCAAACATTGCGACACCGATTTGGATGAAGATGAAGAAAATTATGATTAAACACTTCCATTCATTACGATTTTTTAGCCTAATTGGCGTCATTATAACTTGTTTTGCCTCTAACTTATAATATTATTGGTGATTTACTCCGTACTTTCCGACTTTTATTGGTATTTGCCAGATTTTTCACAACCCAGCCACATTTTTGAAAGAGCCAAAAATCACGTCTTTAGAAAGTTGGCAGTAGAGAGTTAAATTTTAATCAAAACGCTAATCTGTCTGCATAAAAAAGTTGCGTTGTATATTCACCTTTCCAACAGTATCTTGGATTATTCGATATTTTTATTCTGGGCTGAAGTTTGAGCCCAAAAACAAAACCCGGTTCACAACCCAGCCATCTCCCCTACATTAAAAGCAATACTCTTGCTGTTTAAAGCAAGACCCTTGCAAAGCTGTTTCAGAATTGAACTTGAATACAATGACACTGTGAATATTTTAAAGAGAAAGAAGAAGAATTCAATTTTGGATTGTCGGATTCGTTTTCTTTTTGACTTGACTTTGCCAGGTAAAAAAGAAAAACAAGCCAAAAAAATAAATCAAATCAAATAAGAATAAAGAGATTGAAATGTAGAAGACGTAACAACGTTACGTTTAAATACGCATGTTTAAATAAAAAGATGCAGCAGTTTCGACTATGTCGTAACACAAGACGTAAAATTATTCAATTCGCTTTTGATGACATCTTTTTTAAAAAATATTTAGCAAGAATGGATAAATAAAGCAACAGCGGAAAATTTAATTGGCTACGTAATTTTGACATTTCAATAAGAGTACAGTACGACCTCGCTTAAGAGTACAGTACGATTATCGCAACACTCAAAAATTTACATTGTTCACTTAGTAAACGCAAATTTAAAGAAAAAAAATTGCACAATTATCGCAACTTACATTTCGTAAACTTGCATAAACTTTTACCTTATTTCCTTTCAGTTCTTCTTTGTTTCCAAACTACATTTTTTATATAGAAATCAAGTTGCATTGAAGGTTGTACTGTAGCTTTTTTCTCCACACAAACATTTTTTTCTCCACACAGACTCTACACTGTCTGGAATAGGCTTGTGCTAAACAGTTCCAGGGCCGGAACGAACATGAAACGTTTCTTTTGTACAGCGGAACTAGTTCGCGGAAACATGTTCGCGGAACTATGTAGTTCCTTTTAGCGGAATTACAATGCGGCAGTGGCAGCGTCAATGGCAGTGGCAGTGATCAGCTGTTATTTAAGGAATAATGTTGTTGAATGGTAGCATTTACATTACAGCAGCGGCAGTAATCAGTACTGCCGATGTTAGCCCAATTTTAAATTCACTGCCACTCCGCTGTTGTAACTCCGCTATTTGAGCTGTAGAAGCAATTTTTCGTGCATATGAAATATGTTACTCTACGTTGTAAGCAACAATGTTGCCTCGAACTCGTTGAATGTTTGGCCTAAAACTTCAGAGCAGCTACGTAATGGTTTTAACCAAATGTTATGGTTTTTGTATATCGTCACATAAAATGCAAAAAAACGTATGATCAAAAAATTCGAAATTGTGTTTTTATTGATTACGATTCACTACATTATATTGCATGTGTGTTACGAATTTTAAACTTCTGCAACCAAAAATAACCAAGTTATTTGATTTGAAAATTTCGTTTCAATATCTCAAGTTGTTTGAATTTTATATCGTTTTTTGCTTCTCCTGTAAACTTATCAAAAGTGATGTTACGTTATTTTGCATTTTAGGTGACGATATGTATTCTCTACACCTGAACAGAAAAGCTTTAAAAGAAGGCCGGAGAGAATTAATATGTATGACCCCCCCCCCCCCCCCATTACTTTTGCAAAAGAAACATTTTTGCCTTTGACACCTATTTTTTCCGACCACTCCTTAGGGATGCTCCCATACAAATTTCAGGGTTTTTGTATATTTATTCCATACACCTGAGCATATGACCTTTAAGAGAGTGCCGAAGAGGGTTAATATGTATGACCGACTCCCTATACTTTTGTAAAAGGAAAATTTTTCCCTTGGAGACCCATATCCTCTGACCACTCCTTACATGGGCTCCAATACAAAAACGCAATAGGGGCATATTAATTTTGTCACTCTGTTTGTAATGTCCATAAAGAGGCGTAGGTATAGCAAAGTTTATATATTCTTGATCAGCATCACCACCCAAGTGGATTTAGCCATGTCCGTTTGTATGTAACTTATAAGTGCTTAAAAAGAACAAATTGAGCACTCTCGAGTTGCAAAACATGTCCCGAAACTATATAAATCCGCAGTTCCATTTGATTGAATGAAACTCATGCAACTCATATTCAGCAGATACAAGAACCATGCGCAAAGCAAACGGAAACATCAAAAGTTGGCTTTATTTATATTTCATGTTATTGTGTAAAATTTGTATAAGTTAGAGAGTTCAAATATGAATGTTTCTCCCAGTGAGGATCAAGCAGACCAACAAGTGCCTACATCAACATTGTACGATCAGTACTTTAGGCACACCAAAGGCTCAAAGTGTGACCTAAAAACGCTATCAACCGCCGCTTGATCACTATCAACCGCCCTACTAACCTCTGAGAATGTCAAAAAAATGAAAAAGAGATTTTTTAGGAAATTGCAACGATGTTGCAGCCGCGAGCCGTTTCTGCCTACGTTTTTTTTATGATGACGAATAACAACGAATACGCCACGTTAAAAGGTTGCGGAGGTAGCAACATATGCAATTTACTTGATTATGAGCTACGTTAAATTTTATTTTACGATACAAAACAAATGTTTTTTCACCATTTAACAAAAATAAAAAGAAAATTTCTGTCGTTATGGCACCGCGAAGAGAAGCGCTTAATGTATCGGAAATGCAACAAAAATAACAACAACGTTTCATGAAATTATAACTGGATCCCTATAGGCGCTCGGGATATATAATGGTACACGAGAAAAAAGAAAAATGGGCAAAGAAAATTGTATGGAAATTAGAAACTTTTGGTTAGTCACCAAAGTAATATATTGTTTAATACATTGCTATGAAAGCACATACTTCGATATCCTGCCAATAAAAAACTGTTTGGTTCACCCGAGCCAAGTATGTAACATTTTAACCAATAGTGTAAGTAAACCACCAAAAACTTTGATACTTTATCAAAATGGTATGAGCAAAACTTATCGCTGAATACTCGCGGGTTGTTATAGTTCTTGTTTAGTTTTTGTAATTAAAATAATAAAGCCTAGATGTTTAGCCAAGGTGCAATGCTTCGTGAGTGTATTTCTTTGGCATTAAATTAGATATATTTATAAGCGATCTAAATGTATCATTTTTTAACGTAGAATACGTTATATGGGGGTGTTAATCTGGAGCACAAAATTTTGAGAAAATGTTTGTCACTTTCATTATAAGTTTTTAATACTTTATGCATGCATTGAAGAAAATTCAAGTATGGTCGTAACATATTTAATATGTCTTCTTTTGATTTGTATTTAAATAATCATATTGCTACATATAATTTTTTTGATTCTATAAGTAAATCAAAATTTAACTCCTTCAAATTTTGTATAAATTTTCATATGCTTTGTATTTTATGTATTATAACATCATGTGAAAGAGCAGTACGATTATCTGTGTGTTCATCACAGAACCAGTGTGAGAAAGAGAAAAAGTATAATGACCAAGTAGCGAACGACAACCATGATAAATACAACCATGATTTTTGTTTGTCTTTTCTTTTAATATCAAAGACATGCTCCATATGCGCCCTTTGCAGCATTTTTTTATGCGTCGGCCATTGTAAATCCATACGAATTCTTAATTTTTGTAGAGATTTTCTATAGTTCAGACACAAACCTTACAATCATAAGCAGAAAATGAAAAAATGTTTATGAATAAAGCCTAGTATGCTGTACAAACAAAAATTTCTTCACATATAATTCTACACCCGAAATATTAGTGTAGAGTCAAAAATGTTTGTGTGGAGAAAAAAGCAACTACAGTACGACCTAGCTCAATGCAACTAATAGAAATTAGGCCAGTTGACGTAGTTAATGTTGAAGAAACGCAATTAAACTTTTAAACATAAAGCTTTGTGGCTCTGAATCCTAGATATTGTGGTTTTATGTATTAAGATATGCACTTTGTTTCCTTAAATATTGTTTTAAGAGATTTTTCGTACATCAAAACTGTATTTTACAAGAAAAGAAGAACTGAAAGTAAATAATATAAAAGTTTATGGAAGTGTACGCAAATGGAAGTTGCGATAATTGTGCATTTTTTTTTTAAGTTGCGTTTACTGAGTCAACAATATAAATTTTTGAGTATTGCCATAATCGAGTGTTGCGTAAAGCGAGGTCGTAGCTTCTTATTGAAATGTCAAAATTCTGGTGCCAATTAAATGCCCGGACATATAATCGACACCGAAATTTAGACATTTCAACTCTCCACATGGTGGTTGCACTTGCTAGTTGTATTGAACAAATTTTTCACCTCTACAGCGTACTAAGTAGCAAAAAAAAATTCCGCTGCCTTTTCGCTGTCAAAAACTCAATGCATTCCTTATGGAAAGTTTCTTTCCGCTTCTACATCATACTCGGCTTAACAATGTTAGCAAGGTTGCATAGAAGCTGCGTAAAGCCTTAAACAGTACGTAACTAAACAAGCATTTAAAGGTTGTTTAAGGAAATCTATTGAATAAGGCTGTTAATGACTAACGTATTCTACGTCTGACCTATGCGCCCGTGTTATCTAACACAGGCTTGAGCTTTTTTTTTTTTTACTTTTAAAAAAAGTCTATAGATAAATGATTTGGACGAGGAAAAGAACAAGAATTTGGACAAAGTTTAGGAAAGAAGTAAGATGGAAATATGGATAAGGTTCAATATGAAAATTCGGGCAAGGATTAGGACAAGAATTTGGAGCCTGTGTGTGAACATAGCATTACAAAAATTTTTGCTCAAAGACCCTGGACGTTTCAGGGCTTGAAAGCAAGAAACGTTTACGGCTTATAACAAGGTGGAATTCTAATCCAACAACAAAATAAAACTGTAAAACATTTCTTGTGCTCTCATACAAAAAAAAAGGGCAGGACAAGGGACTGTCACCAAAAGTTTTTTGTTTAAGAATTTCACCGTGTAATATAATATTGAGGAAAAATATATTTTTTAAATTGAGCGAATTGAGCCAAATGACCCAAATGAGCCGACTTAATCAATAACTAAGCATTATTGCTATGCATTTTGTAGACAAAAATTTAATGAGGGGAAGCAATATTCAGGGTATTGTTACTGCCTTAGCAGTTAGTTTTTAAAAAAATTATTCATGTGTTCTTTTTTTTTAATTAACCCCAAATCATACAGCCCCAGTTAAAAGCTTAAATTTTAAGGCAACAACCTTAATTTTACTCATACCTACAACTCTTTGGACAAAATTGATTTCTCTGTCCAAGACATCAACAGGATATCCTAAACCAGCTTCCGCACAGCCGAAAAACATCGCACAAAAATTAAATCCCTCTTAGAAGAGCTGCCAACGAGCGAGCAGTCAAGTCAGAGTGGCTGAGGTTTTAATTTATCCCAAATTAATGAAAATAACCAAAATTCGCTGCATTGTACTGCGCGGGCTTCCTAGTCAGGATGGGAGAGCAAAAAGGACTTTTGGGCATGAAATGAAATTAAGTATGTGTGTGAATGTGCCAGTGTGTGGATGGAGGTGGAAAGGACTGTTAAAATAGCTGCTGATTGTAGAGCAAGAACAAGAACAGATGGTCTTTGCAGTGAGGGTGAGTCTTAAGCGCTGATTGTATCCAAAAAGGCCAAGGATCCTTCACACATATATACAACAAACTCACACATACAATAATAATAGTTATACAATTAATACTTTGGCTTCTTGTGAATGTGTCCATTATTGGCTGTAAATGTTAATGTCTACATGTGCGGCTGTTCGTCTGGTTGTTCGCTTGTCTGTCTGTCTGTGTGTTTGTCGGCGCATTGGCAAGTGCGTGTGTATCAAGGGATTTTCCGGCTGTGAACGTGCTCAAGAACCCCTTCGGCTAGATATTATAAATGTTGCTCCTTTATTTTGTTTTTTTTTTTTTTTTTTTTATGTCCGACTCTTACAAAATGAGCAAAATTTTATCAGCAGGAAATGTTTTTCCAAACCAAAAACTCAATGCTGCTGATGAGCTCGAAAATAATTTTGTTGTATTGCAACTTCATTAGTAGCAGAAAATCATTATTGAAAAGGAAAGACCAGCGAACTTAGAAGACAGGACAAAAAAAAAAAAAAAACAAAACACCCACAATTTCTACCAAAATACCATCGCAATGCATTTCAAAGAGCTTAAATAATTGTGAAAATTAAAGCCAGCTCTCTTAAATAAATACAAAAAGTCAACACTTCAGCTCAGCAAATGCTTAACAACTCCTTTTAAATCCTTATTTAAGGCATATCATCTAATTACACTAATAGACAAAAGTCTTAGTCTTAAATATCAAAGAAAATCCTCTTCATCTGCTTATTACGCCAATTTCTTTTTATTTGCCAAAGAAAATGTTAAATAGTCATAATAAAGTTTACAAAAACACAAACAGACCGAACACACACACACCCACCCAAAAATAAAAAGACGTCTTTGTACAACCGACACAACGTAAAATGAGCTCAATTTTAGCACTTGGAAAACGGTTTAGTGATACTTTGCAACAAAAAAAGGAACAACAACAACAACAACAACAACAAAAACAAAAACAAAAACAACAACAACAACAGCAACAAAACACCAAAACAACTCTAAAGATTTTGACGGTTTTATGATGGACACGGCAAGACAGTCGTTATTCCTTCCAAAGAAAGGGTTGTTGCCAAAGTGGCTTATTTTATAGTGATTTTGTTAGCCGTTTGAAGTTGTTGTTGTTTTTGTTGAAGATCTCTTTGTATTGCATTGGTTGTATAAATGGAGTATCTATTTACCATTAAAACACCTTCAAGTAGTTGCCAAGAAATGAGGATGAATCGAGGTAGTTGTTGCAAATTTAGTTGTTAAATAGATAATTTTGGCTTTTTGAAATGGTTTTGAAAAAAAGTCAACAGTTCAGGATCTCATAAATCAGAGGAACTTTTTTGTTGATAAAAATATGTTATCATTGTTATGAAGTGTAAAAATATCGGACATTTTCAACGCCATTTCTAGCAGTTTCGAAATTATTTGAAAATTTTGCTGATTTTAAACACGATAAACTAGGTATTATCATAAATTACTCAGTGATTGCATTTAAATCAAAATTTGTGTAAAAATTCGAAGTAATTCAAATGTAATTCAGAAATCAAATGCTATTGGTATATTTTTTCTAAGAATAATTTCTTAAAAACTAAGTGTATATCTCAAACGTGTTTTTTAGAGTTTTTAAATCAAACCACAAATTTTTGCAGTACAACTAGAGTTAAGCTTCTTAAAATGTATTTTTAAGCAAAAAGCTTGTAAAGTATCTAAACTTTTTTATAAAATGCTTATCAAGTCTTATATGTAGTATATAGTATATAGTACAAATTTAAGTTTAAATACGATCTAAAAAATCAGTAAAAAATTAAAAAATCAGCAATAAGCTTTTTGTTTCTTTCCCATTGCGTTGCTGTAAAAGCTTTGCTTATAGATGTGATCGGAAAAAAATAAGCTAAAGAAGCAACAACAATGTTATTTGAAAAATAGACAGAATTTTTTTTTCCTTTTGATGAAATCGACTACAGTAAAATGCTAAAAATAAATAAATATGTAAACATAAGAATATGTACATAAATATATATAAATGCATAAAATAGAAAGAAATAGATCATAAGCCGAGCAGTGCTGCCAAAAAAGCAGCTGATGTGCTGCCATTTTTGTATCAAGCAGCTAATAAAAAGCTTTTATTGACAGTATTGCTAAGCTTACATAACAAGAATATTAGTTTTTGATTAAGCATTGTACTTATGAAGATCCATTTTTGTGCCTCTTTTTTTATGTGTGATGATACCGCGGTTACGACAAAATATTGGCTTTGCTAATGTGATGAAAGTAATTCAAACATAGTAGGTCTGTTTCCGTACACACTTCAAGTTACTTGAAGTTCTTGAAGGCGTTTCTTTATACATTTTTCGAGCTCGAGATAGAAGAAGAACAAGCAAAATACCACTCTCTCGAGCCTCGAAACTAGCTTGAACTTTGCTTGAACAATTTCTTCGAGCACGATAAGAACAAGCATCAAGAAGAACAAGAAAATGTCAAATTGGTGTAAATAAATTTGGCGCTGCCTACGTTTATAGCGATCAGCTATTTTTGTGCTTGAAACTCGCTAGAAGTCGTTTCCGTACTTTTATGTAAATTCTCTCATTTCGACAGATAATAAAATTACTCTCACAGCTTGAACTTTACTTGAACTTTTCTTCAAGTTTGTGCGGAAACAGACCTAGTATCTATACAGCAACAGTAGAATATATTCAATTATCTATCGTTGGTAAAGTATGTGCGCATTAGTTGATAGGTGTAAATATTAAATGTTTATATAACAAGTTGTTTTATATGTGCTTTCATTGTTAATATTGATGTGAAACCTATGAGTTTTACTGCGTGAATTCCAAAAAAATGTCAAAAAGGCAACTTTCTAAAATTCTTCCGCGCTGCATGGAATTGTTATTCAATTAGTAAAGGTGTTAAGATAAAAGTAATGATATGGCAGAAAAGGTTAATTCTTTGACTATATGATACAAATACAAAAAAAAACAAACTAAAGATGTAATAGAAGTTCATGAAATGTATGGTAACGATTTAAGCTTAAATTGAAACGCCGCACAGTGGTGCCAAAGTTATGAAAACATGGCGGAAATTATTTTCAATGCAAATATAAAAATACAAAGAGAACTAAAGAAAAATAATGTGTTCTTAATATATATTATACATATTACAACAAAAAATTTTGTGTATCTACCTTTTTGATTCAATGTCACATGAAGATGAAAATGATAAAAAAATGGATTCCTGTACTGGAGTTTACGTCTGGGAATTCCAAATAGCTTAAAGCATCTTCAGTTAGTGCTTTGCTATTACTTTTTGTCGGTTTCTGCAATAACGGGATCTGATGATATTAACAACAAATTTAAGATATTTGTGTTTGTGTTAACTCTAGATGATTTCTGGAAAAGTTTGATCTATAATTTTTAAAATCTTTATTGCCAATCTTCATGCAATCTTCACTTCACTTAACTGGCTAATTGGAAGCAGCATTTGCTCAATTTCTTGATGTCTGTGTATTAATATTGTGTGGACTGTGAAGCCATAGGAGGGAAGTAGGGCATCAAAAAATCGCCTGACAGTGTTCCAATCATTGCTACTGCCGAAACCATGCCTTCGCTTATCTACATTTAACCAGATTCTGTGTTTAAAGCTTTGCTGAATTTTTTTTTTTTTTTTGGTTTCTTCCATTATTGTTTTATTTACGCGTCGAGTTTATAGGAAGCCACTGTTTTATAGGAAGTTAGTATTCAAAATACAGTACGCATTCAAAAAAAGACATAAATAACTTCATATGTGCAGATCCTTCGAATCATATAGACATGTGTCCCAAGTTTCATGAAATAGTCTCACCTCCTTCCCTTAATCCTGCGTTCAAGGACAACATACAGATGGACACACAGACATGGCTATACAGGCTAAGAAGGATGCGCTGATTAAGAATATATATACTTTTCTATACTGCCAACGCCTCCTCTGGATTTTAGAAAAGTTCACACTAAGCAAATAAATTATTCAGCTATGGGGTAAAAAGGTAAAAAATAGTCTCCTTATTAAAAATGCATGACTCAAAATGACAAATTTGCACAACTTTATGTTGTTGCTGCTTTAAGTTAAAACTATGTAGAATATTAAAACCGTTAAAGAACCACCCGGACTATCCCGGAAAACTACTATATGTTTAAGGGTTTATAATTTTTTAAATTAAATTGTAACATCTTTCAGGAACATATAAATAATAATACAACTTTTTTACTATTTTAGTTATAAAAATAAATAATATGCCAAAAGTTTAATAACGTGATGGTAAAGATGCCATAATTAATTCGAGCTGGTGGCGTTAACCAAAATCCAGAAAATTGAACTTGAAAACACTTTTAAAATCACGTACATCATTTTCAATACGAGCAGTTCATAGAACATATAAGTTTCAATAAATATTGCAACTCAGTGCGTAGTAACAGCGCTCGCATTCTAACGGTACTCTGTATTCACCTTCATACTATGTATAAAACAATTGATCAGTATTGCCTACTGTAATTTTTTATTTTTGGCATTTTTCGCCACATTTTATTAGAGAAGGCCCCAATGTGCACCGTGCCATGCAAATTACATCGCTTTAAAGCTGCGCATTGGTATGGGTTGAATGGCTTTTTTAGCATGTTTTTACGGCATTACATAGCATTAGTGTATAATTTCGTCACTGAAATAAGACCTATGAAAATATTTTAACTTAATTTGATTTTATTTATTGAAAATTAAAAAAAGTATTTTCAATTTATTCCATAATCATAAATTTACATTTGAAAAGGTAAGGACTTATTAAAACCAATATCTTTCCAAAACAATTCACGTTATCACGTTGATTTTTTCTAATTTGTTTTAGCATAAAAATATTATTAACTTTATGAATATAAAAGCTTCTTAGCGATTTTTTTTCTTTCAGTTGACAATTTTTGAGTACGCCAATGTGTTCCATGCATTATTTGTGCAGCTGTTACACACTATGTCATATTCAATATGAGCTTTACAAGCTCACCGAAACCAGTTTAGTGAGAAATTTAATGTGTACAACGCTTTTAAAATTACTACAGTGTCACCAAGGTACCAAATAGTGCACGGATGGTAAAAGATCATGATTGTGTGTCAAAGATGAGCGCCGACTTCAAAGCTTTTATGTTCATAAAGCAATTAATATATTGATGATAATAAAACAAAATAGAAAAAATTAAAATGATAAGATTTCCAATATTATAATACATATAAATAGCTTTTAAAATATGACCAAGAAATGAATGGGACAAGTTATTTAAAATTATTTTTTACTTTGTAGTGATTTTGGGGTCGGTTTTTTTTTTTTGTTAAAAATTTTTTATTTCTTCCTTTTTAAAGAATATGAAATATTTTATGTAGTAGTTATTCTTGGGGAAAATTCCAAACATGAAACTTTGTTCTTAAAAAATTTGTTTTGTTAATTCCTGAAAGTTTGTTGGGTATTTTTCATTTCTGCTTCTTTGAAATTTTTAGTGCCACGCCCTTTATCTAATCCCGTCCACTGTATTTACCATACCTTATAATGATTCTACCTAGCCCTGTGCCAAATTTCAGTTTCCAAGTATCAATATTAACCGTAATATAGTACTTTCCTTAAAGTGCCACACCCTGTGTACAATCCCGCTCACTTTTTTAATGATTCTACCTACCCACCTACCTGCATACTAAATATTAGTACGCTTGTGTCAATATTAACTAACATATAGTATTTTTATAATTTTAACACACTTTTTTATTTAATAACTCCCACTTTTTTGGCCGTAATTTGTAGTAACTGTACCTACCCATGTACTAAATTTCAGCACCCTAGTGTCAATATTATTTGATACATGGTATGTTTCTAATATTGCCACATCCATTTGTCGAATAACGCCCACTTTCTTTACAGTAATTTTTAAAAATTGTGTCTACCCCTGTACTAAATTTCAGTACCTTAGTGTCAATACTATTCGAAATACAGTGTTTTTTCAATATTGCCACACCCCTTTGTCAAATAACGCCCACTTTATTGACTGTAATTTGTAATAACTATGCCCACCCATGCACAAAATTTCAGTACCCTAGTGTCAATAATATTCGAGATACAGTGTTTTTACAATATTGCCACACCCCTTTGTCGAATAATGCCCACTTTCTTTACAAAAATTTGCAAAAATCGTGTCTACCCATGTACTAAATTTCAGCACCCTAGTGTCAATACTATTTGAGATACAGTGTTTTTTTAATATGACCACACCCTTTTGTCAAATAACGCCCACTTTATTCACCGTAATTTGTTATAATTGTGCCTACCCCAGTATTTTTACTGTAAATTTCAGTACCCTAGCGTTAATATTCACTGAAATACAGTGTTTTTCTTATAATGACACGCCCCTTTGTCGAATATCGCCCACTTTTTTAAGAAAGGACCTCCGTGTTCATGGTATCTATCTGTTGACAAAAAATTACGGAAATCGGGCAAGAGCTGTAGGAGTTATCGATGTACATAAAAAATAAAAAAAAATAAATAACTGGCCATTTCAGCCCTTGAAAGGACTTTGACCTAGCTTCTTATGATCAATTGTGTTGTGCGTGTTATTAAGTTTGTACACAATTGACCGAGAAATGGACCTACATGCTTAACGCCGACTCCGAACGGCGATGAACGGAATGTTCTTATTCTCAAGAATCTTTACATGGCATTTTGATAACTCACTGAGGTTTGCCATTGTCTGCAGAGAGGTGGCGGCCGTACAGAAAAATTATTTTAATTCAAATAATTTTCTGTCGCTGCTGGGGTTCGAACCTGGGTCTCCAAAGTTCTTTGACATAGCGGCCACGCACTTTAACCAACTACGCCACGGACGCCACAATCGATGTACATACATTTAAAAAAAAAAAAAGCGGACAAACCAACGAACTTGAGAACCTCCTCCTTTTTGAAGTCGGTTAAAAATTAATTATTTAAGCTTACTTTTCCCCAAAGAGACCGTATCGATTTAGTTACAAGCAAAAATTATGAACGGTTGCCTAAAACCTTATATTTTTGATTAAAAAAAATTTCATCCCGATTATGAGCCACCCCAGAAAATCAGTTGGAATACAATAAACTTGATATGAGAATAAAAATTAATTTTATTTTTTTACGAGAAAGCTGCTTTTCCCACGGGCAGTTATATGTTGGTCTTTCTAGGATAGGAAATCCATCAAACCAATTTTTCTTTACGAATAACACAAACACAAACATGTTTATACAAAAATTCTTACATGATTGCAATTAATTTGTCATGGAAAAAATAAACCTATTAAAACGATAATAAGACAATTGTTTTACAAAAAATACGTAACTTTATTTTAATATAGATACATCGCGGGCAAAGCCGCGGAGGGTTGCTAGTATTCCTACACGCAAAGAAATTTTTCGTTTACCACAACTGAAAAATTCACCAACAATACTTCGTTTGCGAGCTGTATTTGCCGCTAACGAATATTCAGTTGTCACAACTTAAAAATATATCTTATGTATATAAACCGCAAGCTATTTCGGTCATTATTATTTATTATATTAATAATCTTTCTCATTATGTCCGTCCGTCTTCTTATGGATTCCACCTCTGTTGCTATCTTCATCCGCGTATTAAGCAAACTACCAATTTCCTTATGTAGTAACAATTTGTCCAAAAAGTAACTCTAAACTATAAGCGTTATGTTTATACAACGAAGGGAAAAATAAACAAAATTTTCAGTTGGGAAAAACAAAGTTTTCAATTGCTGCAATTTAAAAATCACTCGCGTTTATGACAAACGAAATTCATTTCCTGCAACTAAATGACTCGTTTCTCACAACTGAAAATTTTGTTTATTTTTCGTTCAACGTTTATGACAACTGTTGAAACGTTTGCAATAAACGATTTCAAGCACGACAAACGAAGTTCGTTTGCGGCAAACTGGCGATAAACGTTTTTTTTCTTTGCGTGTATATTTTTTAAAAATTGATAGCAAAGTTTAGTTTCTGTATTACAAGGAAATCTACAAAGTTTTTTTTTCAATAAAGCCATCAATTGTCGAGGAATTTCCCAATTGGCAACATTAGCAAAGTCGGGCAAATAACCTGCGTTTAACTCTTAAATGTGATTATTTCAATGACATTAGAAAAGGGACAAGGAATGCCATCGAAAAACTGAAAGTGAAACTGTAATCCAAGTGAATAGTCAGCAAGGCCTGACAACTAAATGGGGCGTAGATTTTATGATGTACCTAATGCAATTTATCGCTGCAGCGGAAGTTCAGGCAGATAAAAAGGATAAAACAACTTGTTTTCCAATTTAGCAATTTAACTACAACAACAAACACAACAACAAGTTGTCTTAGACGAAAACGAAAGCAGCTCCACTACGCGGCAGCAAATCCTTGCTTAAAAATTTCAAAATACCAAATAAAAATAGCGCAGTCTTCGACGATGAAATCCTTTCGAAAAAAATCAAACAAATAAAAAAAAAAGAAAAAAAAAAAAAGACAAAACCCAAATTTTTGAAATTGTTCGCTAGAGACTAATAAAATCAACGACGTGGAACTTCAAAATGATGTTCCAGCTACTGCTCCAAGCAAGAACAAGCACAATAACAAAATCATTTGCTATGAACGCGGCAGCTAAAAGGAAGTTGTCTGGAATAATAGTTGAACATGCTGCAAAGCTAAGGCGCAAAAGTATAAAAGCCTTCGAAATCAAAGATTTACCAGCAACGGAAGAAAAAAAAAATAGAATAAAAAAAAAACGTACGAAAAACTGTGACCCGCATGAGTCAAAGGGTTGATTGT